>OX377204.1:79924597-80308092 GCA_947396885.1 Heligmosomoides polygyrus polygyrus | reverse complement strand
GGTCGATTTTTGCCGAAAATCGACCAGAAATCGAACCCCTCCCGCCCCGCATGAAGACCCCTTTTTAGGAAATCGATCTTTACATGGTAAGAAAGCGTATTTCATGTACTTTCAGAAAAGCTAGCGGGATTTTTGAATTTCGAAAAACTTACTGAGTTATGAATATTTTTGTGAGATCACTCCGATGTCGACGGTAAAGGGTCGGTCCGAGGTTCAGTTCACGACTTCCGAAATTGATCATATCTCGGCTATTTTTTCGAAAATCAAAAATACCGCTCACTCGTCAAAAAATAAAGCAAATGTGCTCTCTAACTATGTAAAAACCGTTTTCCAAGAAAGGGGTCTTCATGCGGGGCGGGGGGGGTTCGATTTTCGGTACGTATTTTCGCGACATGGAACCGAAATTGAACCTCCCCTGCCGCGCATGAAGACCGAATTTTTGGACATTAATTCTTACATAGCAAGAAAGGGCTCTTTCTCTAGTTTCTGAAAAGCTAGCGAGATTTTTAAATTTCGAAAAATTGGTCAACTTATGAATATTTTTGTGAAGCCACTTCAATTTTTTTTTTCAAAAATCGAACCAGCAGCCAAGCGTGACGATTCCTTTTCTGGAAAACGATTTCTACACCATGAGAAAGGGCGTTTTATCTACTTTATGAAAAGTTAAAAAAATTCGAAAAATTCGAAAAACTTACGAGTTATGAACCTTTTTGTGAACGTTCAATTTTATGCTCCGATGACGTTGGTGCAAAGTCGACCAGAGGTCGATTCAACCTGTTCTATCCAGAAAATCACAATTTTTTCACAGTGAATTGACCAAAACTTCTAGATTCTTGTGGCTAGATTTTATCCGTATGGGTGATCTGCTTCGGCTAAAAAATAATATTTTCATGAAAAATGAGAATTTTGTATGCGATCCATCCTCGTCATATCTTCATCGCAGCGGAGAAGCATAGTTTTTATTGTATGTTAAGCATGACTTAAAATTTTATATGATGCAATTCCACTCTCTGTCGTCCTGTCCTTCAGAAGGCAGAAAGAAATTTCCAGCGAGGGGTCCATCCATATTTCAATCTCGATTGGTCATGTCAGAGAACGCAGTGGCCGCATTAAACTGCCGTAAAACGGAGATTTTTTGGGGCTCCTGGAAAACTCATAAAGCTTTAGTAGAT
The DNA here is from genome assembly GCA_947396885.1 of Heligmosomoides polygyrus polygyrus. Lineage (NCBI taxonomy): Eukaryota > Metazoa > Nematoda > Chromadorea > Rhabditida > Heligmosomidae > Heligmosomoides > Heligmosomoides polygyrus. Next base: position 80,306,920 of record OX377204.1, on the reverse strand, counting down.
GTGTTTTCCATGCTTTAAAAGGCAGGTTCTAAAAGTAACGTGTTCCATGTGATTAGTGTGTCGATATCTTTTCGGTAAATCGAAACGTCTGATCATATAGAATATCGTTTCAGAGAAACATAGTTTTATCACTGTGTGTCCAACGGGCTAAAAATTTTATAGGGTGCGATTTCATCTTCTGATGCTGTTTCCTGCAGGAGAGAAATTACTTTTCAAGCAAGTCCGTCCTTCGGTTGCCATTCCGTCATCGACTCGAAGAGAGCTTCAAAAATCTTGTAGGGAAAGCACTTAGGTCGTCCTCAGTAATTAACACTTGAAATTTTATAGAGTGCAATTCTGGAAGTAGATGTCACTCATCAGGCAGAAAACTACCATGTCCATGACGTCCTGGGAAAATCTGAAAAAATGAAAATCTCTCATTGACCATAAATCTGCAGACAGGAAATCTTTATTTTTCACTGCATAGTAATCGGTATTAAAAAATTTTTTGATATTCAATCCTATTTTCATATAACTATATTCAATAAATCAATGAGATCATCTGTGGAGGAAGCTGCGAGCGAATTTCCACGTGCTAGTCGTAAGCGTCGAAATCACATCTGGAAAGATGAACCTATTAAAGGGTACAAAAATCACATTAAAAAATTGAAAAAAATCAATGGAGATAAGAAATAAAACGAAGAAAAACGAACCTGAAGAATAGGGGGGGTCGTACCAAATCCGTTCCCGAAGGGGGGGTCGTAAACTTTCGGCAAAAATCGAACCCCACGCTTGACCCTGCTCGGGAGCCATTCTGTGACACGGAGACTCCATCCATCGTTCTTTCGTAGAAGCAGGTGTCCGGCCCAGCAATATTTGGACTTCTTCATGTACTGCAGCGGGTCTACTAATTGCGACTTCTCCCGTAGCTCCGAGCTTCGTAGGCCTTCTTGCCATTGCTGACGAAGGCTTGTCCTCAGAAGACATCTCTCCAGTGCACGATACGTAGTTTGCATCGCTCTGGCGATTGTCTTGTTGTCAGGCCAGGTTTCCGTCGCGTAAGACATCGCGGGCAGTACATACAGAGGCGTTGAATATCGAGGCCCTGAGGCCGGCATCCTTGACCTGGTCGGTGACTTCGCGAATCGAACTGAAGGCTGCCCATGCTGCGCGCCTCCTGCGGGCGATTTCAGGAGCGAGGTCGTTATCCATATTCAGCTCTCTTCCCAGATAGACGTAGGAGTCGACCTGTTGTAGAGCGACTCCATTTAACCTTACGAGTTCCGTGTCACACCACTGGTTGATTGTGTTTTGGACATATTCTTGCCCAATCCAATCTTCATACCTGTCACATTGAGCTCGTTCAGCATTTCCTCGACTTCTGCCGTGATGGTAGAGATGAGAACAATATCGTCGGCGAAGCGAAGGTTGCTGATCCGTTTACCGTCGACAAGGTAGCCTTTATCGTCCCAGTTCAAGTCTTTCATGGCATCCTGAAGTGCCGCTGTGAATAGCTTAGGAGAAATCGTGTCTCCCTGCCGTACTCCTTTCCCGATAGGAATCTTAAGCTTTCGATCGAACAGCTGAATGGTAGTCGATGTGTTCGAGAAGCATTCGTCGAGAAGTCGGATGAAGGGCGATGGTATACCAGCGTGCACAAGTGCTTTTGATCGAACAGCTGGATGTAGGGCGATGGTATACCAGCGTGCACAAGTGCGTTCAAGACGGCGTTGATTTCCACAGAGTCGAACGCTTTCCGGTAATCCACGAAGACAAGGACAAGTGGGAGGTGGTATTCGCGGCTCCTCTCGATGAGCTCTGAGACAGTCTGAATATGGTCCATGTAGGAGAAATCCTTCGAAACTCTACTTGCTCCACTGGCTGATATTCATCCAAGCAACGCTCCATGCGGTTAAGCAGTATCTTGGTGAGGATCTTGTACACAACCGAGAGAAGACTGATGGGTCGATATTGTTGATATCCTCCTGCTGACCTTTTTTGAAGATTAAAACTGTTTTCGACTCCTTCCGTGAGTCCTGAATCCTACCAAGTCGAAGGTAGTGGTTGAAGTGCTTGGCAAGAAGTGAGCAGAGGGCACTGCCACCCGCACGAAGGAGGTCAGCAGAAATGGCGTCCGGTCCGGGAGCAGTGCCCGGCTTCATCCTTCTGATGGCATGAGCAACTTCTGATTCCAGAATGGGAGGTACTTCCTCAGCTGGTGGCATCAAGCATTTGGGGACAGTGCTGGAAGAACGAAACAGATCTGTGTAGAATTCTTGAACGATGGTCTCCATCGCTCTTCGAGACGTTTGCATTGTTCCATCCTTATCCACAAGGGCTGACAATATTGCCTTCTGGTTGCAGAGATCTCGTTCGCAGCGCTTTATGCTTGAACCTTTCCCAGCGGCTTCTAACAGCTTCAATCTTCTGTAGGCTTGAATGGACTCCTTCACTGCAATTCGACAGGTCTTCGAGATGGTGACTTTTTTCAGATGAGAAGCATTAGGATCCAGTTTAACAGCTCTTCTTTGCTCCAAGAGCATAATCGCATGTGCATTGAGTCTTGACGCAGACGGTGATGTGGCTTCGCGAGAGCTGCTAGCACATTTCAACAGTACTTTGGAGAGAAGGTCGTAGTCTTCCGATGGATCTTCAAGAAGATTCCAATCATACGACTTTATCGCATATTCCAACTCCTCAGACTTGAATGTGGGGATCCTCACCGGTGCCGATTTATGAGTGTCACGCTTGAACATCCTCTTTTTGAGAGTCACCTTCGCACGGGCAAGGCGGTGATCCGAGCCGGTGTCAAATGAAGGCAGCACGGAGACGTCGAACAGACTCCAGCGTCTGTTTGTAAGAACATGGTCGATCTCCGAACGTGTTTCTCCATTTGGGCTTTCCCACGTCCATCGTCGGTTTGAAGGCTTCTTAAACATAGAATTTCCATGGTAGAGAGGGCACGCGGATAGAAAGTCTATCAGGCGCTCTCCGTTTTCGTTCCTTGAGGAAGTTCCATGTGGTCCTAGCCTCCATTCGTCGTGATCATTCGTACCGACGATAGCGTTAAAGTCACCAACGAGAACTTTGTAGTAACTCTTCTTGTGGTTGACGGTCCTTTCGAACAGCTTATAGAATTCCTCCTTTTCTTCATCTGTGGCCGCAGATGTTGGAGCATATCCATTTATGATGGACAGAAAAAAACACAAATATTTTCAGCCGATCCTTAGCACTAAAAATTCGGAAAACTAATGCTCAGAAAGAATCGGTTGAACTGAATGAACCTACGCATATTAAGCGCTCAGTGGAGGTGTTCTAGAGGAGACCTACTCAAAGTGATCCCACCGCTACTCACTCCACTGCCATTTCCCACCGCCTTAATAGACTCAAATGAATGATGGCATACTGACTAAAGACCACGGCGTTGTACAGAGGAAGAAGAACTGGCATATTTTAGGAGAACTAAACGGATATGGGTGTTTTATGAGTTACCGTACATTAGGATAAGAATAAAGAACGGCATTCATTTGAAGTGCGCCGCGCACTCTATGGGATGTCGTGAGGGTGACTTGTAATTGTATTTGACCATACAATTACTTGGGGTGGCCAGCCGATGAACAAATCAATTACATTTGCCCTTCCCATAGGGGTCTCCCATTCATTCACCCCAGCGAGGATGCAAGGCTTGGTTGGCATGGGTGAGAAATCCGAACAACGAACCTGGTATGGGGTGCACGCGACAGCCGGCACCTCTTCCGACTGCGCTACACGCGCCCTACTCATAAATTACAAATGCATAAGACCAGCTAGGAAAGAAATGCTAAAGTGAGTGCTGCCGACGATTCTGTAGAGCTATTTTGTACTACCGTACTGCTGCTTTCGGGTTCGGCTTGGGCGCATTGATGGTGAAAATACTTTTTGAATGCTAGCACTCGGAAATATCTGGCAACTCGTGTCTCCACCTAATAGCTCAACATTTATCATCAGAGTTTCACCTTTTGATTAGTATTACCTGTATTTTTATGTCACATGTGTCACGTGTCGTTCCTCTAACCATCAATTTGTTCGTGTGGGCGATATTTGCCTCATTAGCCCCTGTCGCGTGCCAAAATGGTCCAGTGCATCTTTCTTACTGGAGGAAGAACAGCGAACGGAAGGCATTTCTCATTCAGTGTTTTAATGAGGAAAGTGTTGCCGAGAGGAGTCCCAATATTTCTGACTGTAGCAATTATTTTGAGCAGAGCAGAGCACTTTTGTGGACAGAGGCTCTGACTAACCATAAGATGGCGGTCTCAAAGCTTCTGAGGAATCGGATCGCCCTCACTCCTCACTAGAGCAGGAACTTTGTCCAAATCACGTGCGCCTTGCGCCGAAGCGCTTAAACAGTTCCAGCAAAATATCTACGATTTGCTAGCATTGTTCCTGGATAGAAACCACTCCTTCTCTGTGGCGGCTATATTCTTCGACACAATACGTACATAGAGGTTTCTTTAAGATGTGACGGTGGAGCGCGACTTGAGGCTTAGGCTTAGGCGTTTAGAGAATGGAGATTTGTGCAGTGCGATGCGGACGAATAAGAGGAAAACCAATCCTCCTGGGTCAGCAGTTCTTCGTGCTCCTCTATTTCATTGTTCGGTATTGTATGTGGTATTGTGGTGCTCGCCTTCTATCAGTGATTGTTTCAAAGTTTCTGTAGTATCTGTTGCCTAGGAACAGTAAGAGCAGATGAAGCATTCGCCAGAGGCGGACACTATGTACATGCAGAGTCGCCTGCCTCACTGAGCTGCTAGTCCAGCTACCAGCTTTGCCTCGCACGGGAATCTCTCAATGTGGTTCTGTTCAAGGATATGAAAAGGCGTTACTATTAAGTCCTTTGGGACACGCCATGCATCCTACTTCTACTTTTTAGCGTAAACGCAGTATGAACACGTCAACAATGATTTGTGGTGGCCATAAACAATGATTTGTGGTGGCCAAGCGATGAACATATCAGCGCTCTACCCTTCCCAGACAAGTCTGGTACCGATATTTATTCATTATATTATATTATATTATTTTATATTATTGAAGCGAATTGGTGAATGCGTGTAGCAGTATGCCGACCATAAAAAGATGAAATGCTTGGTTGGCCTAGGTGAGAAATCCGAACAAGGAACCTGGAACACGCAACAGCCAGTTCCTCTTCCGACTGCGCTAACATGCGGCCACTCGCTCGTTCTCCTACAGAGCTTAGATTAGCAGCTCATCGTTAGCTGCTGTTGTTCCCATTTCTCGCTTCAGCCCACGCCTACTTGGCCTCATTGCAAATTGTTGTGTTTGAATGTTCTAACACATTTGCTTAAGCCTAGAGCGGCTGGTAGAGAGGCTACATGTTGTTACAGGATGTTTTGTTGCGATCAAAACTCTTGCGCCAGGCGGGACTCGAACCCGCATCTTCTGCTTTCCGGGCAGTGATGTTCGCCTTACACCACGGCGCTGTTTGACTGCACGTAACATCCGTGATATCCTCGAGGGGCCGGATTCATCAACGACTAACAGTCATTTAACGGAGAAGCTTACAGCCGAAATCCCTGATAGCGCCGCTTATCAAGCGATATAGTGAGCGGTAAGCCGCGTTATCTGGGGGATTCCGCTGTGAATTCTCTGTTAAAGTTATGTAAGTCGTTGATGAATTCGGCCCCAGGTCTGTCAGCACCCACGTGTGATACGGAGATGGGTCGGCCGCTGATATTAGCGGAACCGGGTAAGCTGAAGACCTTACCAGTAACAATGTGGCGGCGTGTTTGAGGATACGGTCGGACCTTCTTCACCTTATTTATTTATTTATTTATTTATTTATTTATTTATTTTAACCCCGCTAAAAAGTGTTTCGGCCTATGTGTCAGGATGGACGCGTGACAGCGCAGTCGGAGGGGGAACCGTAATCCCAAAGTAAAGTTTTTGTTCACGCCTCGCTTAGGCTAACTAAACATTCCACGAATGTCAAATAAGCTCGTTGATAATGAATTTGTCTGGAAGGATACAACCCTGACGAGACCGCCGCAAGTCAGTATGTAACCCGAATACGCTTTCAAAGTGCCTCCACTAGAGTGCGTAGTGCATCCTGAACACGAAGAGATTAACGCAATCTCTTATCCATTTATCCTTCTACCAGACGTTCAGCGGCGCTTCGAGCGCCAAACGTTTTCTTGGGGCTTCCCACCAAACTCCAAAAACAGAACGACTTGGTTTACTGGATTTTACGACCTTTCGACCTCGATCAGCAAGAAAAAACGGTCTCTCTTATTACATAGGATATCGCAAGGTAAGGTACTCACTACGGTTGACGTGAACCCCATGCTCCATTGTATTTGTGCGATTTGCATTTCCTAGCGTCCAATCTGCAGAAAAATCAATAAATCGATATTGTTCGGTAGGTCGATACAGTTAGGTTGCATCAGTTTCTCTCTGAACGCCATCATATTGGAGTAATTCCCACGAGCATTAGTAATTCTTTCGAAGCAACGGTCGCCTGACCCCCACCAAACTGGATCCAATCGAGGAAAACCTGCAACTCCGTTCGAAAGCTCTATACCATCAATCGATATAGGTCGCCTAACTGAGCCTACAACCTGTAGTGAAGTCCACCTATCGGCCATCTAAATCGCATGACTCCCTCTCCAATGGAACAAATCTGAGCGAAAACCAATAACTCCGGCGAAAAATCGATAATATCGATCGGCATTAGTCGTCCGATCAAGTCCCTCTCTTTTTTTGAATCCGACAATTTTCGTCCATTTTCATCGATTGCACGTGATAGCAACCTTAACAGGCTTCAAATGTACGTTCGTGTTACCTTGACATGTTCGACACGTTTCACAGGCTTACACAGGTTTGTGACACACACACACAAACGGACAGACGGACTAACGCTTTTATATTAGTAGGATGGTTCCGTGATAGGGCGCGTGTAGCGCAGTCGGAGGAGGCGCCGGCTGTCGCCAGCACCCGATACCAGGTTCCCGGTTCGAATTTCCCGCCCAGGCCAACCAAGCCTTCCATCCTTCCGGGGTCGGAGAGTTGGAACCAGATTTGTCTGGGAAGGATAAATGACTTGATAAATGCACTGACTTGTACAAACGCATTCAACAAGCCTCCACGACGTCCCGTAGAAGTAGAATGCGTGGCGCATCCCAAAGAGGATTGAATAACGCCGTCCTTTATCCTTATCCTTTATGGTTCCGTGATGCTCCTCGTTAACATGCTACCTTACCGCTTGGACAGTTTTCTGCTTGAATCTCTGTCTATGGGCGAGTTTTTGGGCGCGGACAGCGCAGTCGGAGGAGGTCCGGCTAGGTCCGGCCAACCAAGCCTTCCATTCCCTCCGGGGTTGGTGAATTGGTACCAGACTTGTCTGGGAAAGATAACGCGCTGACGTGTTCTGAGGCTGGCCACTGCAAGTGATTGTATGGCCAAATACGCATTCAAACCGCCTCCACGACATCCTGTAGAACTAGAATGCGTGGCGCATCCCAAAAAGGGATTGAGTAACGCCTCTCTTTATCCTTTATCCTTTATTTCAGTCTGGTTCTTGGTGATCTAAATTTTCGCCGCAGATAATGAAAAAGCTGATCAAGTTGTAGTTGACAGCACAAACTGAACAGACTTCCAACTGCGCAACAGTTCGATTAAATCAGCTGCAAATGTGGTCTTTATTTTTTTTAGGATTTGCTATTGCATAATAGCGCTCTATTAGGCGGTGAGTAGCATCCAGTGCTCACGAAATATGTTCTTCTGAAGTGCACATGTTATTTGACCACATCCAAAGTTAAGTTGCATAAGATCACTTTGTTCTTCCTATCAAGAAAACGTATGTAGTCCATCGGGAGATGGAAGTGTTGTCGGGCGCAAAGTATATCGATTCTATATTCGGTCTGCGCCTAAGATAATCGATTGTTTCCGATTTATGTCTTATAGGGAAGGGTTTCGACCTCCCATGGAACTTCATGTTAAGATCAGGATCATGAGAAAGAGCTCGAAATGCTGATTACAAATATAGGTGTCAAATTTGCAAAATGAGAGCCCTCAGCGAGTTATGGCTTGCCGAAATCAGGGGGCCTCATCATAGGCTGGTCGTGCGACACAGCTGACGTGAGAGTGGTGAGTCATCTGGGCTCCGTAAGAAAGACCTGCCGGCTGCGGCAGTGGCGCAGGGCAGTGCTCCTGCTCGTCGGGTGCGATGTCGTTGGTTCGGATGTCATTACTGCCCTCCCTTTTGCAATTCATAATTTATCGTCGAAGTGACCTTTTATTCTGAATTATGACATGTGTCTGATTAAATAGCCGGGAGAACTACCATTCACGTTTGTAAAAATGCTTGAAGGCAAAAAACTGCTATGGTGACATTTTTATTTATCATTTGGCACAAGTGAGTCCAAATACATATTGAATAACTAGAAGTTTTTTTAGCAAGCTTGGAATTTGTGGAACAAAGCAAAGAGATGTGTGAAGCAGGCATGTTGCTCACACACTGCACATCTTATACAAGCGCCTCTCCACAACCAGCAACAAAACAGTCAATTGTAACAAAACCAAAAAAATATTCACCAGGAGTGACACACACAGCACACCTGGGTGATCATCAATGTAATCTGCCTTATGTCATGGGCATTCCAAGAAGTTTGAAAACCTGGGGTCCAAAACGTACGGCAAATCTGCGAGAGAACCTTCAGTAGGTTGTCTCACTGGGTCATGTTGAACTCCAAGCTGTTTGCCATGGCAAACGACCTGAACCCTTTCACCGGACCGAAGAGAAAAACGGTTTAATTACCCAAGTTTGAAGTAATACAGCACCATGCCTAAACAGATCACTGAAATTAAGGATTTCTTTAGAAACACACTAGTTGCTCAATATATGAATTGGAATCTATCTCTGCAAATAGTAAGCAAAAATGTCACCATAGCAGTTTTTTGCCTTCAAGGATTTTTACAAACGTGTATGGTAGTTTTCCCGCCGATTTAATCAGACACGTGCCATAATTCAGAATAAAGGCCCATTTCAAAGATAAATTATGATTCGCAAAAACCGCCAGCAATGGAAACCGAACCAACGACGTCACACCTCACGAGCAGGACCACCACCCCGGCGTCACAGCCGCAACTGGTGGGCCCTTCTTACGGAGCCCCGATGACTCACAACTCTCGAGCGAACTGTGTCGCACGGCCAGCCTGTGGTGATGCTCCCGGTTTCGGCATGCCATAACTCGCTCAAGGCTTTCATTATGCAATTTTGACACCCATGTTCCTATTCAGCATTCCGAGCTCCTTCTAATGATCCTTGTCTCAACTTGAAGTGCCATGGGAGGTCGAAACCCTTCCCTAGTTAGAAGTAGAATATGTGGTGTATCACCATCTTCAATCCCCTAAAAGTCCAGCACTTTCAATTCGATCTCGAACTTTTATCTCCAATTTCTCCATTTGTCTTCAGCCTGTCTTCGTCTCCTAACTTCCAGCCGATTGCTAAGACTCATGCGACAGCGAAGCTGATTCATGTTCGTTTGAAACCGATGTTGTTTGAGAACTAGTCAGTGAGCAGGTGGAAGAACTAGTCGGTGAGCAAGTGGAGGCTAAAGAGCTCTCCAACCAGATGCAGATCTTGCGAGAGTAAGGTCAGATGGTCGTCCTATGGCGTTTTGTCTTCAACATCCCACGGGTGCTTTTGAGCTTGGAGGCCTGCAGCTTGATGCTTCGTTCAAGACGGATGTCTCTTTTGCACATGAGGATTATCGCTCGAGCAGCTTTGAGGACTATTCTTCTTCCGAACACCACATGAAGTTATGCAAGGAAAAAGGCCGCAGTGGTCTTTGAGATGAGGTGTAGGTCGTGGGATGCAGCTTCGGAAGCCTCTTCCAAAAATGTATTCTTTCAGCCTAGTCATTCTTCCTCGATCCATCCTTATTTAGCTCACAGCGCTCTGTCGAGTGCGTACACATCAAAGTGAATTTGTCGCTGAAAGCTGACAAGACTCTCCTTCAAGTGCTTTGTCCTTGTCGTTGCGATGAACGGAACCTTTCGTCAGATGCGCAGCGCTTCGACGTCGCCGGAGTTTACCTTCTTCCTATTAAAGGACTGATCTGCGGCCATCTCCACAAGAACCCTGCAATCACGGCGGACTCTCCGACGACGACGGCTTCCACCTCCTCCACCTCGACCACCTCCCTCGCTTCGTCCGGCTTCCTCTCCCGCCCAACGACCATGTTTGATTGCTCGCCAGGAACACCGGCAGTGTACGTGAGGAATCGCGGCGCCCAGTCGCACACCGCCGCTCCGTCGCCGGTGCTTCGAAGGTAACCACTTCCCTCTCTAGCTCGGCCCGCCTCGTGTGTTGTGCTGCCACTGCCCCACTCCCTACCTTTCCATCCCTGTCCTACCCCAGAGCTGCGCATGCAGTTCAATCCTCTGAGAATACCGTACTATGTCCCGATCCGTGTTGTTTTCCAACTGCTCGAAGGTTACAGCGCCGTTGATTTCAGGGCGATGCACACGGCTAGGATTCAGAACTTGGTTCGGAAGCTGCAACGGCCACCGAGCGGCGACAACGTCTTCATCAACAGCAGGTTAGCAAAGGTTTTTATGCGGCCAGTGTTGGCGCTCAGAATGTTGTTATGAATAGGTCGGGTGGATACGCCTCCATGTTTTTTAGAATATCCGCCTCACATGAAGCATTTGCGCCTTCAAAACTGGAATCGGTCTTCATTCTGCTCACGCTAATTTATTTATTTCAAGACGTGAATAACAGCAGAATTGAAAGGATAAGGATAAAGGACGACGTTACTCAATCCCTTTTGGGATACGCCACGCATTCTAGTTCTACGGGATGTCGTGGAGGATACGACATGAATGCGTATTTGGCCATACAATGACCTGCGGTGGCCAGCCGATGAACAAGTCAGCGCTTTATCAATCCCAGACACGTCTGGTACCATTTCACCGACATCGGAGGGAAGGGTTGGTTAGCCTGGGCGGGAAATCCGAACCAGGAACCTGGAATCATGTGCAGTCGACGGTCGGCGCATCATCCAACTGCGCTACATGCGTCCAGAATTGCATGGAAAAAACGGAAAACATGAATAAAAAGGAAAAATATAACGGATCAAATGCTTGAATTTAGAACATGCAAATGCTATCATTCGACAACAAATGTTCAAAAGACACTAATATTGACTGGCGTTGTGAAAAAAAATTCCACTTAAGTATTACTCTGCACGGACCCATCCTAGGGAAGGGGCCTTTCACTCAATCTTATTGTCAGCATTGTTAAAATTCTCATTACGACGTTTTGCTGCGATCAAAAGTCTAGTGCGACGCAGGGCTCGAACCCGCTCTTCCTGCTGAAGGGGCGGGAACGCTGTACGCCATTATACCACCTGCGCTATTTGTCCACACCTCGTGGAACCCGTAAGCGCTCATCCGCATGTCGGGATGAGCCCACCGCTGATATCAGCGTGCGGGTTCGAGTACCGCCTGGCGCTAGAATTTTGATCGCAACAGAACATCGTTATGAGAGTTCATAACTTCGATATCAGCCATTTGACGCTCAAAGAAAATAAATTAATGTTAAAATTAAGCCACAAAACAATTACAAGTCGTTTCGCTTTTGAAAGGACATTCGTTCACAATCTCCTGGTAGGGAGGGAGGCCACCCTGTAGGTGTTCTTTTCGGTCTTCTAGAGGTGCCCCCGTCCGACTAGGATAGATCTCTCTGCATCTTAGCGAGCACGGCTGGATTTCTAAGTTGGCTGGACCACTTCATTCTGTCTACACCAACAACTGTATCAGTCTTATAGGTCCTTTCCGAAAATTCGCCCGCGGAAGCCTCTATTTTTGCCATTATATATTAGGTTCTTGCATTTCACAAATAACTCTTCGCTTCCGGCGTTCTTTGCCGGATGGGGACCACCGGGTTTCAGCTGAAACTTCTTGGAGAGATGCGCAATTTAACTCGTCGCGTTGTTGTGTCGGCGTTGCCGTCTCCACGAAACCGACGACAAATATCAGCGAAGAAGCGAAAACGCAATTCGATGGGTCGCAATTGCCCGACTCCGCGACCTCGAGCAAACAACAGATTTCCGTCCGCTCAACGAGGCCATCGCCCATGCCAAAATTGCCGTCACTGAGCCCGTAGCCGGGAAACGACCCCTTGAGGCCTCTGATGCACATTCGAGCGGTGATCCGCTGTGTCCATGGAATGACACTAACCAGGAAAGGCCTTCTGCTTTCTACTGAGCTTCGGACAGAGACATATGCATGTTGGGTAACAGAGCTTGGAAAGCTGATTACAAATATGCAGACCAAGTTTGCTAAATGGATCTCATAAGCGAGCACTGGCTGGTAAGAGGGACAGACGGTCTTTCCGAGCGTACTGTTTGTATCGGTTTTTAGATAATGACAGCGGAGGAGATCTGATGGAAAGTAGGAAATCTGTTAAGCGAACGATAACAGTGATTGGCAGACAGGTCAAGAAGGATACTGAACCAAACAGCCAACGTATGTGAAGACAGCGTTTCTTCTAGCCGTCTGATTTCATGTCTAAGAGTGGGAAGAATTAACAGTAAGGGACAAGCGCTTTGTTTGGAGTGTGCAGTGAACTCTACTTCATCGAGATGTCGCGAAGGCAGTTTGAACGTGCTTTGTCTACACCAGGACTTGCCGTGTCCAGCCAATAGACAAGTCGGCATTTCATCCTTCCCAGAAAACTCAGATACGAAATCATCGACTCTGAAAGATGTAGGACTTGATTGCCTGACAAGGGAGGTCGGCCAGCTTGGTCCGGAGATTCTGTACGAGACCTACATGGTCTTGCAGGGCATCGGAAGAGGATCACAGAACTTTGTTTCGTCTTGGCTAAATGCCTCTGGTTAGATTAAAAATGTTAAAATGGTATCGTTTCATGGCTAGCTGATGAGGCAAAAGTGACACCTGGAATGGCCCTGTCGTGCCCAGAAATTAGCCCACAAAACGTTTAAAGCTCAAACTAAGGTTCAATTATAGAAATATGATAATTTTCTACGCTTTCTAGACAATACAATACAATACAATATTTATTGAGCCAAAAGTATTACAAAATCCGTTTATCACAAAAGAACACAGCAAAAATTGGCTCTCAAAAGACCGGCAAAAGTGGAGGAAAATTATTGTTTCGAAAGAGATGTGAAAACAGTTGAGCACTAAAAAATTGCAAGGAAGGTTGCTTTTTGGAGGTCTGCGAAAAATGGTTTCTTCGATGAATTGAATCGAGACGCGAAAAGTGCTTTTATTCAAGCTGTTCATTCACTGAAAAAGGTACTTGTACTCTATCAAAATATTGAGTTTTTTGAGTGTCTTATTGAATTTGGTAGTGGCAACTATTTTTTACAAGTATTGATATCAAATAGCCGAAACGTGCACAACAGTTTATCAAAAAAAGTTAAGCGCAGTCTAATGTAAGTAAAAAGTTATTTTTAAGGGAAATCTTCATCCTATCGGTCTATCTCCAAGATATAGAGACTGATTTGCTATCTGAGATTTAGGGAAAAGAAACATCAGAAAAATCCGCTTTGTTTGAGGTGTGCTTCAAGTTTGTGATTGAAGTTAGCTGGGGTTGATGAAGAAACTATTGCGTTAGGCAAGCTATTCCATGTTCTTACAGCTCGTACTAGGAAAGATCCAAAGAACTGTTGGGAGCGAACTCGACCTATGAATATGCGAAACGGATGACCTCTAGTTCTATCAGTAAAATCTAAGAAATTAAATATTTCTCTTTTATCAATATCTAAACAGCCAGAGAAAATCTTGAATACGAGATTTTGATCATACAAAATTCTTCGTAGCTTAAATGAGTTTTCACCAAGCGTTGCAAGTCTTTCTTTATAGCTTACATGATACAAACCGTTTCTTGAGAAAATTGCGTTCGTGAATTTTTTCTGCACTTTTTCGATTTTTTCTTTGTGGACGATCTTAACAGGTGACCACAGTGGTGTACAATATTCCAAAAGCGGCCTTACATACGTGGAAAAAAGTTTGAATAGGGTAGACATACTGTGAGTTTGAAATGCTCGCAAAATGAAGTTGGATCTTCTGTATGCCGTTGTTATTGTTTCATCAATATCAATAGACGATACTGAAGAGAATAAATGTACTCTTCATTCGCAAAAGTGGGAGCAGTCCACCCTGCAAATCGCAGAACCCCCAGAATCGAGCCTCGATCATCCGCATGTCTGCATCGCTGTCCACTTGGCCATCAGTCGCTATCGCTACCGTTGCTGTATCAGCGTCCCGTTGATCATCGAATTGCTCGAGCGGGTTCCATGTTCCAGCAGCTTCTCCATTCATCCTTGTCTCGTGCCAGAGTGCTCCAAACGATCCTCTTCGCTGGAGAGATGGCGAAGGATAAAACAAAGGTGTTGCACTTGGAGAGGAGTAACATCAATGCTCCCTATTTTATCAAGGACCGACAGCTTCTGCAGGTCTTCGAAGTGAAGGATCTTGGATTTCTGATCACAAGTAATCTGAAATTCGACAAGTATTACAAGAAAATCGCAGCTAAGGCGGCTCGTAGGGTGTGCAAACTGTTCAGATGCTTGGTTACCAGTAACGAGAGTATTCTGAAGGCTTATAAAATGTATATTCCTCCTATTCTAGAGTATGGTACACATGTCCTTCGCCCATCTAAAGTAAACAATGTAGAAGTTTTAGACAAAGTTCAAAATAGCTTTACAAGGAAGCTTCCACTTACATCGGGACAATTTGATTATCGCTCAGTCCCTGACAGCACTGAATGGAGTCGGACACTTGGGTTAGATCCTCTTTCCTTGTGAAAAAAATTGATCTCTTAATGGTGCATAAAATTCTCCATGGAGCTATCCAACCGGGCGGGTGCAAATTCTTCACGACCAGAATCTCGAGCACCAGGAGTGCAGCAGTAGAGCTAAGCTACTCGCGGAACAGGTGCTCAGTCCGGTCTTGCTACTTTACCTGTCGAGCTGACAGTGAGTATGTCAGGCAAAGTAAGCGAGTTAGTTTAACCTGTAATGCATTAGCTTTCAAACGAATGCTTGACAAGGTTTTTTAGACGTTTAAACGTTCTTTTCGAGGCGGTTAGTACTTGTCAAAATGGAATGACTTTCTCCTTCTTTCTTGATTTTTTGTTTTTCGTTTTTTCTTCTGTTGTTCCTATTAATAAATTTTTTATGCTCTCATTCACTTCCTTATTGCGTTACTCTCTATACTTTGTTTTACTGGCTTTGCGTAATGCTAGGTTCTATTAGGTCGTTACCTAAGTTCTGTTGTTTTTTCTTCAAATGTAAATATCTTGGCCCGAACATAACTTTATTAGTCGAAATTAAAACCGTTACAATCTACACATCTTTGCCAACGAGATACCAGTTTATTTATCCTAGTGGCATAGAACTCCGGAGATTAAAAGCAACGAATTCTTCGTGAGCATACTCTGCATCATGCCGGTTCCTGAAGTAGTTTCCGCGAAGGAAGCCGTCGGGATGTTTGAACAAATGGTTGTCTGTAGACGATAGGTCGGGCAAATACAGTGGATAGTCGAGTGTTTCGTATCCCAAAGAATGGAGCTTCTGCCTGGTGATCATCGATACGTGCAGCCTGGCGTTGTCGCGCAAAAGTATTGGTTTCCTTCCGTAGATCAGCACCGGGTAGATTTGCTAGAGCTTCTTGTGCACCTCGTCCAGCTTCTGACAGTACTTTTCAGCCGCGATTGTTTCACCAGGTTTGGGAACGCTATAGTGGATTAAACCGGTGGCACACCACCAAACGTCACCATCACCTCTTCCTTGTCCATACTCGGATCTGGACCGTGTTTAGGTGCTTCGTCAATATCCAACCATTGAGCACTTCGTCGTCGATTGTCGTACACAATTCATTCTTTGTCACAAGTCACAATTCGCTCCAGAAACGGATTGTTTTTGCTGCATAGAAGGAGCGCTGACGATGCTTGCATACGGCGAGCTCGAAGGGCGAATCTGCTCTCGAAGGATTCATCGCTTCTAGATCTCCGGAGTTCTATGCAACTGAAATAAGTAAACTAGCGTCTCGTTGGCGAAGATGTGTAGATTGTAACGGTTCTTATTTCGCCTAATAAAGTTATGTTTGAGCCGAGATACCTACATTTGAAGTTAGAGGTGAAAAATGACAGAACTTAGGCAACGATCTAATAATTTCTTGGTCACGATAGTGAGCCACCCTCACGTTTATCTCCTCACATGTGTTGCAGCCAATGTCTCAACAAAGATAAAAATAAAGAGGTAATAAAAGCGTCGTATCGTTCGTTTAGGGCATTCACGAAGAAGCCCTTCCAACATTTTGGTGGGCGTCCTGAGACCAGATTCATCAACGATACCGCCGATATCATCTCACCGCAAACTTACCATATCGGCCTACGTAGTAAGTGTTACGGAGAGATACGGAGAGATACAGATATACGGATACGATAGCCGATATACCGACATCGGCTGGTAGGCGGATGATAAATTTGGCCCCAGGTGTTCTCTCTACATTCTGCAGAATCCAGTCGGTGACGGCGGGTGTCTGCGAGGTGCATTACATACGTCGCCGGCCCACCCTTTTTTCGACGACTTGGCCAATGGGACAGCGTCCTTGGTCGTCTGTGATCTGAAGACGAGAACATCACTCAAAAATGCACTTGCGAATGTTTTCAAACTTAACTTCCGGAAATATTTAAAAATAAATATAGTGCTTCCAGAAATGAATATAATATTAATCGTCATATGTGCATTGTGGAGAGCGCGTGAAGCGCAGTCGGAGGAGGCAACGGCTGTCGCGTGCACCCGATACCAGGTTCCTGGTTCGGATTTCCCGCCCAGGCCAACCAAGCCTTCCATCCCTCCGGGGTCGGTGAATTGGTGCCAGACTTGTCTGGGAAGGACAGAGCGCTGACTGGTTTATCGGTTGGCCACCGCAAGTCATTGTATGGTCAAATACGCATTCAAATCGCTTCCACGATATCTCGTAGAAGTAGAATGCGTGGCGCATCCCAAATGGGATTAAATAACGCCGTCCTTTATCCTTTATCCTTTATCCTTTATCCTTTACATGCATTGTGACGTCATTTTATTGTTGTTTTTTCATCAGCGTGAGTTACCTGAAATTAGCAAAAATAGTTAATCACTTTTTCTATGAATTAATTATTCATTTAATCGACGATCGTTCTGTTCTTTATGGTCCTGTTTAATGAACGCACTTTTGTGCAGGTATAAATAAATATGGCGATAAAACTAAGTGACTGTTGTTCGTTTTCTGGACTCATTTATTTCTTGACAGCTATGGAAGCAATATTTATTGCACACACAAGAACTCCGATCGCATTCGGCGGACTTTCATAAATGTGACAATCTTTGTGTGATTCCCCGAAGACTCGTGAGCTTTGATGTCCGTCACGAGAAGTGATGCGCATGAAACCGAACTGCTTCGGATCCAAGAATAGCCACACTACTTATAGTCACGATAGCCAACGTGCCAGCATCGTAAGGTAACCTACTTTAAATGAAAAGGATGTAGATCTGGCAAGGTGTCCGGGCGGCGTAATTGCTTCTCGGAAGACCTAGCTAATGGTTTCCATTTACGGAATAATGGCGTTGAAGACCAGTGAAGTCAAAACGCTTTATCTTCCTACTGTTCGGTACTCTTCTGAGTAGCTTTTTTCGTTTCGTAGTAGTATGCATGCAAGTATGTATGTCTATTACATGGATGACCATGTAGAAAAATGCCTGAGTGACGAAGACATAACACAACAACTCTAATAGAGCTCGAAGTAATATTAAAATCGAATATTACAACAAGGAAAATGAGTAAAGAGGTGACCGTAAAACTGGAGCTGACATCAATCGTTTGTTGTTTAATTTTTCAGACAGTTATCGAGCTGCTTCTTGAACACGCGAATACATAATACAACCTGCTGTTTTCTCCTAAATTTTCCAAATTCTGTACCTGCTCTTTTCACGAAAAAAATTCTTATGCTCTTCATGGCCTTTGGTACAAATACTTTTAAAGTTCCTTCTTCTCGCGTGCGTGATGGTTTTAAGTTAAATGGCTCATTGACTTTACATTCTGTCGGGCAGTATATGATTTTATATATCATTTAAAGGACACTCCTCATTCTTCTCTTGGCTAAGGATTGGAGCCCAAAATTGATATTCTCGTAGCACCATCTGGGATAAATTTCATATGCAAATCCTAGAGAGCTAATCATCAATTTGTTTACAATGCTGATATGTGGACGACGCTTGCCTGCATGGAAAATCTGCCTAGATTGCTTGAGAATGTTCTTCGGCTTTTTTTATATGGCGCGTGTTATGACGTATTCAATAAATAAATAAATAAATTTCCTCATAAAACTGTTTTGAACGCTTTCTGACTTCGAAACCGATTTTTTTCTTAAAGGAACAGAATACCTCCGTACCATATTCCAGGACCGGGTGGACGCGGGTTTTATACGCTTGCAAAAGTGCTTCATGTTTGCGAGTCGATAGAGCCCTGAAGCCCTGTTTTATATCAATCGGGTTGCTTTAATGGCAATATATTCGCAGTGGCTATCAAAACTCAGGTCCTCGCTCACTATAAGCCTGTGATAACGGTTGCTAAATTAACTGTTGCGCCGCCGACATTGTAAAAGAAACGTGCATTTCGTAGCAGTCCCTTTCAGTCCGAAATTTGGCTCTGAAATCGACCAATACCGCTCTCTGATTCCAGTTACTCCGGTCGAGTGTTCGTCGCCGATCAAGAAGAAGTCAATAGGATCTGCGAAGAGTACCAGAAACTCGAGAACAAGTACGCGCTCTTCGAGCGAATGTTCCTTCAGCTCTTTCTGGTGAGTCGTTTCTTAGAGTGTCTAAGAGCGAGAGCAGCTGATGATGGTGGTTTAAGGAAGAAGAAGTCGAGCTCTCAGTTCACTTCGGTCTTGACAATCTGAACGAGGAAGACTTGAGAAAGGATCAGCGATTTCGCACCCACGTCGGCAAGTTCCAGCGATTTTTCACCGGCATTCTGGAGATGCTCTCCAAGGGACCTGAGCAGACCGACAACATCGTTCAGGTGTTGAGGTGAGAGCACCTTCCTTATTGCTGAAGACAAGAAACACGGACAGCGCACTTTTAAAAATCTCCATGTTCCCTATGACATTTCTGTGTTGTTTTTATGAGGCGTGTGCCAGAACAGTCGGAAAAGGCGCTGGCTGTTGTGTGCCCCGATACAGGTTATTGGCTCGTATTTTCCGCCCAGGCCAAATATGTGAGCCGGATCTATCCTAGTTGGGAGGGAGCGATCGTTAAGGGTCAGTTTTGCATGTCACTCCATGCCATACAACCACATCCACTGCAATTTGAACGACGGCAGCTGAAGCTCTCGAAGAAACTCAAACAAAGGTTGGAGATGCAAATCGCCACTACAACATCCCGTAGAAGCAAAATAGGTAGCTCATCCACAAAGGGGCTGACTAACGCTGACCTTTTCCCTTTGTTCTCCATGTTTTTGCAACCTTCTTTCGTTCCCTTTCCGCTGGACCACGCTTTGCTCCTACAGGTCATCGTACTTTTCTAGGATCTTTAGATCCTGACTACCTGTCACCAAACACCAGTGAGATAGTCAGACACCTTATAGGCCAAATTCCCGCTCAAATTTTTCGAAGGCGTTGAAGGCCCAACGCAGAAAGTTCGGCGTTCCAAAGTTTCGGTTTGCTAAGGCCGAATTTCTTGCGCCTGGTCTTTTCACCTCCAACATTAATCCTCTTAAAGTCTAAACAAGAAAAACGTTGGCGCTTCTCCATCCCCTCGGGGCCTGCCAGGCATTATTCTGCCACTTGATTGCTGCAGGCACGTAGACAGGTTTTTCGCTCTTATTGTGATTTGTGGGCCAGCTGTTACTCATTCGAGATTTGTTCGTACTTTCTGCTATCGTATCCGTTTGTGCAGACTATGGCTTAGCTTCGATAACTTCATGTGTGGGAATGACCATAAACGTTTACCAGTAACTCGTGTGGTGTAGGTCCTTACAAGGAAAGGTTCCTAATTCATGGTGAGCTTTTGCGATGCTATTTTTACAGGATGTAGGGCCCTGTGAGAGGAGTACAAAACCTCAGTTACTTTTTGCTCAATGCTTTTTTGAAGGCCTGAAAAAGAAGTGTGAAAGCGTGTACGATTGGATTGCAGAATAGGTGCCAGACTTGTTTCAAAGTATGAAATACTGTCCTGTCCATCGGCTGGCCATCGCAAGTCAATGTAAATATGAGTTGAATACGAGTTGTAGAGTAGAGGAGTAGAATGCGTGGCGCATCCTAAAAAAGCTTTATTAATATAGTTCTTTACGCTTTTTTCTTTATCCCAACAACGATAATGGAGCGTGGAGCGCAGTCGGAGGAGGCGTCGGCTGTCGCCTGCACCCGATACCAGTTCCTAGTTCGGATTTCCCGCCCAGGCCAACCAAGCCTTCCATCCCTCCGGGGTCGGTGAATTGGTACCAGACTTGTCTGGGAAGGATAAAACACTGAATTGTACATCGGCTGGCCGCAAATCATTGTATGGCCAAATACGCATTCAACACGCCTCCACGACATAGCGTAGAAGTAGAATGCGTGGCGCATTTCAAAGTGGATTGAATAACGCCGTGCTTTATCTTTTTTGTCTTTAAACAACGATAATAATGATTTTAGCGTTTAAAGCTTTACCTAAGCGTAGTCGAGGTTTGCTAGAGACAGAATAGAAGAAACGCGTTCAGAAATGTTCCGCCGAGGTCAGTGCTCTTGTAGAAAGCGATTTTGATGGGTTGTAATGCATCAGGACGATGTTTTTCTCCTGGAAATGCCTCATGAGCGGCACGGCACCAACTTTTCGAACAATCTTACCCAGTTCAACAAACTCCATAGTTTTCATGTTTTCTTAACTTTATGCTTCCTATTCCTATTCCTATTATGCTTCCTATGTGCGCGTGTAGTGCAGTCGGAGGAGGCGCGACTGTCGCGTGCACCCGATACCAGGTTCCTGGTTCGGATTTTCCGCCCAGGCCAAGCAAGCCTTCCATCCCTTCGGGGTCGGTGAATTGGTACCAGACTTGTCTGGGAAGGATAGAGCGCTGACTTGTTCATAGGCTGGCCACCGCAAGTCATTGTATGGTAAAATACACATTCATGTCGCCTCCACGACATCCCGTAGAAGTAGAATGCGCTGGCGCATCCCAGAATGGATTGAGTAACGCCGTCCCTTATCCTTATCCTTATGCTTCCTATCCGCCAGCCTCCACCAGGCTGTCGAAGAGCCTCTAGGGCCTCATTTCTGCCTAAACGAAAGCTGCTCTTAGTGTGCGCACTTCCTGTTTCTCTCTGAAGTTCGAACTGCCGGCATCGACCTCATCATTCAGTTGCTGACGTCGTTCGCCGTGTTTTCGGCATCCGATTATGTATAGCCGCCGTGTCTTCGTGCTACTACTTCCGCGCCAGCTTGGCGCGTGTTGTTCTGGTGGTGTTGGTCCCGTGTGTGAGCAGTCCCTCTGGGGTCATTCATCCGCCGCTTTCAATAATCAATCCCTGCGCCGATAGCCACGCATAAGAACTCCTGAATGTACGGGAAGAGGGGCTTTCGTCTCTGGGAGAAAGCAGATCTAGGGACCTAGGCTCTGCTCGCCCGGAAACGGAGGTGAAATTACGCGACAACACGTCGTCGAATCGTCTCAGAAGCGCCTTTCTGCCAAACACTTTGCGGATGAAATAGAAATGCCGAGCGTCTGCCTATAAAACCTGTCTCGCGAAAGAGCCCTGAATGTCGAATGTTGGTCGACCTGGGGAATGGATTTGAAAAGGTACAGCAGTTGACAACGAAGCCGATTGGACAAGCTTGGACAATAAGCGAACACACTGTTTGAAATTTTATAAAAACTTTATTTTGCAGGAAAAATAACAAAATTTGTTTTGTTGTGAAGTACAGGAAAGCAGCAATTTTTGCGCCAAAAGAAGAGATTGCTCCATATGCTCGACCAAAATGTCGCGGTTTTCATTTGATTGATAGCAAAAATCTGTTTGTATGAAATTGCACCCTTGAAAACGGTGTATCAAAAACAACTACAGAGAGCACACACTTCGCCATTTCAAGTAAACCGCATTTACATTATCAATCAAATAAAAACCGCAACGAGCTTGATGACAACATGGCGCGATCTCCTTCTTTAGTATGTTAAAAAAAATTTGTTTTTTTTTGCACTATAGAACAATCCTTAAACCAACCACAGTTTTCTTCAAGAACAAAAATTTTATAACACTTCAGAGGGCTTGTTCACTAATCGGGTCATGTGAATTTTCTTCAATGCTTCAATGCAAACTAAATTTTTCTTAGACAAAAAATAACATTCTGCCCTCTACGTAGAATCTCCACTTTATTGCGGATAAGGCCCGTTTAAATTTGGAGCATGTTCAGTTTGATTTCAAAAGCGGCTAGCATGATTAGAACACTGTCCAATTTGATTTCAAAGGTGTACAATTTGACGAGAAAATGGTATATTTTCGTGAAGTTCGTTGGATGATTGCGGTGCAGACGGAAGGCGCGCCGGCCTTCTCCACCGAGTCGAGCTTCTTAGTTCGGGTCTCGCCCATGTCAACAAAGCTTTACATCCCTGCGGGGTCAGTGAGGTAGTATCCGAGACTTATCGGAGGAAGATAAACACTGACTTTTCCTTCGATTAGCCACTTCGAGTCGTTTATTATGCGAAATACCCATTCAATTTGCCTCCGCGATGTCTTGCACAAGGAGCATGCCTCCTAAAAAGGAAACGCCGTCCTTTATCCTTTATTCTTTGCTTCTATGTCGAGTTATATCAAGTGCGTCTATCTAAAGTAGCTCTCCTTGTGATGTCTATGAGGGATGAAGGGAATTTATCAATGGAGACTAGACTCTTATCGCATTCTCCAGAACACGTTCTCCAGAATCTGAGAACGCGAAATCAACAAAGCTGTCTGAGAGCTTCATCCTGGGGCATAAGTCATGCCGTTCCTCCTCGACTGCGAGAAGAGGTCTAACGCCGTTGGCGTCGCTTACATTTTGCTTTTTGCCGGACCATACAAAACCTAGAAAGATGGAACAGTGCCGTTACCCCTGCAAATCGCACCACTGCATGAATGTTCCTTTTTGCGCAGAAGATGAGTGTATGGCGCCCGCCAAATGGGCTACTTTACGATGTCGTTTATGCTTTATCCACCGCTTGAAAGACTTTTGTAAGAATTCGTCAAAAATTCTAAAAACGATGAGCCGCATTGTTAAACAACCCCATTTCGCTTTGATGTGAATAAAGGAGATGCTCATGGTAGCGCAGTCGAAGAAGGCGCTAGCTGTCGCGTACACCTCAATTAGAGGTCTTTGGTTCAGGCCCGGTTCGCGCAGTGGCCCGCATCTGCTCAAGCCTTTCATCTGTCCGGGGTCCGTGAAATGGCTCCATTACTTATTTATTTATTTATTTATTTTATACATGCAATTCTATGCAACAAAGCAAACATCTGTTAAGAGAACTTAGGTAAGGCAAGAATAAGTATGAAAAAACAACACGATGAAGAATGGAAATGACCAGAAATGTTTATTTAATCAAAATGTCTGAATGCCCGTAATGTCAGTCCAAAATGTCTAAAGATGTCAATAGTCTAGAAAACAAGCATTACTGTCAACTCATCGGCTACCTACAGCAAGCCATTGTATAGCTTATGCACGCATCCAAACTGACTTCTCGCTATTCTGTAGCAGTAGAACGTGTGGAGTAGACTTCAAACTAGGACTGCTCGCCTGTATCCCTGTTCTTATCGTTATCTTATAAATAAAGGGAAAATATGGAGCGCCGTATCTACTGGTGTCGATGAGCGACTATTTCCTGCACAGTTTCATATTTCCACCCTAATGGGCACTACAGTACATCAACCCTGGCAGTGATTTGTCGGTTGAGCAATTCCGTCGCTCGAGTGCAGCGTGGCCTGCAATATTATCCACCGGTGTCCGGTTTCGGACGATCGCTTTTTGCGAAAAAGCAGCGGAGTCGTTTAGCGCCGGCGTGACGGGAATTAGTTTACTGCGGATCGTCCATTTCCGTTTGCGGAAGCTGGAGACACCGAATGCTGAACGGATACCTTGGAATCGAGGGTTTGCTGTCATGAACAGCCTTCAATGGACGAGCATTTGTCTTCAAGAAGGCGAAAATTCAGGTGCGAGGAGTGGCCCTCACTCCATCAGCATCAAACGTACAATACATGTAGGGGAAACCCACAAGTCCGCTTCCTGAGAACAGCAACTGCTTGCCCATTATTTTGCGTACTTTCTTTGCCTGCTTCGGACTGCTACCCGCATCGGGAAGCCGTTTCATCGGTACGGTATAGCTACAGAATCTTGTGAAGTGTATGCTAGAAAAGATTACTTATCTGTTCACCACAAGTTTTGTTTCGATCTACCCAACTGTTCTTAGGCTTAGACTTGCATAAAACATAGAAAGAAGATTTTTATAAAAAGAATAACTGCTTTTTTACATTTCGAGGAACGTGTTTTCCACAGGCGTTTCCCAAACACCCATCTCCCTAGATTGTTATGAGCGTAGAAAGTTTTCAAAACTATATTAAACACGCATGGGGCGTGTGTGGCGCAGTCAGAAGAGGCGCCAGCTGTCGCACAGGTTCCTGGTTCGGATTCCCCGCCAAGGCCAACCAAGCCTTCCACCACTCCGGGGTCGGTGAATTGGTACCAGACCTGTCTGGGAAGGATAAAGCACTGGCTTGTACATGGGCTGGCCACCGCAAGTCATTGTATGGCCAAATACGCATTCAGATCCCTTCCACGACATCTCGTAGAAGTAGAATGCGTGGCGTCTACCAAGAGCGTAACGCCGTCGTTTGCCCCTTTTTATCCTCCACGAATTGTTGACATTTTGCATGGCGTAGTGTTCAAGGCAGGCGTCGGTGTCACATACTCCTCTCGGCATGCACCCGCACGTTGTTCTCCCTTTTGCCATTAGTGTTATATAATTTTTTTGTGGAATGAGTTACTTGGAAAGGCTGACGGATCAGGATTTCACTTCAAGAAAACAAGTATTCTGACGCTATGATGTCTACGAATCGGTGGAAAATCAGATGTGTGTATTCTAAACGTGGATCGAACTCACGACGCAATAATGATTTGCATGAAATCGCCCCTCATTCCAACAGCACCAATCCATGTAGAATAAAACACATGGGTGTAGTTTTGAGAAAACACCATCTCTTTTTCGAGAGCGAGTTGCGAGTACTTTCATTGTTCGCCTATTTGAAGTGCTTCTCGTTTCACGGACAGTTTCATGTCTACCGTTCGTCTGTGGTATCTTGTCTTGTAGGCAATGGAAGTATAGAACACGAACTTTGTGTAGTGCCACAGCTTTGTAAAGCTTTCGGACGTGAATAAAGTAAAGAAGGCGGAGAGCTAGTCAACTTTTTTACTGAACCGCGCCACGCGTTCTAGTTCTGTTAGACCTCGTGGAGGCAATTTGAAGGCCAATTTGAGGGGTATTTCCCCTATAGTGTTACCTACGATGACAAGGCGATTGCTGATTCCATTTCACCAACCCTTGCATGATATAAGACCTGGTTGGCCTGAGCAGGGCCTACACCTAGAGTTTCGATGCAGGGTGCTCCTGACACTCGGAGCCCCTCCGACTACCTTACCCCACTCACCTGGTCGAATGTACACCCTTAGAAGTTCGAAATAACCGCGTTCCTATGTTCCTATTCTGGGAACGGGATCGCTGAAGTAGGGGGTGGATTACCGTATTTCTGAGGCTGAACATTCGAACTATAGGCGCTTCCATTCTTAACCACATTTCCGACGGGGTTGAGAATAGAAGCGGGCGCTTATGTGCTGGGCTTCGGAAGTGTTATGCATTTTCGGGCACCAGAATTCTGAACGAAAATCACGAGGGCAGTTTGTTTACGCGCTTATCTGATATGGAGACTAAACAACACTGCAGCTATACGCTCCAGCGCGGAAGTGATGACGAGCGCGAGATATAGCCGATCATTTCTGAGTCTTCCACTGCGCTCCGCAAGTGTGATAAGCTAGGCTATATTGAAATTTCGGACGGAAGTATAGTGCAGTTCTATCGGTTTACAGGTCTGGATTACAAGAGCGGTATTGTATCAGATTTGTTGTCCTCTCTAAGGATAAACGATTAAGGATAGCGTTACTTATTCCATTTGGAATGCGCCACACTTGCTTATGAGCGGTATCACGGAGGCCATTTCAATGCGGTTTCACCTACAAACTGATGACCAAGCGACGGTAAAGTTGTTGTTTTACCCTTCGAATACAGGTATGGGACCAATTCTGAGCTTAGAGAGATGAGAGGCTTGACTAGATGAGTGCAACCCGAATCAAGAATCTTGGCTCAAATTGCACCCAGCGATCCGACTGCTCTACCACGCGCCACTAGGCATATCAATGAATTCGACGTGCTGAAAATTGGCAGTTTTTCTGGCATGTAGACGATCATGATGTACTGCTTTTGTAATGAAGAATGAGGCTGTATTTACATACGTAATCGGTAAATTCTCAAAATAATTGGATCAACTTTCTGCGGTTCCGGACCGCTTTTTTACAGCGTGTTCACCTTTGAATACTTTATTTTAGATATACTTTTCTTGTAAGAGTTTCCTCTAAAAAACTTCCCGTAAAATTTCTGAAAAAATACATTTTTCTTTATTCACGGTTGTTACTTCTTCTTCTCTTTACGCTTTATCCTGTTTCTGTTTCCAGAATCGTTGGACGACAGCATGGCAATGTCCGAACGATGAGCTTCACTGCCGAGAAATGGTTGATTTTCAAAAATGTGCTGCTCTCCTTGCTATGTAGGGACAACTCGGTAAGCGTTTCTCTCTTCAAGTCTCATTGAGTGCTTTTAATAATAGAAATAATAATTTATTACGGCCGTATAAGACACTCCAGTGATAATAAAGTGTGATGGAATGCTGCGGAATGCACAGCATTCACAACCAAAACTAAACTTCTACAAAACATGCCAATACCTGAGAAGTATCTGAGACAACGCAAATACTACGCAGAATCCTTCGCCTTGACGGTCAGATATGTCTAGTACTGAATAAGAGCTTGTTTAGCAATTCGTTGTGAAGATTCCAAAGTTTTCGGCGGGGTGTGAATATTACTTTTTTCTGAGGAGATGTGGGGGAGAGTGGGTTGAACGCACGCCTTTGGCATGTATTTTCTCCTCGCTTTGCTGGTCTAGAGCTCTTCACTTCATCAGCAACATCTGGTTTCATTTTCATTTTCCAACAGCGGATTAAATCAATAATATTGGAGGGCGGTTTTTTAAGCGGTTTTGGTTCTCTAGCTCGGATTCTGCAGCCTAAGCTTTTTTAGGAAAGGAGATGTGAACTAGAAAATTGCCCGTATACATTTAGGTCTCATACCAATTGGGCGCATGCAAGCGTCATCGCAGGAGATGCCAGCTGTCGCCTTCAGCCGATTCCAGACTCTTGGTTCTGATTACGTCTAGGTTAACCAGTTCTACCCTTCAAAGAAACCTTACTCTATCCTTCTGGGGCTGTCGAATTAGTATCAGGCTTGTCTGCGAATGGCAAATCACTTGCCTATCATCACCCAGTCACCGCAAGTCACTGCATAGGCCTACTATGCGGTCGAATCCCCTTCACAATACATATACACCAGAAGCGGAGTGCGTGGCGCGTTACACAAAGTGTTTCACTACAGAAGTCCTTTGTCCTTTATCCTTTTTTAGTAGCTATAGGACGAGGCAGTGGAGGCGCTAAACGATCAAACCACGAAATACAACTCTTACCTATTCACTGTGGACCGCTAATTTCCTGGCGTCAAGTTCCTTATACGATTTCGCTCCCGGCAAGATCGCCGAGATTTTACCTAACCAGGAGAGAAGTCTCATTAAGTTTTACACTTTCTTACAGTATACCTGAGTAAAAGATTGCTCTATGTAGCCATGCTACCATACACAAATTCCGAATCCGCTGAGCATGCCTAGAGTATCGTGATTATTCCTCAGATCATCAGTTACCCTCCTGTGGAGATCTGGGGCCGGATTCATCAAAGTTACTGCAGTAACTTTAATGAATCCGGCCCCTGGAGTCGATTCATCAACAATTAAACATCCGGATACGAAAGGTATAAGGGGTAGAGATGAATGCCTCATCGTGGGTGAATCTTCTTCTGGTGTTTCTGATCTTCTCATAATCTTCTGCTTTCAAGCGCCCCTGGGGCCGAGGTACTTAAACAACGAATCAAATCCAGCCAATTCCAGGAAAGATCGTCCTACTCAACGTGGAGCAAGTTCATCAGCTTCGTCATCTACGAGATTAAGGACGCTTATCTAGAACAGGTAGGGCATCCGTTGCTATTTTAATGGCTTAGGGGCTTGCACTCTTTTTTTTCTTTAGCTATCGTTTCACAAAGAAAAGTGACGGTAACTCTAATTCTTGCAGCGAAATGGTAAAAATCCTAACCTATTTCAACTCTTGAAACTTCACCAACAAGAAAAGGGTCAGAAGCATATGTCTTAATGGAAAATGCAAGTAATATAGAAAGAATCTCTTGCCCTAAATTAGTATAAAAATGTGTTTTTCTACTCAGTATTTAACGAAATTCACTCAACAATGTAGAGAATAACATACAAAGAATTCGCTAGCCGCCTTTTCAACTTTTTCAACTTTGGTGATTTTTTCTTCGCCAGAAATACCTTAGGGGAGGAGATAAGTGATAGTCAGAGGAACGTGGTAGGTAGGGAACGTGTCCCAGCCAAGCTCCTCCAGTTTGTCTGTTTAGCTATTACATGTGGTCTATCTGATGGAGGTGGACAGAAGCAGGTCTCGGCCTTTTTTCTCGAACTGCGTTCGCCAGTTTCTGAAGTTGATCAGCGTAAATGCTGTCGGTGGTTGTGTGTCCTTGTGGGAACGGCTCGTAATACAACATTCCTCGTGAATCCAAGAAACAGCAAAGGAGGCGCTTCTTGTGGTGAAGGCCCATTTTGGTTTGCACTGGCTGGTCAAGGGACCCACAAGTCACGACGCGTGTTAGAATCGCAGAAGACCCTCCGCTCATCTCCAGTAAGCAGGTCTTCCAGATGCGTGCGCAGAAGGAGAAACTGACAGATGGATACCGGGTGAACCACTTGCTATTACTCAAGGCACGGGGGACCTATCGAGTCAGCAGTCGTCTATGGCCGAAGGACTTAAGGCCACTGAGTACTGTGACATGGATACACCTTAGTCTCGTCGCAAGACAGCGGGTGATAAACTCCGGATCCCCTTTGACAGTGTCGAGAACGACGGAGTTTTCTACTGTGGGGGGAGATCCATCCGAAGTCTGTCTCCGAAGTCCGTGCCTCCTCCTTTGAGGCGAGCGAAACAGCGGTTCACACTGCATGTGGAGGTGGTGCTCTCTCCCGTTTGCTGTTGGTGTCTCGAGCGGTTGCCTCGATCCAGTGCTACGATGCTATTTATAGAAGACGACTGCTCGAAGGTGCTCTTGTGGAATCGACATCGTGATTAAAGTTATGGAAGGCAAGGTGGCCATGTATGCCTACCACGAAGAATTTTCGAGAATGGCCTACAAGTGCCATGTGTTAGAACGTGGGTACCGATTAATGATGGAGAATTGAGATTTTTTCAAAAAATTGTATCAAGACATTCTTACTACCCTAATAGGAATTTTATCAAAAGGTGAGAACCGGTGGGCTTACCAGTTCTTTTTAATACTCGCTCTGTGAGAGTTTTTTTTCATTCAAATTTTCTTTAGAAAATACGATATAAACATACACCTGTTATATTAGGTTGAGTCAGAAATTTTGCAGCAAAATTTGTCTTCCAATAAATATAAGATTGTACCACAAAAGAAAAATGATCGACTTAATCAAAGTAATTGCCGTTATTCTCAATGAACTTCTTCGGCTTTTCATGAACTGAGTGGATACATCTCTGTAGAATTTGGTCGGTTTCGATCTGAAGAAGTCATGAACCAATGCCGTGACCTTGTCGACTTCGACGAAATACCTATCATGGAGGAAGTGATCACCGCTGGTATCATCTTACCGCGGATTCACTATACCGGCCTACATAGTATGTGATACAGAAAGATACAGAGATACAGACACGACAACCGATATATCGTTACCGGCCGTTAGCGGTTGATGAATCTGTCCACAGATGGTGCATGTCCGGGGTGTAATGTGGTTGCTTGATTTAGGTCCGGCTCAATTCCTAGATTTTTGCCGGCGTCTGAAGTGCCCTAAGCGGTCGGCCGTTGCCCTCTTGGAAGAGGTATTGGCTCGAATCGACTTCTTCCTCCACTAGTTGTTGCTGTAACTAGTCGAGTTGTTGGCAAAAGTGAGCGACGAGGATGGTTTGACTACGTGGAGCAGCTCCCGGTGCACAGGACCACTACACATCCACCAAACGCTCAGCAGGACGCTCTTTCGGTGGAGCTCCGGCTTTGCGTTCCAGCTATTGCTTCACGACTTTACAGTTTAGTGAAGCATCGTTTCACCGCTGGTAACGACTCGATCCAGGCCCCCTCGCCTCGACCGGTGCCGGAGCTCTCGGTAGACGGTAGAGCAGCGATTTGCTTGGGTTTCTGTCAAAGCATGAGGCATTGACGAAGGCGATTTGGCGACGATGACTACATCCGACGAGCGATGGTTCACTGGGAGTGGTGGAGATCAGGGGTCAGTCCCAGTGTGGTTTGAGCAGAATTCAACTTGATGGGTTTACGCTGGCCCCTTTGTTTACAGCAGTTGGTCTTCATGGGAGTGGTTTACCTTTGTTGCCATTCTGGGCAAAAAGCAGCTTCTGATACCGTCTCCACTAATTTAGTCGGTTAGGAGCGAACTCGACTGTGACTTCCTGAATGTGCTTGACCCCGTCGCTGGGTTGCTGCCGAGCTTGAACTAACTAAAAATGAAATCACACATTTTTCACTATGAGTAGTCATCCTTCTAGTGAATAAAACTTTTCAACAACGCAAGGAAAATTAACGACACATAAGTGAGAATGATCGCTAGGAAACAAGCTTTCAAACAGAATGTAACATTTCAGCGAGTTCACTTTGAGCTCCAGAAAAAATAGAAATGTTGCAAAATTTATGACTCAACCTAATAGAATTTGCATTGTATCTCCAAAGTGCTAAAACGTGCGTAGCTGCACTTTCCACTCTTTATTGTACCTACTATCTTCTTCTACTTTACTCAGAGGGTGAGATTCACTCAGTCATCAATCCAAAAAAAACGAACTTTAGTTTTAGGAAGTCTATGGACAGGAGATAAATAGGCGCCTTTTTTCAGCGTTTCTACAACGCCACACACTTTGTGCTTACGAAAAAGGGCGCGTTATTCAACCATCGCACATTCTTTCGCGAGTTCAGCTGATTTAGTGAGAATCCGCACAAGTGCAGCTGCTCGTCAAGAGGCATCCGTCAGAGTACGGTCACGAGATTCCGTTGGGAGGCGGACGAGTAGAATGCAAGTGGGAGAGATGGGAAACTCGGGACAGCACTGCAGAGTAAGCACGTAACGACGAAAGGATAAAGGACGGTGTTAGTCAATGCCTTTTGAAATGCGCCACGAATTCTGCTTCTAAGTGGCGTTGGTGGGTGAAGATTGAACGCGGGTTTGGCCTATACAACGACCTGTGGTGGCCAGCCGATGGATATGTCAGTGTTTTATACTCTCAGACAAGTCTGACACCTATTGATGGGCACCGACCAGCAGAAATAAAGCTTGGTTAGCTTGCTTGGAATTCAAACCATGAACCTCGATTCAGAATGCACTGGTGTACTCTCCTCCGACTATCCTCTCCTCTGCTGAAGGTGTTTCCGAGAAATCCGTATGCTTCAGTAAAGAAATGTCGGACTGATATGGGAAGAAATTTTTTAGTTGGTAGCACTCAAAGATAGCTAATCCTATAGTCTTGTTCAATTCATTTTGTGTCTGTTGTGAGTTGAAAATGTTTCTTGCGTTGACGAACTCTGTTGTGTGCTTTCAGTTGTCGGCAAAAATTAACTTTTGGCACCTACGTTATTAAAGGGTTTTCTCCGACGCCTTTTATCTTTGAGAACACCTCTTCAAGCACGCATCCAAAACCGCTTCAAATTCAAGGAGCGCTTTTTTCAAGACGCTGTACCTGGTTCGAAAAGTCGGACCCACTAAATATGTGTTGTTCGCGCCATAACGAAAATCTTCTAAACAGGTGGTGATTATATACAAATAAATAGGCTGCTTAACAAAGGTAGTGAGCACGCGGTTACAGACGGCGTGTGTTGATGAATTTGCCTATCACAGGGAAGCAGAATAGGTACCTTCACACATACTTTGAACCAGCGTCTGACGGCGTTCTGGTTAGTGGTACAATCACCTCACCGACTAGATCTCCGCTCCGTCTTTTTTTTCAGTAACCAAAGCCTTAACAAAGACGCAGGTAACACAGACAGTTATGGCGCCAACTCTGACGTGTGTAGAGATTGGATCCGAAGCCCATTCGGATAACTCGGATCCGTCGTTTTTTTTTCAAATTTTGGTTAAAAGTATTGCGCGAATAATAAAATTTTTAAAAAGCGTGGATCTTAGGACGATTCATGTGAGGTTGATTTTCACCAGATCGGATTTTCAGAAAATTCAGATAGTTTATTTTGACCAGAAATCCGTTGTTCTTTCCGATTTGGATATCCGAAATGAGATCCGAAGATAAATCAGTCATTTGGATCATCCGAAAATCATTGTTGTTAAAGCTACTACTCTTATCTGAAACATTCCGAAATCCGAGGCTTTTCAAAATGTCACTATTTATTTATGAATACGTCAAAGGACGCGCCACAAAAGGGAAAAACAGAAACAACAGCAGAAAGCAGACGAACTATCACAGCTAATCTTGGCGGATTTTCCATGGAAACAAGCGTCGTCCACCTATAGTAAGTAAACACTGACAACAAGAACTCCAAAAAAACGAGAAAAAAGGGGAGGGGCTTAGTGCGGAAGAAAGGGTAGGAAGGTTTAAAAAAATAAGCGCCTGATTTTCAAAGACCTGAGCGGAGTTTAAGGCCTTCGTTAGAAGTTATTACATAGGCAGCCGGTTTAAATAAATTAGATAAACCAGCCGTTGACGGGCAGCGCGTATATCGGCGAGGGCCAACGAAGAGCATGTCCCTAGACAGTCCTATAAAGTAGGCTTTCAATAGTATGTGAACAATTCCAAGCGGACCATAGTATGTATTGGAACATGACACCTTTGGCCCTATGGAACGCCTTACGCAAGTTACCTAGCACGTAAGTTCAAAATAGCTCATAAGCCTAGAAGATTCAGCAACGCCAGGTAGAAGCTGCCATAGGAGGCGTAATCGAATTAATAACAGGATGTTTCAACTCCGTAAAAAAAAACTAAAATACTAGATTAACAGGCCTTCAGCACTAAGCACCCTGAGAACAACTGGGCTAATCTGATGGTGAGTATAGCAGTCCTAAATTATCTTAACAAAAAAGGGAGACTGCTTGGTCACACTTGAATCCATGGAAATTTACAGATCTTCCAATGATGTAGTCTTCAAACTTTCAAGAACTTTAGCGGTGAGTATGTAAAAACGCTAACGCAACGAAGAAACAAAAACAAGGAAGAAAAGAATAATGCATACATCATTAGCAACTAAAACGTTCTCCTCTATGGAACACTCGGAACCTACGAAGACTCAGAAAGCATCGAAAAAGAAAAAAAACTACAAAAATAGGCTCGAGCAATCATTGTTTTACGACCTACATTTCCGCAATCCATGGCGTGGACGTTTTACTAAAGAAAGTAAAAATTTGGGGGTGATATGCAACGTCAAGATGAGTGGAATAGTAGTCTGTTAAGATCGAGCTTATTAAGTTGCTTCTTAAAGGCGCAGCCACTAGTTGCTCCAAAGAGAGTCGCCGGAAGTAGTTGGAACCATCTTGTACACCTGACAAACACATTATTAAACATTACATTATACTTTTTGTTGTGAATCTTTGAGTGGAAGATATTAAACCCACCTCTTCTCACACTACACGGTTTGAAGGTCCAGTACTTACTTGGAAGTATTTTATACTCTCTCTGAAGAACACGAAAACAGAATGTTAAGTCCAAAACTGCACGCCTCTCCTCCAACGTCTTTAAGCCAAATTTGCTCAATCTTTGAGGATAGCTAGGCATATCTTGTCTACTACCATTAGGAGTAAGTCGATACCACAACAGACGGGTAAAGACTTGTTGTACCCTTTCAATTTTTAGAATTTCTTTTCTTAGATGTGAGCTCCTATCCGCATAATCCATTCTAACCTGGACTCTATCTGCATAATCCATTCTAACCTGGATAGAAAAGTGACGAATTATCTGAGTCGGTTTCGGATCCAATGTCTAATGCCTTGAATCAAGTTTCTTGATTCAGGACACACCAGACAAGTCAAGCATTCTATCACTCCGAGCTCGGGCATTTGGGTGCTAGACCCTTCTAGTAAGGATTACACCAAACCAAAAACTTCGGACCAGACAGTTCTCGAATCCCGGTCCTTTGCCCTTTGGCATACCAACTCCGGGAGATCTGAAGCAGAGCAACTGTGTCTCTGACAGCGATGTTCTTCTGTAACTTGTCCTTAGGATCCTTCACAACTGCATCAGCCTAAGATCTGAACGCCGTCCAGAGACACCTGTTCCAGGTTCGCCATGCGCGCTCGTCGTCGTGTCCGCACATCGCCGAGCTGATGGTGTTCCGTCGACCCGACCACAGGACCAAGTCCATATGCGCCACCAAGGACCTGCTGAACAACAAATAGCCGACCACTGCCCCATCGCTACGAGTACTTTCTCCAG
This sequence comes from Heligmosomoides polygyrus polygyrus, assembly GCA_947396885.1. Lineage (NCBI taxonomy): Eukaryota > Metazoa > Nematoda > Chromadorea > Rhabditida > Heligmosomidae > Heligmosomoides > Heligmosomoides polygyrus. Next base: position 80,272,044 of record OX377204.1, on the reverse strand, counting down.
AAGATGTTCTCCATTTGTTCTCACTGCTGTTCCATGACTAGGTGTGTACATATCGCTGTACAGATGTATACCATAGATAGGCATCGTGTTCCAAACAGACTCAATGCTAGACCAAATTCGTCCACCTATTCTATTACTCACGATGTGGGCTTGTACGTAAAGAGCCCCTTTTTATGTGCATCACGTTCTCAACTCTTAAAATTGAAAATGCTTCCATTGATGTTAATCTTCGTATTCATAATGATGTTCTCAGAGATTGATTATTTATGTATATGTTATTTATTCCGCTACTTATTGACGGTGGGAAGTCGCCGCCGGATTAGATCAGTGTTAAGAGATTAATAAACGTTTGTAATTCACTGCATAGTAGAGAAACCAATGTACCAGATTTATACGGGGAGCTGAGTTGCTTACTTCTTCTTCTTCAGCGTTTGTTCCGCTTCGAGACGGGGTCGCCTCTTTTGTAATGCTGACGCCACTTTTCGCACTCTAATCAGGGGTGTGCGTTAATTTTTTCAGTAAATTTTTAACGACTATTTTTAAACGAAAAATTTTTCCGTTAAATTCGGTAAAATCGTTGAATAAAATTTCGCTTAGCTGCAGTCGGTTTGGCTGTATTTTATAATAGTATGTAATAAGCGAGATCTTTTTCTCTATTGAATTTTTCGACTTTATTTGCATGGCGATCACAATATATGACTATGTCTTCATTTTCACAAAAATAAAGAGAAGAGTCATTAAGATTCCTAAAACAAACAGTAATAAAAGGAGTTCTAAATATTAAGGTGAGACAGTAAAGTAATGAGACAAATTCAACAACTTTCTTTATCTCTTTATAACTCAATCACAACTCAACGGTGCTGAGGAATGTATTCGCCATTAAGGTCAATGACCTTGCTGCCATCGATCAGCCAACGTCCTAACCCCATTCTTCCAGAACGGCTTAAGTCTGGTGCTGATCCACTGCTCGTTATGGTTATCGAGGTCTGGTTGGCTCTCTGTGTCCCTTCCGACCATGAAGTCCTCTAGGCTCAAGAAGTAGTGCTAGTCGCATGGAGAGATGTTCGGCGAATACGGTGGGTGAGGAATGTGAACGTAGCCCAGCTGAGCAAGCTTATTCGTAGTCACTTTTGCCCGATGGGGTGCGGCGTTGTCGAAGAGGAGGACCTTCTTTCTTGAAGCGCTGAGACCGAATAGGTGCGAGTCGCCGGTCCATCTATTTCGTTTACCATGGCCTTGGAGTCCATCGTCATGCTTTTGGAGAGCTCAGAAAGTGCTTCTCGCCGTGAACATCTCGCCGAACGAAGGTCGGTAACAGGTCACTAGGCCTCACCCAGACTCGCTGCTTGGCAGGGTTATGGTAGAAGACGTACTTCTCATTTTGCGTGACTATTGAGTCCAGGCTGCACGGGGTTGGGAATTAGGCGACATTTGCGCGACACGGGTCGACTCGTCAGACTGAGGTTTCGGATTGAGAGACTGGGGTTTTGGCATGCTTCTGGATAGGGCGAAAGTGGTCACATCTCAGGTGGCCTTCAGTAAGTAGCAAACAAACATACAATTACGAGGCGCACGAAACCGGACTCCAGTCACGAAATATGTGGGCACGGCATGGAGAGTTTCATTACTTTTGCTCCCCTCCCCCCCCCCTACTAGCAAGCTTCTAAGCCTAATTCGTTTAGCATGTGGAAAGTCCAGCTTCTGGATCCAAAGTGGAAAGCACCACAGCACGGTTGGACGTTTTTGAGCGTTTTTCTTTGTGCGGACAACTCCTTTTGAAAGACTTGCGCTCTCTGGGTAGACTCTCCACCATTCTTCTATACTGTCATAATTGTTTCGGAAAACTACAGAATGAAGTGTCTCATTGTGAACTGCCAATTGGTGAGTTCGTTTCTCCCACTTGGCCCCTCCTTTTGTGATCCGAAATGCTAGGGTAGTTAAGGAGCCATGGAGTAGAGCGCAGATAAACTATTGCACTACGTTCAGGCCTCTGAAGACGACGAGAAGTCGAAACGTCAGGCCCTGCTGAATAAAGATCCATCTAAAACCTCGTGTTGGCACAAAACGTTAAACTGACTAACAACTTACAATGCCGAGGTTTGAAGAAGAGAGAAGTTGGAGTTTTATGAACTACATAATGTTTTAAAGAAGTAATCAAGTTAGGCACTGACCACTGCGAGTTCGTTGTTACAGTTCGTACATGGAAGATATTCACTAAGTCCACAGATCTGCCTGTTTTACAGAATGGCCCCTTCATCCTAAAAGGTCCTGTGCTTGCTGCAGACTATAGCATACATAGAGTAGAATAAGCAGCTACGGACCGCTGACCAAATGTTATACAAAAATAACTAACCGTTTCCGTCTTTAACACCTTCCACCTTATGTTCCGCCCGCACAATGGCCGAAGAAAGGGCTAGCGCCTACATTCGGTGTTCAACGGTTCTCACGTTTGATGGGGTAGAGTACAACTTCAATCTTGCACTACTTTAAGGCCTCTGAAGAATACGACGTCGTCGAAACGTTGTGCCATGAACAAATAAAGAAGATTCACCGTCTGGCACAATACTAACACTTTAGGAACATGAAATGTCCAATTTTACGAAGAAAGCAGCTTTGATCTAATTCTAGTGTTCATACCGCCCTATTCTTGTATTGGTAATACTTTGTTATTGTACTCCTATGTCACGTATGCCTTGTGCATCGTGCAGAAATATTAGGGGGGGGGGAGGGGGTAAGTAATGAGACGCTCCATGCTGTGCCCATATATGTCGTGACTGGGGTCCGGTTTCGTGCTTCTCGTGTTTGTATAGTTGTTCGCTACTTACTGAAGCCCACCTGAGAAGTGACCATTTCCGTCCTTTCCAGAAGCATGTCAAAACCACAGTCTGTCTCGTGCCGAAACCCCAGTCTGACGAATCGGCCTGTGTCGCGCAAATCTCGCCCAATTCCCAACCCCGAGCAGCCTGGACTCAATAGTCATGCAAGATAAGAAGTACGTCTTCTACCTTAACCCTGCCTAGCAGCGAGTCTGGGTGAGGCCTGGTGACCTGTTATCGGCCTTCGTTCGGCGAGATGTTCATGGTGAGAAGCACTTTCTGAGCTCTCCAAAAGCATGACGATGGACTCCAAGGCCATGGTAAACGAAATAGAAGAGATGGACCGGCGGCTCGCACCTATTCGGTCTCAGCGCTTCGAGAAGGTCCTCCTCTTCGACAACGCCGCTCCCCATCGGGCAAAAGTGTCCACGGATAAGCTTGCTCAATGTTGGGCTACGTTCACATGCCTCACCCCCCGTATTCGCCGGACATCTCTCCATGCGACTAGCACTACTTCTTGAGCGTAGAGGACTTCATGGTCGGAAGGGACACAGAGAACCAACCAGACCTCGATAACCATAACGAGCAGTGGATCAGCACCAGACTTAAGCCGTCCTGGAAGAATGGGGTTAGGACGTTGACTGATCGATGGCAGCAAGATCATTGACCTTAATGGCGAATACATTCCTCAGCACCGTTGAGTTGTGATTGAGTTATAAATAGATAAAGAGAGTTGTTGAATTTGTCTCATCACTTTTGGGCCACCCTAATATTTGGAAGTCCGAAGAGATGGCTGAAAGTTGAAATGACTCTTAGACGGGTAATTTCTCTAACTCCCCTTGTCTTTTCCACGCTCTGAAGAAGGCGGTTAGCCGAAACATAAGCCGAATAAACGTTCGATATCAATCTTGGCACGACAGCCCGACGACTACCTGCCACACTGCCTCATTACTTTTGGCCCACCCTAATACTGCATCCTATGTCACGTATGCTTTATGCATCGTACAGAAATAAATAAATCAATCAATAAGCAGTCATTCAAATTGCATCGAGGGCACCCCGCAAAAGTAGAATGCGTGGCGCGTCCCAAAAGGACTGTACTTTATCCTTCATTTATGGACTACGTTGCATTTTCGGATGCCAAAGTATCGCACAGTTGCTCCAACCGAAGGGCTTGTTCTATAACATTTATTATCTGCCCGTTCTCAGTCATATTTACTACAGCAATTAAGAAACGTATCAATCCAGATGGCTGGTCAAACAACAAGTCTAGCAGGAAGGTCTATAGCCGCATAGTGCTGCTCATTCAGCTAATACGAGGACGAAAAAACATCTTTGAATCAAGTCGCCAGAGACATGTAACTAGTGAACGTTACTCTTCGTCACAGACAAGAATCACCTAAGCCTAAAGAGACGAGTGAAAATTGAAGGCGAGACCACAGGGAGAAAGAGCCATGGAGAAGTCAGCACAAGAACAGAGTACAACAACTAGCACTTCGAAGTGGCTAACACACAACAAACAGTCGACTGCCGTCATCGAACAGCGGCCGGCTATGAGCTCAAGAATCCCGTGCAATGAAGTCCTTAAGAACAATGATGACAACAGTAAGTGAGAGACCATATTTACAGGAACGGAGAGCGGCCGGCCTTCGCCTATCCGCCGAAGAGGCCGCCGAAATTGCCACCAATGTTGTTGAGATCGAAGCCGGTGAACTGCTGCAGGATCTGGCCAGCTGCAGCGGCAGCAGCCTAAAGAAGCAATCATTAGTTTCGCCGGCACTAATCCCGACAGAATAAGCCGTATGAGCCGTACCTGCTTCCCAGCAGGACCGCCTTGCTTGATTGCCTGCGCGTTCTGTAGCGACTGCTGAATAAGCCCGAGCAGACCGAGGTCCTCACCCTCTCCGGGAGCAGGTGTGATCGTGGGAGCGGGACCTCCTAGAGCTGAAATCGCACTCATTACGATACCGGTACATTAAGCAGCACCTGAAGTAGCGGCGCTTACCACTGCCGAGGCCGATGCCGGGAAACGGGCCGAAGGGTGATCCTCCTCCTCCCGCACCTCCTCCGCCACCTCCCATTCCTCCCAAGCCTGCCAAGCCTCCCATGCCTCCCATGCCTCCCATTGCTCCTCTTCCTCTTCCTTTGCCTCCCTTCGCTTTAGGAACACCACCACCGCCACCGCCACCGCCACCAAACATTCCGGCACCGCCAAACGGAGGACCAGGCATTGGGGGAGGAGGTGGAGTAGAAGGAGGCGACGGAGGTGGAAGCGGACGCCACGTTGTAGACGACGGTGGAGGCAGCGTGATCAGAAGTGGAGTCGGCGTGGAGTTTTCTGAAATCGCAAACCTTTGCTGAAGTTGACTGCAATCCGTTCCCTACCGCACCCCCAAGGAAGGCAAAAGGAAGCGATTTCCGCAATGGTGTAATACCCCACTCTCACCTTTACACATGTCGGCCAGCTTTTGACACGACTGAAGGTCGCCGAATAAATTTGCATTCGTATCGGACGTCGTGCAGCCAGGAAACCAGAACTCATCGCACTGTAGCGTCTCCTGAATGCGGAGAACGAGCTTACTACGCCATACTAGCCGAAGTGAAGTGGTCACCATAGGACAATATCAGGATGGAAAAAGTCCTGGGGTATTCGACGATTTTTCTTCTTCATTCTTTATACAACAAACAATAGAATTTAGTCGACAACATGACCACCACCGTTAGCCCCTACAGTGTGCCAACTTGACAGGTGGTAGACATTGGATCCGATGCCGATTCTAATAATTTGAATCCGTCGTTTTTTTTCAAACCCTGGTTAAATAGATTGTGCGAACAATGGTATTTTTGAAAAACTAGGATCTTATAGCGATTCAGACAGGTTGAGTTTTCGGATAATTTAGATAGCTGATTTTGATCAGAAATCAAATGTCCTATCCGATTCGAATGTCCTATGTGAGATCTAAATATGAATCAGATAAATGGAGTATAAGAAAATCGCTCCAGTTAAATCTATTCTTATCGGAACCATCCCAAGATCCGGGCCTTTTCAGCGACGCCATTATTTGCACATTCCTTTCCACCGGGTTTGAAAAATGACGGATTTGAACTATCCGAATCGGCATCGGACCCAATGTCTAATAGGCAGGTCAGCGATTCCATTCTCCCAAAACTGGGAAGACTGAGAGTCAAGGAGTTCGCTGATCGCACTTTGAACATCTTCAGCTTTGGTGATGTTTTTCTTCGCTATAAATGCCTTAAGGAGACGAGATAAGTGATTGTCAGAGGGGGCAATGTCAGGGGAACAGGTTGAGTGGAGAACCGCGGCTCACCCCGACTCCTCTAATTTTTCACGTGCCTCTTTAGCAACGTGCGGCATACCGTTGACGTGGAGAAGGTTTACCGTTGTTCTTGAACAGCGGCTGCCAGTTTTTGAAGTAGGTGTGCGGAGATGCTGCAGGTGATTCTCCCATTGTGGTAGCAGCTCGTGACGGAACATTCCTCGCGAATACAAAAAGCAGCAAAAGATACACTTCTTGGAGTGAACGCCCATTTTCGCTTGCGCTGGTGAGTTTTCCCTAGAGGCAGGCGCACGGCACGATGTAGAATCGTAGAAGACCCAACTCTCATCTCCATTAACTAGGTCTTCTAAAAACTCTTTTCGAGGCGGGAGCAGAAGGAGGAACCGATAAATGGATACCAGGATGAACCGTATGGTCATGACATGAGGGTTCCATCACGTCAGCGCTTTTCTGTAGCCGAGGGTCTGGAGGCGACTGATGACTGTTGGATGAATGCATCCTAATCCTCTTTGACAGTATGGAGAACGACGGTGTTTTCCACTGCGTGGGGAGTTCCACCCGAGGTCTGTCTCCGAAGTCCGTGCCTCGTCCTTTGAGGTGAGCGAAACAGCGGTTCACACTGGAAATGGAAGTTGTGCCCTCTCCCGGTGCGCTGATGGTGTCTCGAACGGTTGCCTCGATCCAGTGCTGCGACGCTATTCATAGAAGACGACGGCTCGAAGGTGCTCTTGTGGAATCGACATCGTGATTAAAGTTATGGAAGGCAATGTGGCCATGTATGCCTACCATGAAGAATTTTCGAGAATGATGGAGAATTAAGAAGCACAGCACGAATTAATCCAACCAAGTAGTAACAAGACTGTAACAAGCACTCAGCCCATGCACAATCAATCGAGTGGGAAATACAAGGTTTCAGACAGTGACCTGGCGCAATCTTGACTATTTGGGCGCCACAGAAATTTCGTCACCCTCTACTTTCATATGAGTCCCAAACATCTTCAAATGCTTCACTAGCAGCAATGTTAGAAACTTTCAAACAGTACCTCCATTTTTTAGGATACCCTGCATTTTTTGTAAGCCATGACGTGTATTTGAGTTTTAACCTTTAAAAGAAGCACAAGTCACCGAAATCTCCTCTTTGTGAAGAAATTATACTAGGTATTCAAGCAAAATACAACCAATCGAGTGTAAAACGCGAAATTTCGGGCTAGTGCATGGCGCGTTCCATGCGCTCATATGTCTGAAAATTTCCATTTTCTTAAGCTTTCATATGATCTTTCAACTTCTACAGCATCTTTCCTGTGAGCAAAATTGACCAGGGTGAACCAAAATAACGTGGACAAGATTTTTTCGTTATAATCATAAAACAACCAACAATACGAGAAAACATCAACTAAATTACAACAATATAGACATTACGGTAATCATATTCAATGGTTTCGTAGTGGCCTCCCTTGGAGCGGATGCAGAGGGCCAAACGTGTCGCGAATTTTTCGACGATGGGCCGCAGGTTGTACCTGGGAACAGATTCTGTTCCCAGGTCAACCTGCGGACGCACAATCGCCAAAATGGTAGGATGTGGTCTACAAAGGCTCCAAGCACCTCTTCTATCGTCCGAAACCCACAATCTGTCATGGTTTGGGGCGGAATCTGCGCCAGCGGCAAGACCCCTGGTTCTCGTGGAGAAAGGAGTGAAAATCGACGAAGATGTGTACCAGCAAGACATACTCAACTCCGTAGTTCTTCCTTGGGCCCAGCAGCACTTCGGTGATGCCCATTGGACGTTCCAACAGGACTCTGCACCCGCACATAGTGCGAAGAGTGCGCAGGCGTGATGCAAAGCCAATTTCCCCGACTTCATCACGCCTTCGGAATGGCCGCCGCATTCTCCGGATTTGAATCCGATGGACTACAGTGTGTGGGCAATTTAGAGGCTAGGGTCGGCGTCAGAGGCCACCGCAGTCTCGAGTCCCTGAAGGAATCCTTGCGCCAGGAGTGGGAACGGTTGTCTTCTGATGACCTGCGGCCCATCGCCGAAAAATTCGCGAAACGTTTGGCCCTCTGCATCCGCTCCAAGGGATGCCACTTCGAAACCACTTGATCATGACGTACCCTAATGTTTGTGTTGTTGTAATTTAGTTAGCGTTTTCTCGAATTGTTGGTTGTTTTATAATTATGACGAAAAAATCTTGTCCACGATATTTTTGTTCACCCTGTAGTTGTCCGTGAAATCTGTGACGAATATATTCGAATAATTGTTCAAATAGTCAAGTATTCGATAATTTTGGAAGTTCGAATAATCGTTTGAATACGAATATCGAAAGGAAGCTGTATTCGAATATTATTCGAAAGTCGAATAATTTAGTGGAATATTCGAATAAACGAAAACGCATATCTGATTGTATTTGTCAATCGAAAAAATTGGTGCGCGAATAAATTCGTTCGTACATTCACTCGAAAGTTTTCGATATCGAATTTATTCGTCCATTCCTTCAATAAAATAAAAAATTTCGAAAGCACAACTATCGGCACTACTTAAAAGTTCCGACTCCAACGACGTGACTTCAGTCGAAAAATTTATTTTCGCTGAAACTTCGTCTAGGCGGGTTATTTGGGGTGCTGATCACGAATCTGACATCCGTTTTTCGTTTTACGCTGGAGCACGGTAGGTGACGGAAGGTACGGATGACTAAGGTAATGGTCACCGATTGCGCCCAAACTCCAGCGTAAAACGAAAAACGGATGTCAGATTCGTGATCAGCACCCGAAATGACCCCCTAGATGAAGTTTGGGCGAAATTGGTGATTATGACCTGGGCAGCCTTAGTTACCCGTACCTACCGTAATCGACTGCAGTTTCAAAAACGGATGTCATATTCGTGATCAGCACCCCAAATAACGCCCCTAGACGAAGTCTCAGCGAAAAAAAAATGACCGAAGTCGTGTCGGTGGAGTCGGAACTTTTAACTAGTACCCAACTATCATACCTACTACGGAGAAGTTTCAAGAATGGCCTACAATAGCCACGCGTAAGATCACGGGCACTGATCAGTAATGGAAAGCTGAGGCCTTTTTCGAAAAATTACAGCAAGGTTTTCAGCACCTTAACAGCAGTGAACGAAGTGTAACTCCTAATTCGGCTATCGATCTAGCCGATGGAAGAAGCTAATGAACAAGGGAGGGCATCCGTGCAATGGTGGCTAGACGTTAGCCCAGACGCGGGTTCTAATTCCGCTCGAATTGCGGCGTTTTCATTGACTACGGTTGTATACCACCAAGGCTTTAAAGGCTTCATAATAAGCAAGTGAAGGCTTACCGACCTTATTGTACGTGTACATGATCTTGAAGCCACAAAACCTTCCGTCCGGGGCTCCCATCTCACAGATTTCCATTGGATCGATCGGCATCGGATTTACCACTGAAACGAACATGGATTCTTCGATAAAATGATGTTACAAAGAATGGTGACAATGACCCTTATAAATCTCTTTTAACTCACAAAAAGGATATGAAGTCTAGAAAATGGATAGAAAATGGACATGAGTGAAATCGTTCATCAGTTGGCTTCCTCTCAAAACCGTTTGAGACCTCCAAATTTTTGCAATATTTGCAATTTGCAACGATTTCAATGCAATTTTATGTTGCTCTTTTTAGGTTTATGCTTCAGATTTCGAGTGACAATCTATCACCACGTGTATTTATACAATCTATGAGTCAAATTTGGTCATTTTTCCATATTAAATTGAACATTTTTCAATCTAAGTTGGATGTTTTTAATACCAAGCTGGGAACTCTTCTAAGCAAGCTTGACGCTTTTGAAATCAAACTGATCGTCCTCCATATCAAAAGGAGTGTCATTCAGATTAGGCAAGACTCTCCGAGAACGATAGAATAATTTTTTGTCCAAGAAAATTTACAATCTCTTTCCTAGAAAATTTTTAATTCACTTGCCCCAATGGATGAGCAAACTATCTGAAATTTTGTAAACAACTGATTTGTCAAGGAAAATAACAAATTGTATTTTGTTTTAAAGTGCAGGAATTTTCGCGTTAAGAGAAGAGATTGCTCCATGTGCTCGTCCTGGGGCCAGATTCATCAACCGCTTACCGGCCGGTAACGATATATCGGCTGTCGTGTTTGTATCTCTGTTCCTCCCTGTATCACATACTACGTAGGCCGGTATGGTGAATCCGCGGTGAAATGATACCAGCGGTATCGTTGATGAATCTGGCCTCAGGATGTCATGATTTTCCTTTGTTTGACAGCAAAAATGTCGAAATTAGCATTTAAATCAAAATTGATAGCATTTGCATGCAACTGCGCACTTGAGAACGGTAAATCAAAACAACTATAAAAAACACACATTCTTTCATTTCGCTGTTTCATATACATTATCTTCTTCTTCTTCTTCTTCCTCTTCTTCTTCAACGTTTGTCCCCCTTCATGGCGGGGCCCGCTTTTCTGGTGCCATGTTGCCATCTTTCCCGATCCCGTACTAGATCAGGGTGGACACCGGCTACTTTAAAGTCCTTGTGTAACGTATCAGCCCAGCGCTGCTTCGGCGCCCCGTAGGCCGCTTTCCAGACACTTCGAAGTTGAGGCCTATCTTACGGGCGCTGTCTTCCTTTCCACGCAGAACGCGGCCGTACCATCGCAGGCGAGCTTCGAGCATCTTGCCAGTTGTCGGTGCGACATCAAACCTCTGCCGAATGACATTGTTTCGAATGCGGTCCAGGCGCGTGACTCCAGCCATCCAGCGCAGCATCTTCGTCTCCATGACACTGAGGCGCGTTTGAACTTCCTTGGTCGCTGGCCAACACTCAGCACCGTACATCGCTACTGGCCGGACGACGGTTCTATAGATCTTCGACTTTAAGCGCTCTGGCATCTTCTTGTTGCCGAGCACGCCAGTCAACGAGCGCCACTTGGACCAAGCTGCACTCACGCGTGAATTTACTATAATAATCAGATTGCCATCAGACGCTATTGCTGATCCCAAGTATTTAAACACTGAAGTGCGTGCAAGCTCAGTACCGTTAATCCTAATGGAGCCGGACTGATTTACGTCAGTCGTGAAATACTCGGTCCTCTTGACGTTCAATTTGAGTCCGAACATCGCCAGGCGGTCGCACCAAGCATGCACCTCTCGCTCGAGTTCACCTTTGTCTTCGCAGGCGAGCATCACGTCATCAGCATATAGCAACGTCCATGGAACAGGCTGCTGAAGATCTCGCGTAATGGCATCCATTACGACAACAAGGAGGAGTGGGAAATGCGCAGATCCTTGGTGCACCCCAGCAGAGAGAGAAAACTCTGTCGAGGTATCAGCTGCAGCTTGCACACGACTCTTTGGACAAGGGTACAGCATTCGCACCCACTCAATGAGCTCTTCAGGAACTCCATGTTGACGCAGGGCGTACCATATCACTTCACGCGGTACGCGGTCAAAGGCCTTCTCCAAGTCGAGGAAGGCGATATGCACAGGATTCTGTTTCTCGCTATGCTTCTCTTCCAGAATACGGGCGGCATGTATGGCATCGATAGTGCCACAACCAGCCACGAAGCCGCACTGATTGCTGGAAAGCTTGACGATTTCACGAATTCGTCTGTCAAGGATTTGATCGAAGATCTTCATGCTGTGCGAAAGCTACCGAATCGGACGGTAATTTGAGCAGTCTGCAGGGGGCTGCCCTTCTTCTTCCAAATCGGGATCGTCGTATTTCATTTAAATTATCAATTAAATTAAAACCGCAAAGAAGTAGACGATTGCATGCATAGCACGACCTCTTTTCTTAACATATCAAGAAACTCCGCCTTTTTACACTCTAGAATAGTCCTTAAACCACAATTCAATTTCTTGAAAAACAAAAATTGTATAAAATTTCAAACAGCTTGCACACTTATTAGGCCAGGTGAATTTCAAAGTTTCAGAGGATGTCAAAATAAATTTTCTTTGGACAAAAATTATTCTGGCCTCTACAGAGAGTCTCCCGTTTAATGTGGAAGGAGCTCGCTCAGAGGAAGTCAAAATAATTTTTTAATTTGGAAGATGTTCAGTTTGATTTCAAAAGCAACAATCTTGGTTAGAATAATGTCCAATTTGATCTGAAAAGTGCCAATTTGACGTGAAAATAGCATATTTTCGGGAGTATATGCTCGTTGGGTGTCGATATGTATGGCGCCCCTACCATGGGACTGAATAACTCCGATTTTCTCTCCTTGTCGTTTACAGCTAAAAGGAGCTGTGAAGATCCTTAAAGAGCATGTTTAACTGAAAATGTTAGCCACGTCGCTTCCGTACCTGTTTACTTAAAAGTTACATAAATTCCAACAAACATCGAGAGTCCCACAATAGTATGCTGACCTTCTAAACCAGCTCGTCGACAAGCCCTACTCTCGTGTCGCTACATGAATGTTTAAACCGATTCTTGCAATTATTACAGCTGATGATGAGGTCGCTTGCTTCTCCGTGCAAAAGAACGCGATATGCACCGCATCATTCCTGATTTTATGCTAAATGATAGAATAATACGAAGAATTGGTGTACTAACCAGGGAAGGGTCTCAGGCGTAGGTCTGAACGAGAAAATAGGTAGTACTGCGAGAACCTCCACCCTTCATATGGTAGAAAAACATGCTTCGTTTTTGCTGAGTCCCTGAACCAAAAGAGCTACGGGCCCTTGGATGTGGGAAAGGTGCTAGACCAAATGTTCGACTCTGCTATGCACCATTTTTGCATTTTTTTTCATAACCGCTGCCTCCTTCACCAATTTGCTTCCTACACATCTATTAGGTTGGAAAAAAAGTCTTTTCATTTTTTTCAAAGATTTATTACTTCACACCTACAAAGTCAAATCAATTGAAATAATCTCCATTTTGTTCAACTACACTTTTCCAAAGACTGGGTAATTTTCTAATTCCTCTCGCATAGAAGACTGCAGTTCTGGAGTCGAACAATTGCTGAATCCAATTTTTGAGGTCGTCATCCGTTTCAAAATATTTCTCTCCAATTTCTTGCTTGAGAGCACGGAAAAGATGGTAGTCGGTAGGAGCGCGGTCAGGGCTATACGGTGGATGTGGCATTACCTCCCAGCCCAGCTCCTTTATTGTTTCTCTTGTGAGTCTTGCAACATGTGGCTTTGCATTGTCATGCAGGATCATCACCTTTGACTTCTCCGGCCTCTTTTCTTGGAGAGCTGCGGCGACTTTGTGGAGTTGGCTACTGTATGTGGCAGCAGTAAGTGTCTCTCCACTTCTGAGAGTTTCCCAGTAAATCACTCCTCTGATGTCCCACCAAACACTCAAGAGAATCTTCCATTCGTGAACATTGGGCTTGAGATCAGGCTCACGATTCTCTCCTTTTTGTACCCATTGTCTTTTTCTTCGGAAGTTGGCATGCAGAACCCAGGACTCATCGCCTGTCACAATCCGTGGCAGAAACGATTTTCTTTCGTATCTGGACAGAAGAGAAGCAGCGATAGAGAGCCGTTGACCTTTCTGAGTGTCTGACAGGGCATGTGGAATCCAAGCTCCAAATTTCCATGCAAAGCCAAGATTCTTCAGATGGATTCCCACTATCCTATGAGACATTTCGAGCTTCTCTGCCAGCTGACGTGTCGTCTGCCTACTATCGGTACGAAGAAGACGGAGTAGTTCAGTGTCGTCCAATTCAGTTGGCCTTCCTGACCTTGCTTTGTCCTCGAGTGAATAATCTCCCTTTGAAAACTTTCCGAACCATTCATAACAGGTGCGATAAGTAATAGATCCCAAGCCATATACATCGTTAATTTGGTCGGCTGTCTGACGTGCTGTAGATCCTTTAATGAATTCATGAAGGATGACGTGTCGAAAATGGCCATGAGGTAGATCTGGCATTGAGTCCGGAAGATTGGATAGATAACGAAATACAAGAATTGTCTTGACCTATGTTCGCGTGCGAACGGTAGACAAGTGTGATAGGATTACGAAATCAGCAATCAATATTGGCTAGCGCGTTTACAAGGAGCGCGGGAAAAAAATTCGAAGTGTGAAAGGACTTTTTTCCAACCTAATAGTACACATTTATTTCACTCTAAATTGTCAAAAGGGTCAGATTCGTGATCAACACCTCAAATAAGCCCCATAGGAGAAGTCTGGACAAAATCGGTGATTATCGCAGGTACGGATGACTAGGATTATCGACAGCCCTAGTCATCCGCACCTGCTGCTGTGAGGTCACTGTTTAACATTCCCTGAAAAACACAAAACGTTGTATAATTCAGAAACTGGGAAAAGTGAGTGAACCACAGCTCACAGTAAATCCTTGTTTGACCATGTAGAGTGGAATAATGTGTAGGGGATGTGTAGGAAGTAAGCTGATTTAAACGACCATCAGGGCACTATTGTACTTCGACGACTCCAGAGGTCGAGGAAAGGTCGAAAAAAATTTTGGTCCAAACCTTGCCGAGGAGGGGGGGGAGTTATTTGGAGTGCTGGTCACGAATCTGACATCCGTTTTTGAAATTTATGCCGATTACGACAGGTTACAGCAGATACGAGTAATTAGGGCTGTCGAGGTCATGGAGTGTTAATCATGAATCTGACCCTTTCGACAATTTAGAGTGAAATAAATGTGTAGGAGATGTGTAGGAAGCAAACTGGTAAAGGAGACAGCGATTATCAAAAGTGCAAAAATGGTGCATAGCACGGGAGTCGAGCATTTGGTCTAGCACCTTTCGTACCTTCGAGGGCCCGTAGCTCTTTTGGTTCAGGGACTCAGCAAAAACGAAGCATGATTTTCTACTATATGAAGGGTGGAGATTCTATCCTATCCATTTATCTAGTAGTACTATCCATTTCCCCCTGCAGACCTACGCCTGAGACCCTTCCCTGATAAGGGTAGAGACCCACGAAACTCGGACTTCGTATCGACCTCGTCCCAAAAGAAAAGAACAACACTGTCCATACGCGAGCGGCTTGCAATTACACACGGCCGCAAGCCAGCTTCTTTTCATTCGAGAGCCTTCAGCTATAGTAAAGGCCACGAACGGAAGACTTTCCGCATTCGGCAAGTCATTTACGCTGAACTACATAGACCTTCCCTGAGAAGGACACAAATCCCGAATATTGGCTTGTTCATCGGCTCTTCACAATGAGTGTATGCTAGGTCGACACTTACGTCCTCGGACTGGAGGTCAAAGAATCCTATTTATCATAACTCAACAACAACAGCGAGCCATCTAAAATAGTCCTCACTAGCATCGGTCGACCTCGGCCAACTTCTGGATAGCTAATGGATGTACTTGCTCCAGCATATAGAAGACTAAGGAGCACCTTAAGTGCCTCTCCTACACTGTCGGAAAAAGGTAAAAAGGTGGTAAAACGTGGTTACCATTGGATTACCGTCAGCGCTCTACCATAAAGGATAAAGGTTGGTGTTATTCAATCCCCTTTAGGATGCGCCACGCATTCCACTTCTACGGGATGTCGTGGAGGCGAGTTGAATGCATATTTGGCCAAACAATGACTTGTGGTGAACGAGTCAGCGCTTTATCCTTCTCAGGCAATTCTGGTACCAATTCACCGACCCCGGAGGGATGGAAGGCTTGGTTGGCCTGAGCGGGAAATCCGAACCAGGAATCTGGTATCGGGTGCAGACGACAGCCGGCGCCTCCTCCGACTGCGCTACACGCGCCCGGAAGTATGTTATCTTCTGGAAACTCATCGAGAGCGGTTCCAGCATTGATGCTGAAATCTATTCTTCTCAACATGGCAGCGCGCAGGCTTAACTCCGCCAAAATCGCTTCCGACAGCTTGTCAATAGTGGCAATATCCTTCAGCAGGATAACGCCTGACAACAGGTCGCGAATTGGATGCTTCAAAAAATCGAAGACCTTGGCTGGGAGCGCCTAACTCATCCACCTTACAGCCCGGACTGTGTGCCGAAAGGCGACCGTCTTTTTAGTTTGCTGCAGTCCTTCTTGGCTAGAAGACGATTTACCAATGTGGACCAGGTCAAAACTGTACCACCAAGGAGTTTTCCCCTCAAAGCCACAAGAATTCTACAGCTGTGGACTAGTCCAGCCACATTATAAATGAGAAGCAGTTCTGCGTTCAACGGATCTTACTTCGTTATTTGTTAATAAACACTTTCGTGGAGGAAACTGGAGAGTCCACGAATTTAGTTGCCAACCTAAATGGTTAAAGCGACTGGTGTGGATGGTTTTGTAAAGCATTCTTTCCTCTATCGTGTTGTTGTGTGTTCGTTCCATTTCCGGACGAATGCCCACAGCGGCGAAAAATTCTTCTTAAAGTAGCAGTTGTCCAAGAACTTATACGTTAACCTAACAGACGCTTGGCGCATACCAGAGTATCAAATACGTCTCTTGATCCACTTGTATGTGCGCTACCCCAGGTGAAATGCTCGGTTTGTCCCCAGGTAACAAATTTTCTGTCTCGCCCGGAAAAGATGGCGCATTCAGGATGGCGTTTGAGTTCCGGGAGCAACGTCCTGGGAGCCGTCACCAGGTTTCCCGAGAGAAGTTCGGCCGCGACGTCGCGGCTCATCGCCCGCCTGGTTCCGCGACTTTTGTACGGAGAGGGTGGTGGCTGGAGGCTAATGGCGCGCCATCACAGCACATCCGCTGCGGGATGCTGGTTCCGGCTCATGGCTGCTGTATCCTAGAAAGGGAAAGAGGAAAGTAATGTAGAGAATCTAAGCCATTCGGAGAATCGATGGGCAGTTAGGAATCAGCTTAAATAGCCTAACAGCATGCAAGGGTAGAGATACGATATCGTTATGGTTAGACAGATAGCAAGTACATCAAAAGGGAATAGGCCCACGGCCGTAGCCCCTACGTTTAGGAGGCGTTACACAATCTATGATGTCGATACACAAGTTCAGGGTGAGCTAAAATAACGTCGATAAGATTTTATTACCATAAATATAAAACAGCCAACAATTCGAGAGAACGACGACTAAATTACAACAATACAAATATTAAGGTGCACCATGTTCAACTGGTTTCGAAGTGCAACCCCTGGAGCGGATTCAGAGGGCCAAGCATTTCGCGAAGTTTTCGGCGATGGGCCGCAGGTCATCAAGAGGCAATCGTTCCCACTTCTGGCGCAAGGATTCCTTCAGTGACTCGAGACTGCGGTAGCGTTTGACGCCGACCCTAGCCTCTAAAATGCTCACACACTGTAGTCCATCGGATTCAAATCCGGAGAATACGGCGCCCATTCCGAAGGTGTGATGAAGCCGGGGAAATTGTCCTTGCGCCACACCTGCATACTCTTCGCCCTATGTACGGAAACAGAGTCCTGTTAGAACACCCAATGAGCATCAGCGAAGTGCTGCTGGGCCCAAAGAAGAACTATGGACTCGAGAATGTCTCGCTGGTACACATCTTTGTCGATTTTCACCCCTTTATCCATGAAAACCAGGGAGTCTTGCCGCTGGCGCAGATTCCGCCCCAAACCATGTCCGATTGTGGGTTCTGGCGGTGCTTGACTAGACCAGATCCTATCATTTTGGCGATCGTGCGCATGCTCCACGGTGAACAGCTTCTCATCCTTGAACACAATCCTTTCTCAGCCACGACCTGTGGCCAATCGCCGAAAGCTTCGCGAAACGTTTGGCTCTCTGCATGCGCTCCAAGGGAGGCCATTTCGAAACGAATTAAACATGATGTACTTTAATGCTTGTATTGTTGTAATTTAGTCGTCGTTTTCTCGAATTGTTGGTTGCTTCATAACTATGATTTTAAAAAAATCTTGTCCACGTTCCTTTGGCTGATCCTGCATGTATTACCAGATATTGGCGGGTAGCTTTGCGAAGAAGAATTTTCCGGTCACTGTGGATGATTACCCGAACGCTAAAAGAACACCTTTGCACAGAGTGCGTCAAAAGTTCCTGGACGGTTCATTATATTTGTTTATTTATTTATTTATTTATTTGTGTATTTATTTATTATAAGGCACGGATCGGATTCAAATGCGGTAGGATTGCAGCGATAAAATATAGAGCAACTATAAAAAGTAGGTGACGGAGCAGCGAAAAAAAAAAAACGAAACAAGCCTAACGAAGCCTTAGAGAAAGTTGTCGTTTAAAAGAAGACAGAGACATGTTGACAATGTTCCCATTCTCAGAAAACAAGATGTTCTGCTTCCTTATGCTACAGTAAAGGAGAAAACCTGACCTTACTTTCCGTCTTGTAAATGAGAGTTAGAGTCTGAGATACCCTTTTCTGTTAGTTGTCAAAGAGGCACCAAAACACAATTGGGTCAATGGAGCCTTAATGTGGAAGACTAGCCAAACTGACCATCTTAGCACCGTCCGACCCACTCGGAATATTGTTATAACTGAAACCACGACATCTCAGAAAAGGTTTACGAGTGAAGTTATTCTGAGCACTTTCAAGGAGTTTTATGCCCTTCTTTTTTGAAAACTGAAACACCACATTCTACAATGGGCCCTACGTAAGATTTGTAGGCTCATAAAAGAGCAGATTGTCTTTGGTTTTCAGCACCTTAAACAAATTATAAATTCGGTAGTTAGCCTTCATTACAAGCGCTTTATAATTATGTTCAAAATTTAGGCTACTAAAGAAATGGAAACCTAAATCTCGGGCAGCAAAAAGTTGTTCTAAAACTGAAAAGAGTGCAGGCTGGACGGTGACTTTGATATTTGACTGTGTCACGAGATAGTGTGACTTGTCAGCCGAAAGAGGTAGTTCCCGGGTGTTTGCCCATTTCTCCACAAAATCTATAGCTGCTGGGAGGTCATAGAAGGCTTCTTGGTTCTCGACTTCTTTGAAGACCTTTATATCGTCCACGTACACTTTACAAGAAACTCCAAACCTTTTAACTGAAGCAGGAGTCTCATACGTATACAAAAGAAAAAGTAATGGTGAGAGTACTGCACCCTGTGGAACCCCACTGGAGCCGGATACTCCGTTGAATACTCACCTCCTGCTCTGACCGGATAGGTCCTGCCCGAAAGAAAACTTTTTCTACGGTCTACAACCATAGGATGTATACCTACTCTTCCCATTTCATACAATAATTTTCTGTAGGAACCTTGACGAAAGCTTTTGAAAAGTCGAAGGACACAATGTCGGTGCGTTTTTTACGGTCCATGGATTTAGTTCACTTGTTCAGTGAAGAAGGAATAGCTGTTTCCATCGAGCGTTGTTTCAAAAAGTCAAACTGCTCCTTAGAGATGTTGAGATGTCCAGGATGATATGCTCCTCAATATGATCCACCATGTGTTTCCTAACAGCCTTCTCGAAAGCTCTGACGAACACAGAAGTTATACTGAGAGGTCGGTAACTACCCGGATGATTAAATGGCGGCTTCTTGCGAATTGGCGTAATAAAGGCACACCTCCACCACGTGGGAATCTCTGCACTCGTATAGCTCATCCTAAAAACTAATTCCAAAGGATGAGCAATGCAATCCACCACTTGTTTAATACTCGTTAATGGCAAAAGATCTAGGGACGTTGAGAAAGACTAGGCCATTTGATTAAAACGTCGAAAATTTCATCCTCACGGAAAAATGGCGCATGTCTCATTTGGGAGAACTTGGCAATGTATCGTCTTGGCAGGCGAAAAGAGCAGAACTACTGCAAGTGGATTGGTTGAACACCTTTTGGGACTCCTTCACAAGCAGATTAGCTTTACCACAAACTGAGAAAATAAAGCTACCCTCTTCATTTATTAGATATGGTATAAAGTTATCCCCATCTGTACGGAAGGCGACACATCGAGGAAAACCTGAATTGTCCTCTGAGAAAATGCATTTTTTCAGTATAAAGATTACAACGTAAAAGGGCCTTGTCTTTTTTTTTTGCTGAAAACAGATAGTCAGCCCCATCTCCATGCAGAGAAGAATAAGTAGCCTCGTTCCATAAAGCGGTTTGACGACGTTTCCTCCTGGCTAGGTAGTTTGGAACGACCTGGCGATTTGGTTTAACTGACCTCCTTGGCACATAGAGATCTATGACATAGCTTAGGATAAAAGCAGCGTTTCATAAATTTCTTCGCCCTTATTTAAAACGCCGAAATCGCAAACCAGTCAATATCAGTTAGATGCTCTCTAATTTTGATATAATCAGCCTTTTTGAAATCTCTTATCCATGTCGAACTAATGCTCGTTTGATCTTTTCTACAAATAATTTTAGAAGTAATTGTAGCGTGATCACTATTTCCCAGTGGGGGCCAAACACTATATCGTGAATGAATTTTGGGGAGTTACATAGCACAGGATCAAGTAAAGAGTTCCCTCTAGTAGGGTTATGCACTCCCTTCTGGAAGCCGGTATCGAAGATATTCTGAAATGATTTAGAGATCATTCCAGGGTTAGATAAAGTCTTGTCAAGAAGGTTGAAGTCTCCTAAAAGTATACATGGACCACTAAAAATGCAAATGTTGTTTATGGCCTTAACAAGGTTGACAGAGGAACCTGTGATACAGCTCGGAGCTCTCTAGGTGACAATAATGCGACAAGACTGTGAATCTATTTCGATACCACAGATTAGAATTTCATATGTCTCGTTGACAGTTTACGAGCAACATGGCTCCTCCACCGTTTTTCCCATTCTGCCGCACCTAACACCAGCATTATATAAGATAAACCATTTCACTCAACCTAACTTGTATGTGGTATTGTTATCTTACCATTGTATACCAATTTTTCTGGCTTGAACGTTTTCTTGTTGAAGGCGGCTGAAGCAAAAAGTTTGTGTATTGCGATGGAGGGATTGCACATCGAGGGAGTACCTGCTGCTGGCACCATTGAAAGACCTCGAAAAGCACGGTCTAGTGCAACCTGACAAGAATAAATAAGCAGGAACGATGTAGGACAGACCGAGATCAGGAGGTAGGCCGAAGACCGTGAGGTCGTCAAGAAAAATCAAGAGAAAGTCCGCCGTAAATCACGAATATCCATGAGAGAGCTCGCTAGTGACAAAGGAATTTCCGAGTGTTACGTCTGACGAATTGTGAAAAAGGAGCTTGGAATGCGTGCTTACAAAATTCCAGAGAAGCAACTTTTGTCGGACTCTATGAGGACAGCAAGGCTAAAAAGATGCAGATGCTCTTGAAACGTTTTGGCGCGGCACACTTCCGAAGGATTCTTTTCACTAAAGAGTCCGTCCTCACAATCGACCAATTCTTCCACCATCAGAACGACAGAGTTCTTGGTCAACAAGGTGACATAGAAAACCCTGGCTAACGGTCTCTACTCAAATGTCTCGCTGTTGTTATTTAAAGGTGGTGACCTAAAATATGTTGGTCCCCAAACGTCTGAGAACTTATTGTCGTGAACTAATGTTCACGATGATTCATGGAGGATTGCCAGGGATTCTGTCGAAGCAAGTATAAAAGAGGGATGCTGCGGAGGATGGCGTGCTTAGCTCTGACAGATAAACGCCGACGACGCGTCATGGTTACTCCAACGTCCCAGCGGTTTCGTGCTGCTCTCTGGACAGAAACTACCCGCTACGGTTGATTAGAAGGACGAGATGGACACCTTCGGAGCCCGACGACGACGACGAGATAGTAAGCCAGAAGCCGGACGCCGATCCTGGCTTGGAACGCAATGAAATGAAAGTGATGTGACGATAATACAAATGTAATTATTTCATTATAAAAAATAAGAAAGAATAATTTAGTAAGGAAGGAAACCGACGTACTTTTATCTAATCACTTACGGATATCACGTAAATTATAAATATAGATGGAAATAAACCTTAGATAAAGATGTGTTGTGTAGTGTAGCAAAACCACCAAAAGTTATTGAACCGTGATGCAGTCCAATTACTTATAAGCCAACATAAATTCTAAACAAATCTCTCCTGACAATTCTGGGAAATTGATGAGATCAGTTGATAATATCCAACACTCAGATCTTGCACAACCCTCGAAAACAAAAACACAAAATAGAAATCGACAAAAGAACGTCAAGAGAGGGCAGGTCTCCCTCGCTCGCGCAAAGGTACGAAGCGCTCGCTCTCACTCACTCACCGGTTCTTCCCGCAACAGGGCCTCCAAATCCTCGGAAAGCGCCGATTTCTTTCCGCGATCTGTCTCCGGTCATCGAAATCGTCGAAATTGCTGGCGACGGAATGGGCAGCTGAGACGAGACGACTGGTTTGCCTCCGTTCGCTGCCGTCAGACACTGAACACCAGCACACTTCATAGAGCGTATACAGTGCGAGCAAAGCGCAAGTCATAGCGGAAATAAGTGCTTGAACTGACAGAGGACTTCGACTTCTACGTCAGTCCGTAATAAAGCTGTACCTCCAGACTACCTAAAGTTCTGCCTTATCCGCCATATTCTCCAGACCTCTCGCCAACCACCTTTTCAAACAATTTCAGAACTTGCCCACTGGTAAAACTCTCACCAATCAGGACCAAGCCTAAACAGCTTTCGTGGATTTTGTCGGAGCTCGACCACCTAACTTTTTCGCTGATGGAATAAGTCGACGGGTGCCTCTTGGCAAAGACGTGCTGATTCGAACGGTGCTTATTTCGACTGATTCCGATAAGATTTGAGAAATTTATGGTAGTTCAAAGTGAAGCACTCAAACGCTGAGAACTTTCTGGACAACCTAATAGATAAACAAGTATTGCAGGAAGAGGTCCGCTATGAACTCGTTCAAAATGCTACTTTGTCTACCTGATTGAGAGTGCAAGTACTGCTTCATCAATGCTGTACAGTAAAAAAATACGTGTGTTTGACCTAATCGATTTTCTTGTCCCGTTGAAAAATGCGCAGCTTTGTGCAAACAAAATTTTGCTGTGAATCAAATGAAAATCACGTGTTGCTAGACGAGCGCATGGCGCGATCACTGCGACAAACTGCTGCTTCTTCGTCAAATACGAGGTACTATAGTTGTGCTCTCGCAAAATTTTCGAATATTCGAATGGTTTCGAATACCCGCAATTTTCGAGCATTCGAATTTTGAATACAATCGAAAAACGCGATTTTTTGAACATTCGAATTCGAATGAAAGTCATTCGAATACCTATTCGAATAGGTTATTCGAGCACAACTATGTATACGGGGTACATGCCGCGAAGATCCTCAGCGGGGCTACGGAAACGTGCAGCGGGAGGTGCGGGAGCACGCCGTTGCTCCCACCGCAATTGTGGCAGCCAATCATGTGCCCTATCTGTGCGGCTGAATCGCTGCCTGATTGGCTATGGCGGTTAAGCCAGGAGCAACGGCGTGTTCCCGCATGCCCGCGGTGCGTCTTTGCGACACGTACCAATACGCATTCAGATTACCTCCACGAGATCCACTAAAAGTGCTCGGCGCAACCTACTAAGCGACTGATTCGTACCGAACTTTGTATATCCGTCAAAGGCTATATCATAGATCTGCGAAGATTGTAGAGATTTCATCAATTACACGGGGAGCTATCCCACATGCGTGAGAGTAAAGAGTAGGAGAGGAAGTAATAAAACAGATGATCACAGCCTACCAGTCGAAATGCCGACAAAAAGATAGTGATGCAGAAGTAGGTAAAAAAGACAAAAACAATGGACAAACCGAAAAAATTTCCAAGTAAATTTGAAAAAAATGGAAATTTAAGAGGGAACGAAAGCTCAAAACATAAGGCCTAATCACAACTGAAGAACAAGTCCAAAATAAAAATAAATGTTTCGTGTAAGTCGCTAATCGTTCCAGATTTTGGAAAATGTGCACATTCGCAAGCACCTAATCCAGATTTCAAAAAAAAATCCCCAAGGCACCTCCCGCAAATACGAGGCGCTCTCTGTCAGTTCAACCACCCACGTTTTACATGAACATCAAGAAATACCTCGGCAGGAATCGGCCTGCATTCATTGGCACTGGCTTCCTGGTACCTGGAATTCGGCCTCATGCAGATGTGTCGCGGAAAATCGCATCGGTACGGCGAACACTCGACCGTGGCCACTGAGGTGAAGTCGCCGGCTAGGAATGAGTCACCTGAAAGCGTATCTCGTCATCCAGATCGCTGATTGTTGACGTTGATGATGTTATGAAGGCGCGTGCTTCGCCCACTTGATGCATTTTTTGCTGGTTTTTAATGGTTTAGCCATTTTGAGCTAATCTTTCTATTATTCTTCATTTTTTAACACTCTTTGAAAAACTTGGAATCAACATTTCTGCGTTCAACTTTTCGAGAGCTAGGCGTAAACGTTTTATCATTGAACCCGAACACATTAAAAAGTAATTCTAAATTTAATGTAATTCTAAATCGAAGCGAAATTTATCATTAACTAACTTTAATTTTCCGCTATGAAAACTCGATGAAGAGTTCTACATCTGTATCCCTCCACATCGAAACTAGAACACCGCGAACATAAAAAGGAAAACGTCGGCAATGGTCAACTTATTGTAAGGATGCGCCGCGCACTCTACTACCACATGGAAATGCGTTGAATGTGTATTTAAGGAGGGTTTGCCGAGATCAGCAGATAGACAGGATAGCGTTTTCGGTTCCAGCAGCGAATGTGGGCAGCTTTCGGAGCTGGGAAAGCGCCAGACAATCAAGCCGCATCGAATGGACGTGCCATTCAGAGGAGGACATGTACGGTCGGAACCCTGATTGGCTGGCGTGTGTTCGATTGTAGCTCTGATAGGTTATGATTGGCTGCCCCCATATCATCCAATGCTGGCCACATTTCCGACATCGACCAACTCTTCTCCCGACTCCAACTCTACTGAGATGGACATCTAGTGAAATAGGATCAGAAGATCAGAAACGTTTGCTTTAGTATGAAAATGGTCGACATGAAAACGACATTGGCAAGTACCAAAAAAGCTTCCTGCCTTTCACCTGTAATCCGGTTTTGTAAAGTAAATACTTTAGTGCTTTATTTCTCGATTAGAAACGAAAAAGGATAAAGGATGACGTTACTGAATCCCTTTTGGGATTCATCACGCACTCTACCTCTACGGGATGAGAATGGTCGCGATTTGAATGCACATTTGGCCGACTTCCGGTGCCCAGACGATGGACACAATCAGTGTTTTGCCTATCACAAACAATTCTGGCACCAATTTACCGACCTCGGAGGGATGGAGAGCATAGTGACCTGAACGGGGAAGCCGAACCACGGACCTAACCTAGAAACCAGTGCACGCGACAACCAACGCCTCCTCCGATTACGCTACTGCTCGCCTAATCAATTAAAAGTCCGTGATATATCACTCAATCTTTCGGTGTATACATTAAATTAGCAGAAAGGTTGCATTTTGATCTGCTAAGGAGATTTAAGGAGGTGTCGGCTGTCGCGTGCATCCGATACCGGGTTCCTGGTTCGGATTTTCCGCCCGGTTCAACCAAGTCTTCCATCCCTTCGGGGTCGGTAAAATGGTACCAGAATTCTCCGGAAAGGATAAAGCACTGACTTGTTCATTGGCTGGCCACTGAGCGTCATTGCCATGGCCAATTACGCATTCAGATCGCCTTCACGTTGTCCATAGAAGTAGAATGCGTGGCGCATCCCAAAGGAGTAGCGCCATTTATCCTTTTAATTATTTCAAGGAGGCTTCATCCCTAAAAATTCATCCAAAAAGCGCCAATTCCTTCGAGCTCCATTCAACCACCGCATTTGAGAATGGACAGGCCCATTGGAATGAAGTACTTTCGCTCGGTATTACCATTATCTTTGCGGAACAGTGTGTTGATGATGTGGTCTCCAAAGCTTGCTACAGCATCACACAGGCAATCAGCAATTCAGATGAAGCTAGCACACTCGAGCTAAAGCTTCCGACAGCTACAGCGACAGGGAAACTTTCACGTCCTTCCGCCGTATTCAGTTCAAGTGGCTGGATCTCGGACGCTGCCGCAAAAGGTGTGATCCCGTTAGCAGCTAATCTGCGAGAGCGATAGCGATCGCGAGAAGTATGACCTAGCCGCGGCGAGATGGGACCGAGACGGCGACGCACACCACAACCGGATTCAGATTCGTCGGGCACGCGACACGCTAATTACTACGACTCCACCGCATCTGTATGCATCGTAACGATACTCTGGTCGAGAAGAAGGTGCTCCTTCTGCCAGATACTGGATTATGTTCGAGTGAATCAACATCGTTGCGGTCTCATATCACTCTTGAACAATTCCTCATTTCAAAGTAGGGTTATCCTTAACATAATGAACCAGCATTCAAATAAACAAATATCGTTCTATTTAACTTTTCACCTCTGATTATTCCTATGTAATGGATTTCAATTTAGCTATTTAGAATTCCTGAAAACGTGTATATTTGGATAAAAATTTCGTTAAAATAATACTGAAAGCATTATTATTATTACTATTACCATTAGTACTATGAAATCCAAGTTAACTCCTCGGACAGAGCCTATTTATGGGTGAACGCCTTCTTGATGTACTCCCGTTGTTCGGTCTGATGTCCTTCAATGTTCAGATCACGTCCATCTATATGAACTTTGAGCTGCTCTGGCTTGAAGTTGGAGACGCCGGGCGATACAGCGAACTTCTTCTCGTCATTCACCACCTCTTTGGTGTTTTCGACGTGGAACACTGAGTGGTCGGCATCTCTCCAGTACGGCATGAACCGTGGTCCGTCCATCGATCCATGTTATGCAACAAGCCGAAACAATCCAATCGATCGAGATGCATCGGTGGCTCTTCAACGAAACGCTCGATAGGCCACATAGTGCCATCGATTTTCACTGGCTACCCTCAAACTTGGGCAATTAAACCGCATGGAGCGCAGCCGGAGGAGGCCCCTGCTGTCGCCTGTATCCGAAAAAAAACAGGCTCCTGGATCGGATTTCCCGCCTAGGCCAACCAAGCCCAATCCCTCCACGGTCGGTGAAATGCTACCAGAATTGTCCGGGATGGATAAAGCGCTGACTTGTTCATCGGCTGGCCACCGCAAGTCATTGTATAGCCAAATACGCATTCTACTCGCCTCCACGACATCCCGTGGAAGTAGAATGCGTTGCGCATCCCAAGGGAGATTGAATAACGCCGTCTTTTATCTTTTATAGTATTGAAATCCATTGTTTTGTCTATTATGTAGACATTAAACAAAGAAACAATGTTAAAATCATAAATAAAATAATTAATAAACAACCTTAAAAATTAGAAAGTCCCCTTACTGCACTCATGAGCCACTTAGGAGATGTTATAACAAACAAGAAACAGTTGGTTTTGTTATATACCTAACAGGCGTAAGCTCCATGGAAATAGAAATTCTGCTATCAGTCGAATAAAAATTGGACGAGGGCATGGTGCAATTTCTTTTTTGGCACTAAAAATGGCTGCCTTCCTTACATTTAAAGCAAGCTTCAATCCATTATTTTTCTTCAAAAAATCCCCCATATAATTTTATAAAATTTCAATAAAATATATGAAATTTGGCGAGTTTTTTTTTCGACTTTTCATTTTAACGACTTAAAAGAGGCTCATTTCGGTTTGGAATAGTTCGCTTTGATTTCAAAAGTCTCGGGCTAGCCTAGAAGAGTGTCCGATTTGATTTCAAAAATGTCAGTTCGACGTGAAGATGGTATATAAAAATACTGCAAGGCAAGGAACTGACCTGCATCTGTAGAGCATTATTTTTGCTTTCATGAAAACTCGATTTTTGAAAGATTTTGTCTTGTGCGATTTCATAGTGAGGTTTCAGGGCTCCAAACCCCATAAGTTGAATGATTTCGCGAAAATGGACCACATTTTTCTAGTATTTGAAGGGCGGAGGTGCCAGATTCCCTATGTTAACTTTAGCCGTTAAAATGTACGCCTGAGACCCCTTCCTGGTAAGAATGATTGACCAAAAAAGTCTGGTGAACCACTGTCATAGACCCCTAGGACCCCGGCCTTGACCCTTGACAGTGCACCAGGCGAAAAACAGTAGCTGTTCACCGGTGATGGAACGCAAAAAGCCGACAGACAAAGCGTCATCTTCGGTGTTGGTGTCGTTCCACAGCGCGATCGACGTCACGCACGACGACGACACTAAAACACACGGCCAACCAGTTCGCTGCACGACTGACGTTGAAGCTTCATATCAATCATATCAGCGGCTTTCGCTCGACTCATCCCATCGATCCGTTCCGTGCCCCGTACCTGCTTCTGCTGGATCAGTTCGATTCCTTGTGACACACCGTCACATCTGGGGACACTCAGAGGATCAGCATTAACGCTGTTCAGAACCTCCGACTCCCAGACCTAGGTAAAGCTCGAGCATGTCGGTTCCCTTCCTTTTATGGTAGTCCGAGCCTTTCCCTGCGAAGCTACCAGCGCCGGAACGTCTGCGATGCAGCTGAGCATTTCCAGTTTACCGCATGGAAAGCAACACAATCCCTTTAATCGCTGCTACTGCTGACTCACTAACCGCCACGAACGAGAAGCCTCTGACTCATACCTGCTGGTCCACCGTCAATCGCAGAAAAGTGTCAGATACGGGCGCTTATTGTTCGAAAAGGCGAAACCGGCCCAAGGACAAAAGCAATTTGAAGCCGTGTTGTTCACCAGAGGAGTGAATACGCCCGCTATTAATATTAAGCTCTTCTCCAAGGCGAGAAGTCGACGGAAATGATATCTGAAGTAGATTGAAGGGCATTCTATGAACATAGTTCTCACAGAAGCTAAATAGCTGATGCGCAGATATTACAGCTTTAAAATGCAAATTTTTAACTTACTTGAGAATCTGAGTACAGTTAATAAGTTATTAAGTTATCACAAACTTAGAAAGAGTTGCTCAGATTCGACTTTCCTTAAATCTTGGCATGACGTTGTTCAACTACATATTCTTGATAAATTATTCACCAAGATTTTTAACGGCTTTGATCCGGCTGCCGTTGTGGAAACTTTGCCTTTTTCGGAGCCTGGAAAAGTCGGAAACATTCCCAATGATACTTGAACGAGTAGCATTGTGAATGCTTCCGACTTTTCCAGACAGACTATGAAGAAGGCAAACTTTTCAAAACTTCAGCCGGAATAAAGCCACTAAACCTATTGGTAAACAGTTTATCAAGAATACGTCGAATTAGAAAGAAGCATCCACCTAACTTTCCTCCAAAAAGTCCGAAGAACTTGACAAAAAGAGAAAAATAGATCTAACGAAGGGTGGACTAAAAAAGCACGTGAAAAATCCGCTAGTAAGCCAGTTCAGTGTGTCGCATTTGTAAAATATTAGGTTAGAAACTAAGTCTTCGTCACAACGATGTTTTGTTGCGATCAAAACTTCTAGCGCCAGGAGGGACTCGAACCCGCACCTCCCTCTGACCGGGCGGGAATGCTCTACGCCATTACACCACCGACGTCGTTTGATCGAGTGCTGATCGGTCCAACGAGGTGTGGATGTTGCGTTCGATCAAACGGCGCCGGTGGTGTAATGGCGTAGAGCATTCCCGCCCGGTCAGAGGGAGGTGCGGGTTCGAGTCCCGCCTGGCGCTAGAAGTTTTGATCGCAACAAAACATCGTTGTGACAACCTACAACCTCGATACCAGCCAATTGAGGCTTAAAGAAACTGATTTGAGATAAGTCTTCGTCGTTTTTTGAACATTTTACTCCAAATTTCGCTCAAAGTTTTGCACAATGTTACATGCCGTTCGAAAAGGAGTGATTAGTTCCATCAGAAAATATCTTCCTTTTTTTCACTTTCGTTTTTGACAATTTTTAGGGCAGTAAAGTGAAAAGTCAAAAAATGATCTTCGCCGACAGCTTCTTCTCTCTGCTTACGCTTTAGTTTAATTTTTACAACGTTATACACTATTTGAAAGAGGATGGATATCTGCTGAGTTTCCTCGTTCTTTTTGATTTTCGTTAATTTTCAGGCATTAAAGTGGAGTGTCCATGGAGATTTTCTGTACCAAGGGCTCTACTCTTTGATTAATTTTTGGACACTCTTATACGTCGTTCTAAAGAGAATCTATTTCTATTTCGCTCTATCAAAGCGTGAGTTGCAATTAATTGTTCATGCTGATTTTTGTCTTTTTTTTTGCAGAATGTTAAAAGAGAAGGAGCTGTTAGTAAGGGACATTTTTCTATTTTAACAATCCGCTAAAAACTGAAAAATCAGCATGAACAAACAAATACTTCGATAGAGCAAAACATCCTCTTTCGAAGGGCATAGAACACTGTCCAAAAAACTGACCGAAGAGAAGGAGCTTTCGGTGAAAATAATTTTTTTCTGGACAAACCGCCTTAGTGCCTTGAAAACCAACGAGAATCGAAGTGAACAAAAAACCCAGCACACGTTCTCATAGAACAAATGAATGTTGTGCAAAAAGAAATTTCAAGCATAAGCCGAAAGAACGAGCTGCCAGCGAAGGTGAATTTTTTTTTGACTCTTCATTTTAATGACCTAAAAATTGACAAAAAATCGGAATGGGAAAAGGAAAAGATGATTCCTGATAGTGCAGATAATTCCGTTTCAAATGAATGAAACTTTTCAAAAAGAACTTGAAGCGAAATTGAAGATAAAATGTTCAAGGAACGGTGGTACTTAGTTTCCATCCTAATTGTTCTCTCTCAGCTTTGCCGTCATTGCAAAACAAAAAGGCAGAGTAGGTGCCCTTACTAGAACAGATCCTAAGAACTTATAAATGCAAACCTTGAGCACGAATACGTCCACACTATGCAGGATTTATGCCTGCTTTCAGTAGGGTTGAGGATAAAAGTCGGCCCCAACAATACTTTTACGAGATGCGCCACGCGTTCCACTTCTATGGCGTGTCGTGGAAGCAATTTGAAAGCGCATTTGGCCATACAATGACTTGCGGTGGCCAGCCGATGAACAAGTCAGCGCTTTATCCTTCCCAGACAAGTCTGGTACGAATTCACCGACCCCGGAGGGATAAAAGGCTTGGTTGACCTGGGCGGGAAATCCGAACCAGGAACCTGGCATCGGATGTACGCGACAGCCGGCACCTCCTCTGACTGCGCTACATGCGCCCCTGACTGATTACTAATTATTATTCCTTTCTTAACCTTGGACTAAAAACGCCCAGAGCAATAATATGAGCAGATTCATTTATACCGGCGTGCGACAATATTTCCTTCAAAGAAAATAAAAGGATGATGCTGAATGTTTTTCATGGCCACACATTTCACTTCAACCCAGTGTCGAACTACGGAACAACCACCTTCCCTGCATATCGTGCTCGAACATCTGGAGCAAAGTCACGTACATTTGGGGTACTAGTGATCTTAGACAAGTGGCATAGAAGACAGCAAGTCTAGGAATTTTGTTGGACACAATTCAGGAGCGTTGTCTCTTGTGCTATGTATTCCCATCTCGAGGAGTGAACGCAAACAAATCGAACTTCTCGCCTTTCCCTTTTCACATCGCCACGGAGACCTTCTTGGAGATGTAGAAGAGCAGAACATGAAATCATAAAAGAAACTCGTCTCGAAACGTATTTGGGTAAGCAAGGTGTTCAACAATGAGCTGCGCCAACTCAAGGTAAGATTTCTATTATTCTTGAGCGAACCTTAAAGCTTTAATATGGCAGACAAACTCTGCTATTTCGTACTTTCCAATGTTCCGTTGCATTTTAAGATTTTTTCTATGAGACAGGGAAGGATCCACAACTGTAGCGTCAACGACAATGAAGAGTAAGCTGGATCCATATAGAAAAACCAGTGCTTCATTGTCAGAAGAAACACTAACAGCTGTACTAGTTCAACTAAACACGTTAAATCGGCTAATAATGTTCTGGACATTCGAAAACCCTAGCAGTTTAGGAGCGACATATTCTACAGAAAAAAATAAAAAAATAACAAAACATGAAGGGTGGTGCTAATCGACTCATGAGTGTAGGATGCGCCTTGAATTCTATTTCAATATGATGTTGTGGAATTAGCTACATGCAGGCCCGACATACAAGATGACATGCAAAGACCAACAACAGATATTTCATAGCATTCTTCCCTATGGAAGCGTAGTAGCGCAGTCGGAGGAGGCGCCAGATGTCGCGTGCGTCTGATTCCAGGCTCCTGGTTCGGATTTCCCGCTCAGGCCAACCAAGCCTACCATCCCTACGGGATCGGTGAATTGGTACCAGACTTATGTGGGAAGGATAAAGCGCTGACCTGTCCATCAGCTGGCCACCGCTAGTCACTGTACACACCAAATGTGCACTCAAATCAACTCCTGGGGCCAGATTCATCAACTGCTTACAGCCCTCTAACGGTGAAAATATCGAAGAAACCTGATGCTGATGCATGTCATATCAGGGGGTTTGGCGGTATTTTCACCGTTAAAGGGCGGTAAAAGGCCCCCCAGACTTCTGCTGCGTTACCGCTGCCCTATCCTTCATCATAGGGCGGGGAAGCAGAGCTCGCCGCCAGCGGCGTCCCTGCCCTATCCTTAACCACAGCGGCGAGCGGAAGTCTGCGGGGGCCTTAAGCGGTTGACGAATCCGGCCCCTGGTGTGGACGCGAAGCGAAAACGGGAGGCAGTGTTAGCGCTGTACGTGAAGTGAATAGTTAGCTCGTGCAGTTCAAACACTGATTGGGTAGCGCCCCCCTTTCTGTATCCTTGGTTGGCACCTGGTTGGGCGATAATCCGATAGGTATTGAAATGATAAAGCTATCATTGAATTCTAACCGAGTGGGCCACTTCTTAATCCAGCTCTTAAGCACCCAGAACTTTTAGATGAATAGTAAAAGTGGATGAAGTGGAGCTCGACAGTGAGCATTGGATATATTATACTTTATAATTTATTTACTTTACTATATCATCCGCAGAATTTTTGCAACTATCCTGATGGAGTGCACTCCACAATGACTCTTTGACAACAGCGGCAAAACTGAAAGTAAACTGATGGCAAAGACAATACCAAGAACCGGCCTAAGGATGAACCGTAGTTTGCAATTTCCTAGCCGGAAGGTTACATACCGTTTACATTTGTTTTGCTCTTTTAGCGATACCCCGCCCTTCGACTAGGATAGATCCGAATTTTTAGAAAGAAAATTCTTTGTAGAAAATTCTTTGAAATTAAAAATAAAACGTTGGAAGAATATAAAATTCTTTCACAAATAAAATGTCCGGCTTCCGTTTATTTTAAATAGCTCTAGTAGCTTTTTTGCATGTCGGTAGTATTAAATCTTTATATTGTCGGTATTATTACTCATCAGGAATGAGAAGTTGAGATGCACGGTAAAGTGAACGAGTGTGCTGATTCAGACCCTGAAGGTTTTGTTCGCAGCGTCACACAAACGTGACACCCGATGACGACACATGGAAAAACTGCCGGCGTCAGAATAGACAGCAAAGACCGTCCTATCGACTTTTTAGTTCTTACACTGACGCATCAAACAAAAAAGACTGAGGAACGAGAACGTCACCAAGAATCTTATCATTTTTGAGTTGTGGGTTCCAAAATTTTGACGATCTCGAACTCTAGGATCATAATTTTTGAGCTGCGAAAATCTCTTCGAAATCCGTTGAGGATCCAGAGGAAATGAATCTGCTGTCTGTGCTGCGTACGTAGACAGCATTCGCAGGTAGCAGTGCGTTAGCCAATCATAATCAAACAGAGCACAGTAATGAACACGCGCTTTTGACTGACACACCCATTCGATCTAGCCCGATTGGCTGTCGCCTTTCCAGGTTCCATTGCTGCCCACATTCCCAACCGAATCTGCATACTGGTAACATGGAATTGAGGTCCTTATTTCGTCTTCAGGAAAATATAAAGACTAGAAAACTAGCAAATTATTGAACAAGCATAGGATACTGAAGAAACTAACTGACAGCCATAGGATTGGCCTATTTTTGACAAAATCGAAGAAGTGTTGATTTCCACGAATCATTCTGAATTTTTCAGCTATACAAGAATCAAGCAGGAATTAGTAACAGGTAACAGGGAGAGTGGCAAAATCAAAACAAAGGATTAAAGACGGCATAAAACAATCCTGTTTGAGATGCGCTACGAGTTCAAGTTCTATCGGATGTCGTGGAGGTAATCTGAAGCCGTATTTGGCCTATACAATGGCTAGCGGTGGCCTGACGGGACAAGTCAGTGTTTTCACCTTCCCAGGCAAGCCTGGTACCAATTCATAGATCCAGTAGGCACGCTGAAATAGGGCACGTGGTAGCGCACGTGGTAGCGCAGTCGGAAGAGGCGCCGGCTGTCGCGTGCACCCGATACCAGGTTCCTGGCTCGGTACTCTTCGCCCTAGCCAACCAAACCTTCCATCCCTGCGAGGTCGGTGAATTGGTACCAGGCACGCCTGGGAAGCACAAAACATTGACTTGCCTATCGCTTGGCCACCATAAGTCATTGCATAGGCCAAGTACGCATTTGAATTGCCTCCACGACACTCCGAAGAAGTGGAACGCGTGGTGCATCCCAGAAGAGATTGACTAAGGCTTCCTTTATCTTCAAAAAAATATTTGAAAACAGGAAATGATGGTCAAACTGCATGAGTCACAACAAAATTTCTAGAAACAGGCGATTGTACGTAGGAAAGTTTCAAAAAGGACTAACTGTTTGTATATCAAACGGTGCCGGTGGTGTAAAGGCGTAGAGCATTCCCGCCCGGTCAGAGGGAGGTGCGGGTTCAAGTCCCGCCTGGCGCTAGAAGTTTGATGGGTACGGTAGCGCGACTGGTAGCTGCATGTGCAGCCTGTTTCAGGTTTCATGTGACACCTTGTTTTACATCAACTGCGCATGTAACATCTGTACATGCGTCAATAAATAAATAAATAAATGAGTCATGCAGTTCAATGGGCTGAGAGGTGGCTCAGGCGCGGGCGAGGGAGTTACCGTAATCCGCGGTGATTAGCGAGAGGACGTCGGAAACCTACACTCTTTGACCTCGAACAGCACTTCGAGGAACGGATCGAGCTCCTGCGGGAGCTCAGCGGCCACAGGCCGAAGCAGAGCGACGGCGAGCAGCACGACACCGAGCCGTGTCATCGCGACTTCAGAAGCGGTCGACGACGGGGTCGGGACGCGTTGCGCTGAAGACGTCGGCTCGAGGCTGGCAGAAGACGACGATGACGACGACGATTCTGACGACGACGGGGCGACGTGCAGGGTGTTTTCTAGAGCATGAATAGCTGCTGGAGAACGAGGCGCGACTAATCGCCGAAAATCGTCGGCGCCGCCCCCGGCGCCCACATGCTGCGCGGCGGCGGCGGCGGCGCTTCTCCGCCGCCGGAGCGAGTTTCACGCCGCCGACAGGTTCCGCGCCGGCGAAACCCGCGTTCGAATCGCGCGCCGCGCCGCTTGCAGTTCGGCTACGGTCGCGCACTGCGTCTCTGCGTCTCGTGTGCTCTCTGCGTTGTCGCGCCGCCACTGCACATGGGGCGCTCGCCCCGTCGGTCTTTTGACTCGCCCTTGGGGCCGTTATTAAGGGCTTCAGAAGGTCGCTTAGCCGTCTGTCGCCATCTCCCTGCTTCATACGCATCCTCCATCATGCTTTGCAGCGGCTGGCAGAAGGCTAGCGCCAGCCGTGACACCATCCGGCCAGTGCCACCATTCCTGTGTTTACTTCCTCGTTAAAGTCTCTCTTTAAGTCTTCAGAAGTAACAGCGTATTTCAGAAGATTTTGTGTCCAGTGTCCTTTCTGCTCATTTGTACGGTTCATGAATTGAGCCTCTGAACACTGCTTG
Source organism: Heligmosomoides polygyrus polygyrus (assembly GCA_947396885.1). NCBI lineage: Eukaryota > Metazoa > Nematoda > Chromadorea > Rhabditida > Heligmosomidae > Heligmosomoides > Heligmosomoides polygyrus. Next base: position 80,236,351 of record OX377204.1, on the reverse strand, counting down.
AAACTGCCCAGGTTCCACTCTCCACAAATCTTGGCGTGACGTTGTCCAATTGTGATGCGTTCTTGATAAACTATCGATCAAGACTGTTAGCGGCTTTATTTCGTCAGTTTTGCCTTCTTCGGAGCAGGAAAAGTCGGAAATGTTCAACACGCCACTCGCCCAAACATCATTTCCTCCTACAGAGTATTTTTTGTTTTGTTTTTTATTTATTGTACGTGTAGATATGAGTCTACGCACTACAAACTAACAACAGAACTGAACAAAACAACTAAAACACGGTAAGAACTCAGTTAGATATCAGTTCTTGTGCTGCGTTTTCAATACATCTCATATAGCACAGCATTGAAATATTTGTCAACTAAGATACATTCCACAGGTAAACGCAGACAAACTCGCCAGATCATCGTACCTCCTAAGCAGCGAATTAAAATCCTTCAGGATTCTGTAAGTTAAGAAGTCTCACCTAACTGGCTTCCTTCCTATTGTTGAGCTTGTTGGCAAGGATCTTATACATAATGAGAAGGTCGGCAGTTCTTCCTCTGTTTCTCACACTGACGGGACTCAGACGAAAGGCTAATTTTCTCAGAGAAAACAGTCAGGATCAGTGGTGAGAGTTGCAGAGAACGACGGTCCTGCCGACGAGGACCACCGTTCACCCATAGCTGGAAGTAACTGGGATGAATGAGTATCAGCTCTGTAGGATGAAATGATGTTTGGGTGAGTGGCTTCGTGAATATTTCCGAATTCTCCAGGCTCCGAAGAAGGCAAAACTGCCGAAATAAAGTCGTTAACAATCTTGGTCGACAGCTTATCAAGAACACAACATAACTGCTTGAAACTATTTTGCAACCAATGTTGTGCATCGTGGGTTTAAACTGCATCAAAAGTAGTGACGTTATCCGGCAAGCTAAACACTCTGCATCCTTGTTTGGCACGTTTTCTCATTGGAGTTTATAATACATTTTCTTCCGCCACAGTACGAGTAGGTGGGTTTTGGAGTTTTGACTATGAATTTTTCTTGCCTTTTTTCGTACTAGAGTTCACTATTATAGCATAAAACTAGTGTGGGAGGATTGCTAAATGACGCAAACGAGGGGCCGGATTCATCAACAAGTAAACCCGTCGGTATGTAGGGTATAAGGGGTAGAGATAAGATGAGAGCCACATAGAGTTAAGGTAAGACTCAGAGATGCGGGCTTCATTGTTATCCCTTATACCCCTGGGCTGGTCGTTGAATCCGGCCCCATCAACGCTTATACCCGCGGGTATGCAGGGTGTAGGGGTAAACGTACCTACGATGAGGCGTTCTATATCAGTAGGTAGAGAATAATCGACGGTCGGCGTGTATATCCACGAGGATTCCCCGCCTTATTGACAAAATGACGCTCCATTGAGATCAACTGTTCTCGCGAGAGGCTTAGTTCTACATTACTCTTGATACCTCTCATGAATAGAAATCAGCACCGTCTCATTGTCATTGGTGAGCGCCAACCTACCAGGTCAGTGCATGCGTTCTTGATTGCTCAGCTAGCCCTTCAACATAATGAGAACCTGGATGTGTGTTTGCCCTATGACTACGAAGCAGTTGTGAGAAGAAATATTCAGGCAATGGATTTTTACTATTAAACATTACTTAATGTCCGTAGCAATAACACTGAAATGTGTTAGCTTAACAAAGTCTAGATAGGAAGAAAATATGAAAAAATAAAAATACGTACTAAGGCAGAACCCTACTTTTTCGTCTCGTGTGGTACTACCAGCTCAGCAGAAGTAGGTTTATTGACACATATTTTAACATTGCTTCATTGTTGGACAACCAGAGATTTCGCAATAAATCCCTCCAAAATACGAATTGGTACAGAAAGTAATGGGAGTTCAGCAGAGACAAAGATCGGAAGAGAACAGGTGAAGCACTTAACAGGTATGTGTTGCAACAAATACGAGGCTAGAATAATATCTGCGTATCGAAGTGCAAAGAAATGTAATTTGAGAAACGGCTAACAACTTGTCTATCAATTCAAAAACAATAACATAGCAATCTGCAATATACAAACTTCCTCAGAGGTAGTATCTCAAAGTGACTGAAATAAGTAATAACAATTCGCATCGTAACCCAGAAGGATGTAACATAGCAACATCAGCAACAAAACAATACAAGGGGATCCTTGTTAATAAGGCTAAGTACGTACGATGGCAAACACAATGATGTGAATCGTGCAATTCACCTTTCCTTGGATGGCTTCATTGCCAGATACCAGTTTTGCACATGGAACACTCTCCACCAATATCAGAACTTATTAGAAGAACCCAACCGAAGCATACATTTGAGCTGGAACATCCCACACAGTCAGTGCTGCGCGTTTCCCTGTTCTCATCATTTGGAACACGCTTCTCGCAGACAAAACAGAAGAGCATGTTCGGTCAAACATACCTTGTTCGCTTCTAGGCCAAGTTTTCATCATCGACCTCACATCTTCGCTCCGTCCTTTCAGAATTCACCTTGCTCCTCTACAAACAACGAAACGGTTCAGAGATTTTAGAAGTTGAAGCATACCTTCTTGCATGGATACTCCATTGGTTTCACATGAAGAGCAGAACTGGAAACCGGACTCACTGACGGTTGAGTCACATTGGAGTTCAATTTACCCGTCTGCAAAAAAAATCGACAGTCCAGGGATTTTTGATCTTGATTGGTTTTGCTTTCAGAGCGGGCGGGAAACCTGCAGTGCTGCCCGATTCACTAGAGGCTGAATCACGCTAACATCTTTAGATGCTAAAAATTCCATTACGACAGCATTAGCAGCGGCGATGTCTTCTCGTCGTTTGTTTTCCAGTAGTGAGCGCACGAATCCACCGAGCAAGGTGTACGTCTAAAAGACCTTTTTTTAAATAAAAAATCCAATGAACATCTCACATTTAGTTCACTTACCCCTTCCCAACTTTGGTATGTTTCTTTGAGATTGTCCTGATTGACAGTTTTAATGGGAGCTTGCACTTCACTTTTGCCTTGCTCGAAGATTTGCTTATTTTTATCATTCCTCAAGATGGGAATAGAAGCAGAATAGTCATGGCCGTAGTGTCCGAAACAGGAAATAGTCTCGACCCTTCCATCTCTCCGTCTGTTCACTTATAAATCCAGAATTTTAATAAAAGATGTTATGAATTCCAATTAATGTATACCTTCAGGAAGCAGGGACAGTGGCTTTTGACACGCCTTCTCCTTCTAATTCTCTCCACTGACATGTACACTGCGAAGCCCTCTCCACGCGAACGAACATCGTAGACGTTCCTTTTTTCCTGTCCACAAAGAGTCGTTGCTAGCCGTGTGAACGTTCTGCGTTGCTTATCGCTCTTCCAACTCTGTCAAATGAAATACCGGGAAAGGTAACAACTGACACAAATACGGGGTGCCCATGGCGTGCAGCTCGCCCACCTCAAACATTTCTGCACTTCCGAATTCCTTCTCATAAACGGTAAAGTCGCCTCCTTCATCACTGTGTTGTTCAAAGCAGTGTCGTGAAAGCTCAATCTGTTTCCCGAAAATACAGAGGCATCCAAGGCAACTGACGACGTTTTCATTCTTTTCAATTCCACGCGCTTCCTGTACGTACAAAATGCTATTGGAAATGCTGGAGGTACAGCGCAGCAATTATATCAAGCATATCTTAGTCCTAACACTAATCGAATACTTACCGCCATGTGGTCGCTCCTTGCAGTACGAGAGAAGTACATTTTCCCGAAAATTTCGCACTGATAGTGTCGTTTTCTTGAAATTTTTTTTCACATCGTCTTTCATCTGCTGTACATATTTTCGTCGCAATCGTGAATATTCCTCATGTGTCTGTTCAAGTTGTCCAATGGGAACGGTCCCTTTAGGCAAATCGGGCACTGTGCAGACGTTTCCGAATATCTGTAAAATCAGAAATTGCCGCCATTCTTCTTTGCGAACAACAACCAAAATTCGCGATTAATAGTGATTAAAACACTTATAAAAGGAACAGACTGCAGGACAATAAGAGTAGCTACCGGAGGTTTAGGAAAAAACTCGGGAGGGTAATGGAAGGCTGGGATGTACACCATTTCTGGACGTGAAACGTAAGATCCATAGCTAATATTGACGGAGGCGGCTTCTACAAGGTGGAGACTAGAAGAATAAACAAATAATGGCTGATCTTAGCGGAATAGTGATTGAATAAGGGTAAATTTGAGTGGTGGTGGTAAGTTGGGGTGAGTTAGCGCGCTCCAATGAGAAATGAACCGGCTCTCGCTTGCGTCACATAGCAAGAAGAGAGCTTCTCGTCATCCTTCACCTGAGTTTGCTCAAGCGAAGGCTTCTCTTCTTTTATAATAGGCGCAAGTCTAAGAATGGGGTTCATCATTTCGTCCATAAAATCAGGACATCTGTCGAGAGACTTTTAAAATGATCGCATTATGCACTAAAACATATGCAGAATCCGTCCTAGTGGGGAGGGGAGGGAACCACATCATTTTCTGTTCGAAAACGACACTATATTTTACAGTTTCCTACTCTAGAATGCCGACGTACTGAGCTAGCTCACTAGAGGACCTCTCTATATATTGAGCCTGACGAAGTTATCGTCAGTTCTTTCTTTTTCGTGCTACATGAACTGAATACGAGCCTTAATGTCACGTTCGAAGTTGGTTAAGTATTATTACTTTCAAACGTCGGCCAGCCGTATCAGATCGTTTATGGGCGAACCAGGTTCTTGAGTGGCATCCTTCCAAGCCTTGTCAAATTTTCTGCATGAATAGTGATGCGAAAGGAGAGTTTACGCAGTGTCGCGCAGATCAGAACATGCGTAAACGGGTCGTAGAAACTTGTACCGCGACGAATTTGTTCAGTGGAGCATGTTCATTGAAGTTCTTCAACTCAAAAGAGTGGGTAGGGAGGTTGTCTCTAATCATCAGGTCTACTTTTGTCCTGGGAAGATGAATCCAAATCTTGGTTTCAACCCCCGTCCTTTGCCATCATATTTCGTTACGCAGTTTTATATTCTCTGAAATAGTGATGTTTTTGACTCTGCATGTTCCTCGTGAATCTCCGTTCTTCGCGCTAATAGCTAATAGCTTAGCTGCTTCATCATTCATCATAAACATATGGACTAATTCTAGTCTATAATGGATCAGTTCCAAGCACTCATTGAGCCCGGCCGCCAGTTCGCTAAGGACTCTATTCGATTGGTGAAGAGATGTACTAAGCCCGATAGGAAAGGTATGTTCTTTCTTCCCATTTTTTCTCATTTTCATAGTTTGATGCAAGATGTTCCAAAATCTTACATAGCCTAAGTGTGTGGTGCAGCTCGTATAGGCAACGACTGCCGACTACACCCGAATTAGTCCATCTTTCAATCCTACCGTGACTAGCGATGCCTGCCACCCTTCTGGGGCCGGATTCATCGACAATTAAACCCTTGGGTATGCGGGCTTCATCGTGGGTAACTCTACCACATATACTCGCCAGCTAGTCGTTGATGAATCCGGCCCATGTAATCAGTGAATTACCTGGGATCGGCCTGTCCTTCCATAATTTCGCTTGGAACCCCTGCATTATAAGGTGTTAATGTTCCTATTATATTGTGCCACACAATATAATAGGAACATTAACACCTTTTTATGCTGAGTATTTTTATTCAGCAGGTCCTGACGTACCGTCATTTTAAGAGAGCCAAGTCACCACTAAGGACCGATGTTCGCCGTGTGCTTGGTGACCAGCGGGGCGAAAATCTGAGCTTACCAGTGGTTCTACGCCTTTGAAGGGACGGAACGGCGAAACTCAGAGCTTGGTGCATAAAAGCATCCACCTAAAGACCTCATGTGACACAATGTGACACTAGCAATAATTGGCTTTCCTATTATGTGACGACTGCAAGTTATGGACATATAGGCCGGTTGTAGGCTGGAATTGCCCCGATCTCCAATACCGAGCTTTTCACTTCTTGTTACTGTCACGCAATCACATCCAGTGATTTCAACATGAAAGTCTGGAAAAGCTTCATCTGTTAGACACTACTTAAAGAGGACATTTTGGACACGTTAAGTTCCACTCAAAAAAGGAAAGCTTCAGATTTCCTCGAGGCCTGTCAGCACACAACCGTGATACGGGATGGGCCGGTCGCTGATATCAGCATGGAGCCGGTTAAGCTGAAGACCTTATTAGTAATAATGTTCTAACACATTTGCTTTAAGCCTGGAGCGGCTGGTAGAGAGGCTATATGCTGTTACAGGATGTTTTGTTGCGATCAAAACTCTTGCGCCAGGCGGGGCTCGAACCCGCATCTTCTGCTTTCCGGGCAGCGATATTCGCCTTACACCGCCTATATAGCCTCTCTACCAGCCGCTCCAGGCTTAGGCAAATGTGTTAGAACATTATTACTAGTAGGGTCTTCAGCTTAACCGGCTCCATGCTGATATCAGCGACCGGCCCATCCCGTATCACGGGTGGGTGCTGACAGGCCTCGAGGATATCGCGGATGTTACGTGCGGTCAAACAGCGCCGGTGGTGTAAGGCGAACATCGCTGCCCGGAAAGCAGAAGATGCTGGTTCGAGTCCCGCCTGACGCAACAGTTTTGATCGCAACAAAACAATATATAGCCTCTCTACCAGTCGCACCAGGCTTAAGCAAATGTGTTAGAAAGCTTCAGAATTTGGGACGATTGGTCCAACTATCATGTTTTATTCTACTGAAGATGAAAAGCTGATCGATGATTGTATCCCGATTGATTACTTTCTTGATAAGGCTATTTTTGGATGCTGAAGAAAATCGCTAACAATTGTGATCAGGTGATGATTACTATTAGCTCAAAAGGATTAGTTCTAACTGTGGATGGGACCTACAGTATTTTGTCTCAAGATTCTTCCCTTGTCTGCTTCCGAGGGCCACCGTTGCTCCTGATATGAGGGTTGAATGGCAGTTTCCAACAGGGCGTGGTACATAGGGGCGCAGTAACTATTTTAGGGTATCCTGTCCCAAAGAGATATATCTCTTCAAAATTTTTATCATTCCGATGCGTTTTCGAGATTGGATTTGACAGGATTCTGTGTTTCTCAAAAGTCGTTATAGTTCAAATTTTCCTAATTAGACTGCTAATCAGAACACTGCAGCTATTTCATTTGCGTGAAAAGCTCATTCTTCATCTTAAAATCGTTGCATTTGAACTCTCATAATATTGCTCCTAGTGATGCGCGGCATGAATATGAGCAGTAAACTACAGTGCATTCCATCATTCTGGAGCCGGATTCATCAACGACTTACAGCAATTTAAAGGAGAGAATACAGCCAAAATACCTGATAGCGCGGTTTATCGAGCGGTATAGTGAAATGCTTCACCATACCGCTTGATAAACCGGTATGGTGAAGCATTTCGGTTGAAAATGATAGTGGAGAAGAACTTCTAGCACCTCTGTTTATCTTATGGGGTCTATCAGGTCGCTACCACTCCTTGAAAGGCCGACAAATGCATGATCTCCATGTGGATGTTCGCAACACACTCGTCCGCAATTATTTTTATGCGCTTTTAATAAGGAATATATAGAGGTCAACTTCAAAGTGGAGGTTGTGATTCTCATCTATACATTGTCCTTATTACTGAGTTTAGCTGAGAGCCATCATATCTTGAGGAATAACCTCTTTCTCGTAGGGGATCATGAGGCGAAGCACTGCATGCCCCACGGAACAAGGATTTATCTCAGGAGTGTTACTTTTTGTTATATGACATTCTAAGTTGTCCTAACCGAACTTAATTGCTAGCCTGCTTGGTACTTTCTGTGATACTCGTCAATGTCGTCGGGGATGGAGGTATGGCACTTGGCGGCGTCCAATCCCAGCGCTACTTTCGTCGACCTACGAATCAGCCTTTTTTGAATGACCGAAGAGCGTAGCGTACGCCGACCGACGCACGTCAGTACCCCAAAAAGCACCGAGGGCTCAACATAGTTTTATCTTAGGGCCTGTTCATACTTCGAGCGATAAAAGCGACAAGAGTGACTGGAGCGACTAGGGCGACGGGTGTAGTGTGGTGTACGTAAATAAAACGTGTTCCACACTGCGTTCGTCGCGGACGGAGTGTGGAATAAGTCGTAGCTATTTACGTACACCACACTACGTCCGTCGCCCCAGTCGTTCCTGTCACTCGAATTATGAACATGGCCTTAGCCTGTTGACTCACATGGGTTTCCAGTGAGCTTGATTATACACATCGCTTTTGTGATGTGAAGGAATGCTGGCGGGGTCATCTTTTTTGTCTTGTTTTGAATCTAGGAGAAACGTTCGTCTGTATTTGCGCTTCTTCATATGAATCACTTTATTACTATGTATTAATTAGAAGCGTTATTCCACCACAAAAGTAACCTGAAGGAAAGATAGATTTTATGTCGGAAGTGACTTCGATCTCCATCTTTGTATTAGAATGTTAGACAAGGCGGACATTATAGCGGCTGCAGGCGGTCAAGTTCTTATTTCTAAGTCCTGATCTAGGCAGGAGCGAGTGCGGTGTGAGTTGGACGAAACGTAGGCCCTCGATTGCACGATGTGTTCCGAAACGAAAACATTGGATATAGATTGGCCGTAGTACGGGCTAATTATCCATTCAAATTGCATTCTAGAGACTCAAAAAGTCTTGGATGCCTTGCGGATCCCACAAGGATAATTACCATTTGTCACATACTTTTTTATTACCTTATTTAACCTACTCCATTTTGATTTGAAAGGTGTTTAATATGACGTGTTTGCAAACCGTGATTTTTCTGAGTTTTCGAATTTGAACGTATTCGGGAAATGAGTTTTTTGCATACTCAAATACGACTACATTCGAAAAATACGATTTTGTGAATATTCCGGTTCAAATATATTCCAATCTATTTATTTATTTGTTATTATGAAGTTGCCATTCGTATTATAACCGTTTCATTTCAGAGTACCAAAAGATTGCTGTCGCAACAGCGATCGGATTCGCCATCATGGGTTTCATCGGATTCTTCGTCAAGCTGATTCATATCCCCATCAATAACATCATCGTCGGAGCTTAGGGAAGGGATCGTTTCAATGCGTTATTTGAACGGTTTTATCCCTTAAGTTATTCACCGTGGATGGTTCCACTTAACATTTCGTACCGATCTTTTGTTGTGTGTCTGTGATTTGTGAAAACGTTTTCGATGACTCGTTGCAGATGTATTATAATAAAAAAGTATACCTTTTAAACCTCGCCTTCGACGTATGTCTGGTCTTCTCCACTTTACATTTCCCATAAATCTGTTGAAGCAGTCTGAATTTGGTTTTCTGCAGATATTGTATGATCACCCGACGGTGTTTCTTGAGCAGCAGCCCATTATTAATACCCCGGAGAAGTCGATCAGCTCAGCAATGGTGAAGTTGGTGATTCTGATCTCTGGAAAGCGTAAATCCGGGAAGGACTACTGCAGCGAGAAGCTGAAGTCGGCCTTGTCACCTTTACAGGTGTCCGTGTACGCTGTATCCCATAGCTTGAAGGCTATCTACGCCAATGATCATGGTAATTTTTCCGAGTTTAATTTCTATATTGAGAAGAAAGTGTAGGAGATCAATCTGCAATCGGTACGCTTTGCTGCAGCGGGGCTTGCATTAATAATCCGCACTTTACGAAGGAGGAAGCCTACGCTTCTATTTGGTCGTTGCATATGAAATGGCCGATTTGGACTGAAAACTGACAGATCATAACTTTGCTTGGGTGCAATTTTATTAATCGAAATAAGTACCATTGCAATTAATACACTTCCCAACGCAACAGTAGCTTGGACATTCCATCTTTGTAAAAATTGGAACTACGAGAATTAACAAAACGTGGGAAGTCATTTTCGACATCATCATTGCTGAATTTTTTGTCCTTCACATGACGATCTAAATGCTTGGAAAATCATAATCGGTAGGAGACAGATCTGATGAATATGCTGGTTGTAGCAGAGGTTCACATCCCAATTCGTTCAGTTTCTGGACAACATTTCTTCGACTTGCCAAAGCCGGCTATTTTTCAGTCAATTTTTGGTGCATCACTTCCATTTCGGCGCAGTACTTCTCCGCCGTTGTATTCTCTCCGGTCTCCAAGAACTCGTAATGTCATTGTCCACCATACGGTCACCATGGTCTTCTTTGGATGGAGACTTGGTTTCGGCATCTCCTTGGGATCCTTATTCTTGTCCAGCTATTGTGCAGAGCGAGGACGATTGTCATAAAGGATCCATTTTTCGTTGAATGTCACGATCCTGTCCAAAAAAGGCTCCCTTATATTGCGCAACCTTAACGAAACACAGGTGTCGTGGCGCTTCAGCATCTGCCCAGTGGCCAGTTCCTGCGTGTAGTGCAGGTGTAGTGCATGTGTAGTGCAGGATCCATTCATCTAATATATTTGGCGACTGATATGCTACCGTCATCGCCGAAATGCAGTGCTCGCTCTCTCACAGACGCGGATCCGCTTCTACCATGGCTTTCAGTTGGTCGTCGTTAAGGAGTCATGGCGGCCTACCTCGGCTTTACCTTCGAGGCTTTCATCTCCAGATCGAAACCTTTTGAACAGGCGGCGAATTGTGCGTTTTGTGGCGAAATCCTCCTCAAATGCAGCGTTGATGTTATGAGCTGCGGCCGCGGCGTTGCGTCCACTTTTCAGTTCACATAATGGTAAGAGGAGTACGCGAATATCACGTTGATTTACGCTGTCAAATCGTCGTCAAAAACTCGGCAAGAGACAATTATTTCACAAATGCTATAAACGGTAAGAAAGCGGAAATTCTACGCTTTCAGAGACTATATGCAATGCCGGAACAGGAAATTCGTAGCCACGAAAAAACGACCAGAAATTGAGGCAGCAAAATCGGCCATTTCATATGCAACGACCTATTATTCCACCAGCGTTGTTTGATCCAACCATATCTTTCTGGTGTGACTCCAAAGAGAAGGACCACGAGCCTCTCTCAGTTCCGTGTATTTTGACTACAGTTGTACCAGTGTCTCCTACTGATACCCTGCTACTGATTCACACCACTTCTACGTTCCGTTGAAAGCATGTAACATCGGATTTGGTTGAGTCATGTATCTGATACTTCTGATGGTCGGTGACTCAGAATTCTGAACGCCAATACCGTAAAGTAGAACCAGGCATTTGAGTGCGTAGTTCCCGTGACATTCTATGTCGACCGGATTTGTGAACGGCAGGATTTGGCAGCGGCGTCATGGGGATCGACTGGCATCAGTCTCGGGCAATTAAACACCGAACATCCTGTTTCTGTGTGGTCTTAGCTTTACATAAGCGCTCTAACAAGCCCGACCTATACGGGGTACAGAAAAAAGGTGACATATGATACAAGCTGTCTCAAAAAATGTATACACTGTTTGAAAGGGAATAACTTGGCTGTCAGTAAAGGCACTGTAGTAGTTTACAAATCGTATGAAGTCGCAGAAAAGTAGAAATTTTCTGACATATAAGACGTAGGGATTGCGCCACACACTTGTTTAATTTCTTGCATTTTATACCCAATTCTTTGTGTCTTACATGAATAGTTGTTATAATTTCTCCACAAAGTGGCCGTATCGACTGATTCGTGCTTCTTTCAAGGTTTCAAACTTATAAATACATCACGGGTTGCGAGAAATGCTGGCTATCCTAAAAATATAGGTACTGTTTGAGAGGTTCTAACAATGTTGCTAGTGAAGCTTTTGAAGATTGTTGAGACTCATATGAAAGCACAGGATAGCGAAAATTCTGTAAGGTGCAATTCGTCAAGATTGCACCGTCCACCCGTCCGAAACATTTATTTCAGAATCGATTGATTGTGCATGGACAGAATTCTTGTTGCCGATTTGTCTTTAATTGACTACTTTAACCTGTACTGTACTTGTTTCAAAATTTAAAAATTGGCAGTGCACTACAACTTCATGTGAACCCTTAATATCTCCAAAACCTCTTCTAGCAGCAACGGTATGGTGCTTCATACAGCGCTAGTTTTTTAGTATTTACCGCAAATTGTAGTGGACTATCAGGTTCTAAACGTTAAAAGAAGTGCGGTGCAGGTTGATGCAGCCAATTAGTAACAAGATTGTAGCAAGCACTCGGCCCATCACAATCAATCGATTCTAAAGTGATGGTTTCAGACAGGTGCATGGCGCAATCCTAACCATTTGCACATCACTTTATTTTCGTTATCCTGCGTTTCATATAAATCTCAAACATCTTCACTAGCAGCAACAGCAAACCTTTCAAATAGTACCTGCATTTTTTAGGACATCTTGAGTTCTTCCACAGGCTGTAAAGTGTTTTAAGTGTTAAATTTTAAAAGGAGCACAGATCAATCGATAGGCCGCTTTATGTAGAAATCGTGACAAGTATTCAAGTGAGACACAATCAATCTAGTGCAAAATGCAAGAAATCAAATGAGCACGCTGCGCAATCCATGCCGCTCATATGTCAGAGAATTTCTATTTTCTCGCGGTTCTTAAGTTCTTCACTACCTTTACTGACACCTTTTAAACATTGTATACATTTCTTTGAGACACCCTTTATAATGACGTGCAGGGTATTTCGCTTAATCACCTCGCGAAATCAACATTACGAATAACCTTGTGCCGGAACAATTCGGGAGGAAACGAGCTGCTAGTAAAGCTTTCAATAGCACGCATAAAACAGCAAAGAGGACGACGAATGCTCGGCGTTGTGCTCCTCTGTTGGACTTTACCGTTGTGCCAACGACGCCTCGGAAACCTGGGCGCTGCGAAAGCAGGCCGCGACCAGAGTATCGCAAGTGAGCAGCGAAAGACTAGTCGCGCAAATGAGAGAAAGTCTCCAGATTTTCTAACTTTGTCGACGTTCAAGGATCAGGGAGGGTCATGACGTCACAAAATAGATGGGCCATATGTGTAATTCGTTTCTCTGACACCTCCTGGACGAGCGCTCTGAGCGATTCGATTACACGATATGTGACTGTGACACCAGAATGTCCTTCACGCGTTGGTAAGACTTCTTTACGAATACTGTGTGCGAGGGATTTAGTCTTCTTAGTATTCCTCGAGCGAGGAGAGTTCGGTGTACTTCGGAAAATGATGGGAGCCTACGGAGACGTTGCCGGCTGGTGCTTGATCAGAATGAAGGTCACTGAGACGACAAGTGACAGTAGACAATGCCTCTGCTAGGTTCCGAAGAATGCTATATTAATGGATACTGTGCTTCCTTATCATTTGCTTTGGACAAATAACAAGGTACTATGCTTTGGATCCGACGCTGATTGGGGTAATTCGGATCCGTCATTTTTCAAACTCATAAATGAATTATTCGGACAATGGCCTTTTTTGAAAGGCGCGCATCATAGGAGTTCTCAAGTGATTTTCACTAGAACTGATTTCCGAATGATTCAGATATCTCACGTCTCCTCATTGGGCATCGGACCTCCGATTCGGATGGGATGTTGGGTTTCTGAGCAAAATCAGTCATTTGAATCATTCGAAAATTTGTGATTGTGAAAATCTCAGTTACATATCTGAGTCATCCAGTATCCGGGTTTTTCAAAAAGCCATTCACGATCATCATCCCGGATACGGATGAGTGCTGATCGGTCCCACGAGGTGTGGATGTTGCGTTCGAGCAAACGGCGCCGGTGGTTTAAAGGCGTAGAGCATTCCCGCCCGATCAGAAGGAGGTACGGGTTCGAGTCCCGCCTGACGCTAGAAGTCTTGATCGCAACAAGACATCGTTGTGACAGCTTACGACCTCGATACCAGCCAATTGAGGCTTAAAGAAACTAATTTGAATTGTTCCTATCAAGGCCATCAGCTTAACTGGTCTCATGCTGATATCAGCGGCCGGCTCATCCCGGATACGGGTGGGTGCTGATCGGTCCCACGAGGTGTGAATGTTGCGTTCGAGCAAACGGCGCCGGTGGTGTAATGGCGTAGAGCATTCCCGCCCGGACAGAGGGAGGTGCGGGTTCGAGTCCCGCCTGGCGCTAGAAGTCTTGATCGCAACAAAACATCGTTGTAACATTCATGATCTGTTTATTCGGCGCTAGAAAAAATGACTGGTCCGAATTGTCCGAGTCGGCATAATATCCTGTGTACACAAGGTATCGAGCAAGAATGATGAGAATTAACTACATATCTCAACTTTTCTCAAGACATGGGCACTATTGTACCTCTAGGACTCAAGAGGACGAGGAGAGGTCGAAAAATCTTTCAAACTTCGCCCAGGGGGTTATTTAGTGTGAAGATCACGAATCTGACATCAGTTTTTGACATTTCGGCCGATTACGGTAGGTTACGGTAGCTACGGGTGACTAAGGCTGTCGAGGTCATAATCACCGATTTCGCCCAAACTTTACCTAGGTGGTTATTTGTGGTGCTGATCACGAACCTGACATCCATTTTTCTCACTACGCTGGAGTACGGGTGGCTAAGGTTATGGCCATCGAAAGGTAGGATACTTTTTCAGATATTCTAAAGCGTTCCTTACCCGTACACCGTACTCCAGCCTAATAACAAAAACGGATGACAGATTCGTGATCAGCACCCCAGATAACCCTCTAGGCGAGCTTTAGGCGAAATCGGTGAGCATAACCTTAGCCACCCGTACTTAGCGTAATCAACCATACTCAGCGTGATAACAAAAACGGATGGCAGATTCGTGATCAGCGCTTCAACCTTCCCAACCGACGTTTGGCCAAATTTTTTTCGACCCTTCCTCGACCTTTGGAGTCCTGAAAGTACACGGGAGGAGAGCCCACAAGCAACGTTTCCATTCGTCGCCTGCGGCGTCTCTGTCGCGTGCCAGAGTGCTCCAGTGGATCCTCTTCGTTCGATAGATACGAAGAGCGTCATATTGATTATAGAGTGCATTCACTAGAAAATCCGACCAACCCATTCGTGGGCGTATGGTGTTCTTTTGACATTGTCGCCTATGCCAGGCGGTTACGGCTCTCGATCAGTGTCTGCCTGCGAAACGCATTACGTGGTCGGCCCACCTAATCTTCGACGACCTGACCCATGAGACGGCATCTCTGATCATCGAACGTCGACGAACATGCGTATCAATAATAGATGTTAAGAACTAGCGGGATAACTTCAGCATGCTGCTCTACGCAGGTGCTAGAAAACCGTTCCAAACCACATCGCGGCCTCAGTCGACTGGCTCCAGAATTCTGCTTGTTGAAGCTACACATGTGCACAATATAGGTGACTATAGGACGGTAGTCATTCTTCGTATCTCTTAAGGTTCAAGAGGATAGGTAGATTCGTACATATTTCAAACTTTGTCTTTGTCATTGTAGTGAGCGCATTGACACTCATGTATTATCTAAATTGTTGACGTTGAAATCGAAGCCTGATAAGGCGAACTACTCTCTTCAGGTCTCGTCTACTCAGAATTGGTATCTGACGGACCCTACAAGGAGATACATCGTTCCAACATGATCAGGTGGGGTGAAAGTATTCGCGATGCGCAGCCGGACTTCTTCTGCAGGTGAATCTGAAGAAACTCAATCAAATCTACTGCAAGTAATTTTGCTCTATTCAGTCATGACCTTTTTAGAGCCACAATTCCCTCATCGTGCACAGACGACGTCGTGATCATATCGGACTGCAGAAGACCGTCAGATATCGACTACTTCCGAAGCAGCTATCAAACGATTACTGTACGCGTGTCAGCCAGTAGTGAGGAACGAGAGCGACGGGGGTTTGTGTTCGTCGAGGGCATCGACGACATGCCTTCAGAATGTGCTTTGGACAATTATCCACATGATATAGTGGTTGTTAATGACGACAGTTGTGATCTCGAGGAACAGCTGAAGCATGTCGTTGATAACGTGCAGAGGCTTCTGCGAGCCTAGTTCCAGAGAATCGATCACTCCTTCCATCATGTAGGATCACTTTGGACGGCTACTGTTCCCCGTTAACGCGAATTCTAGTTCTTCTTATGGCTATGGTTTAACCCATCGATCTATGGAATCGAAGGAGAACACTACTGGGAAACCTAATAGAGCACACAATGGATTTCTTTCCGCGATGATGGTCAAACACTATCTTTCCGTAGGCTAATTTGAAGTGTTGTCCTGGTATAGCGGCTTAGTTTCAAGTTTGCTATCGGAGGGAGTAAAACGTCCCTCATCACTAGGATAGATCCGAACGTCTTTAGGGTCTATGATGTCTCTTTTTGTTTGTTCTGATTTCTTTCTCTGCTTATTTGGTATCGTGTACAGGTTGCATTTGTTGTCACATCCTACAAGTGATGTCTCTGAACTTATCCCCCCCCCCCCCAACCTAAGGAGCACAAGAGTGAAGTTCGTTTTTGCCATCGGCCACTGGATGGTCCAGAAACGGCAAAAAAACTTTTCTTTTGCACGTGGGTTAACTTGGTGATCTCCATTCCTCTTAAACCCGATGTAAGTCTAAACGGGTTTACTAGGCCATATTTTTTGCCATTTTTGGACCACCCAGTGGCCCACAGCAGAAACGAACTTCATCACTGTGCACCTTGTTAAGCCCTGTTCATACTTCGCGACGGCAGCGACAAGAGCGACTGGAGCGACGGACGTGGTGTGGTGTACATAATTACTAATGTACTCCACACTGCGTCCGTTGCCCCAGTCGCTCCGTCGCTCCCGTCGCCGGCGCGAAGTATGAACATGCAACAGCAGCGACGAGAGCAACAGCGCCAGCGCTCGAGTATGAACAGATTTCGGCGGCGATCGTTCGGTTTTAATCGATTTGCATGTTTTGCACGGGCTATGGGTTGTTATCGTCGCAAGGTATGAACATACCCTTAAGCGCGCTGCAAGGCCATATAGGTCTTGATGAGAATCGTTGGGGTAATTTCGCAGACGCCCCTTGTTTGTGTTTGTAACTCCACTCATTTTTGTTAATAAATGATCACTGTTGAACAAATCACATCTTGTAACAGGGAACACGCGCTTGGGGTGAATTAACCACGCGATTATTTTCCTTTGACAGTCAGCTTGCTCAGTTGGCTCCAGCCGCGTCAAGTTACCCTCACGTATCTAGAGGGTTGTCCTCACTCAACGGGCTAGGTGAGCCTCGTACAGGGCTTTCACGAAAAAGTGCCACCGTCGTGCTGATAAGCATACTATTGTTCCTTTGACGCCACAAAACCTCCAGTTGGTTATAGCTCTTTGATCGAAGGCTTCACGGATCTGCTATCTCTTTACGTCAACCTAGCACTCGACTGGCTCAGTGGCCATCTACACATCCTGACAGATGAAATGTGTACAGACTAACCAGCCCTCGCTGTAGAAATCATAAACCTTTTCCAATGCTCTTGTAGATGAGGTGGCGGTCACCTTGGTCTTAAAGCGAAGAAGTTCGGTTAGTGTTGCGGGTGCTCTTGCCCACTGCACTAGCTTCATGTAAATACCTGCACTTTTCATTATTTTTCACTATTATGTCGTTTTCTGTGGCTTGTCCACACAGCTCAAAATGCACTGCCGTATTTGATTCGTCATTAGACCACCAATTTGGGCATGCGCCATGTGCATCACGCCACGATAAGAGGTCATGCACCTCTGCATAAATCTCTGAAGGTCCTTTACCTTAAAATGGCGACAATATCGCCTATTTGAGAAATAAACTTCACAAATAAGCAAGGAAAATACACATCTATCGCCTTGGGACGTTCAAATGCAGCACAGAGACTAGCTCCGCGTGACACACTGGAGCATTCCTTTGGGAAGTGAACTGCCTCAAAGGATGAAAACCACAGTTTTACTCATTCTTAGGGTTTAAATGGAACTAATAGATTTGATAGGCATGGAAGGGTTTTTACGCCCGGAGAAACGTCTATCAACGTCTATGTTGACCGAGCCGGGCACCCACCCAGCCCGTTTCTGACAACCACGCCAAGTTTATGCTTATTTCATTAGGATGATCAAGTACGAAAAATTCTGAACACTTAGGTAGATGACTTCTTATCGCATTTTTTTGTAAACAACATAGCTTGCATGTGAGCATTTGTGTACAATATGTACCAGAAAACTGACATCGTTGCAAATACCGATAGTAAAACAGTTGTGAACATTTCAAACAGCCACAATAAACGCCCTCCTACAATAATATTAACAAAGAAACATATGAATACCTATAGAAACATGGTCATCCGAAAGTGAGTACATGCCCAGTGTTAGTAAATATGTATATATGTGTGTGCCTAATAACAAAACAGCGCCTATAAAGCGTACAACAACAGATGAAGAAGAACCAACTACCTTTTTACAACGCCGTGGTTCAGCATTTGCGTGAATTGAGTAGGGTCTGTGAACGGCATGAAGATGTCGTCAAGAAAAGAGTCGTCATCGCTGCCGTTGTCCGCAGTGGCGTTCAGACTTTGCGTGCGGGCCATTTTACACCTCTTCGGATCACCTTAAAATTAGGATGAGTACGCTAACAACACGAGCGAGGCGTATAACTAAGCGGTGTACCTCCATTCGTAGTCGGACTGTCGTTCATGGTACGATATCGCTTGAGTGGTGTGCTAAATACGGTAGACTTAAAGGAGGCCAATTAACAATGTAGGTCACGATGTTGTGATATAATATTCATCTCAAGCCACTCCAAGAATGGTAGCGCAGACAGCTCTCAGCCTGAGAGCTGTCTGCGTTACCAATCCTTAAAGGGTCAGCTCGTCCGCAACCGTTTGTACGATTGCATATGCACTACACCATCGTGCACAATTTATCCCTACGGAAAATAGGGAGATTGCATGCTTACGGGTATTGTGTATCTCATAAAGTGCCTCGCAGTGAGGAGTATATTGGGGAAACCTCCCGGCCGTTATGTGTCAGGGTAAAAGAGCACCTTGACGAGCTAAAAAGATCCAACGCCGCCACCCCTGGGTGACCACAGGGCGCGATCGCACGCAAACAGCTGTTTCGGGGTCGCAGTCACCATCCTGGCGCCTGAACCCGACATCTCGGCGCGGCGAACCCTAGAAGCGCTTTGGATTGCGGCCAGCTCACCTGGAATCAATAGGAAGGATGAGTGTGTAGCAGTGACGCAGGAGCTGGCATCATTCGTCGACATTTGCGGGTTTTGCCCTACGGAGTCATGACCCTAGAGGTCTCCTAGGCGGGTAGTCCCTAGGGCTTTAACTTCAGTCACCATCGTTCAACTTCCAGCTGCGGGTGCCCGGTGGACGTCACTAGTCCACTTGCTAAAGGTTAGCCATTCTCGTCTCTATTCACCGTTTCTTTGGTCTAGTGTCTCCTCAAACGATTTCCATAAAATGAAATGGCGTTTGGGGCAGTGGTGCACATTTAACGGTTAACGATTTAACGAATTAACGGCATTTTTCGGTAAAATCTGGCTTAACGACTTAACGGAAATGTTTAGGAATTTAACGGAAATTTTAACGGACATTTCTCACAGTGAGTTTATCACATTTACCCTCAGTATTCTCTAATGTTGCAGGTCTCGTGCTCCCGATTAGGACTGTTCCTGGAAAACTATTGAAATAAGCAAGAATATTTTGATGTTTTTATCAATTCAATTCGTTTTGAATTTTTAGAAATAATACATTTTGGGGTACGTGTAGCGCTGTCGGAGGAGGTGCTGGCCGTCGCGTGCACCCTATACAAGGTTGGTGGTCCTTATTCGGGATTTCCGCCCAGGCCAACCAAGCCTTCGATCCCTCTGGGGTCGGTGAATTGGTAACGAACTTGCCTGGGAAGGATAGAGCGCTGATTTCTTCATCGGCTGGCCATCGCAAGCCATTGTCTCCAGGGTATCCCGTAGAAGTAGAATGAGCTGCGTATCCCAAAAGGGATTGAGTATTGCCATCCTTTATCCTTATCCTTTAATGTACTTTGGAGCTAGAAATTTCTTCGCCGAGTCGCCAAGCAGGTCAACGAATTCACGAAGATACTGGTCTAACCTCGTAAGGTATGCCTATTCTCACCAAGCGCTGCTCATCTCAAAATACTTTTACCCACCTGGAGCAGTCGAGACGGAGCGAATCTTTTCGGCCGCTGGACGTATTCGAAGTATTTTACGCTTTTTTTACAAAAACGCTAATAATAAAAACTTGGAAAGCTACCTTTCCTGAACGTTAACACGAAGACGGCGTGTCACACCTCGGCAGTGTGGGACCGTGTGACACGACGTCGTATCACTGTCCCGGCGTTGCAAAAATATGATTGATCCCACGCACCAGGCACTCGAAAATTGTGCGTTCGTCAACATGTTAACAATCCACTGATAGGGGTTTTTACTGTACTTTTATTAATTCTTTCTGTACATAATGGGCTGGTGCCTGCACGGAGATTGCACATGTTCGTAGAACAGTCTAACAAAAGAACTAGGAAAGGGTGGAACTCCGGGTACCTGTTCGATTGCACATTTCAGGATGCCTTACCGATGATCATCTTGCATTGAATGGTAATTCCATAGTTGTTCTTATTCTATACCGTGTAGATAATTTGTTGATGAAGGCTCGTTTATTTTTCTGTGTTTGTTGATGTTGATTTGTTTATTTTACAATGCAGTGTTACACTCCATTCCTTTAACGTTAGCTGTTGACCTCTTGAAGTTGAAACGTATAAGGTTTTCCATTTTTTTTTCAGTTGAAATAATGGTTTGCAGCTAAATGTATTTTTTAACTAAATTTAACGATTTACCGAAATTTAACGAAAATTTTCCGTTAAAAAATTTCGTTAAGAAAATTTAACGCCCAGAATTTCGTGTGCACCCCCGGTTTGGGGGGATGGTTTCTCAGATTGACTTCGTCTCATTCCAGGCTCTGAAGAAGGCAAGAACGCCGAAACGTTAGCCTGAGAGCTGCTTGTGTTACCAATCTTGGAGGGGCTTGAGATAAATATTATTTCTCAACATCGTGGACTACTATGCCAAGATTTATCGAGAGCCGAACGTGGACTAACAATGTAGGTCTTTCACTATTCAAACAAAGAAAACCAAAGGGTTAAAATCATCTCAATTCTATAGAAATTGCACATTACTACTGGCGTTGAAGCAGATAACCTGATGATAGTTATGAACGTGGAGCACAAAAATGTTCAGTATAGAGTTCTCCTACAGTGGTGGTCCATCCCATCATACCATGGACTCACCCCCACCCCCACCCTAGAGTGCAGTGATCCACCATATATCTCTTCAGTTACATTTAAATAAACGGTGACCCCCTATATTTTGTCCCTACATTTTCGCTCTGAATAAAGATGAGTAAGCAATTGAGAGAACCGAAATTTTGATTTGCACAGTGGATTACATGAAATTGAAAAGGTTTTTTTCTTTACTTGTGACACGTCTGGTTTTGTTGGTTTACTTTTTAAGATCGAACTAATAAATGAGCAAAATAAAAAGAAGAAAGGAAACGGTAACGAGTAGAAGATGCTTACGCAGTCACGGTCGTCGGTCTCTTGGGAGTGCTAGTAGCGAATGTTGTTGGAACTTGTTGGGAGCGAACTAATGAAGGAGTGATGACGATTTCGCTGAAAAGTAATTGTCTGGATTCACAAGAAGTCTATACACGGTCACGACTGCCTGCTTTAACTCGTGCTTGGAGAGCGGACTTCTTGTGCACTGAATTGGAGATAAAAAAGTCACTCTCATGTCGCCATATGCCCTACTTGTAGGTAACACTTGGATGTGTACCAGACCAATGCAATGGGTTAGTCGATTGCAGCGACCAAGAAATAGGCAAGATAGCATTCTTCATCCATATTCAACTGAACACTTCCACATTAATGTGCTTCCAGTTCTCGCATGAGACCCGTACACATGTATGACCAGAAATCGTGCTTCCGAAGGTCGTGAGAGATGGTTGATCATCGAAAGGGTAGAGGATTGCTTGCTTTAACACCAAACAAACTGCATATAACTGGTTTTGAGAGGTAATGTCACGTCAATGATGCTAAGGGCCACGCACAGTGCGCTAGAGCGATGTCTTCTGAGGTATAATGGGCAAGCTCAAAAGAAGCGGAACCTCGTAGTTTCGTCATGAGGAGAACGTCTCATCATCGTGACCCAGAGGAATACGTGTGGAAGACTAAATCTTAATAGTCCGCTCACATCGCGAGGGCAACAGAATCGATTGACTAGGAAGACTGCAGCAAATCCTGAGGGGTAATAATGTTAATGTCTCGCCAAATGGCGTCTCCATTGGCTACCTCATTCCACCCAGAAAACAATTAATTGATCAGCTTTCGCACTACTTGTCGACGGCAAAACCCATCTTTGCACAGAAGCACAAAAGAAAACAGCTTAACGCAAGGCGGTAAACAAATATGACCACACCTCGTTTTTCCCACTGTTCTTGTGGAAGAGGAAATTGGTGTGAAACTCGGCGAGGGCTGCACAGTTGGTCGAAGTGGTGTCCTTCGAGTAACCTAACAATGATAAAGTCCTACAGTAAGTTGAAAAACCTCTCTAGTATGGATGATAGACTGATTATACCTCATTCTGTGTGTTATCCTTTTCTTTGATATCGCCTTCACTGCGCAGACGCTGTCGCAATTTTGCTAAAGAACTAGGGTCGACAAGCTGCGTTTGAGTAAAAACGACAACGGACAACGAATTTAGCGAAAAGTACCTAACGATGCCCTGCCTAAAGCAAGTCCTTCCTCCATTGTCATGCTAACTTGAGAAGATGAGGGCTTTTTCCCATTCTCTTCAAGCTGATCCGACTGCCCACGTTTCCTCCGCAGCAACGATTTCACGGCGGGATTTCTTCGATGCGGAGTAGTCTGAAGTATAATATGAAAATGACACTGCGGTCAGAAATACGATCAGCACTATAGCGCCTGCATTCTAAGGCTCTTCGAATTATCAAACTACACGGCTCCAATGACACACCTACAAATCGGTCTGAAAGGATTTAGCTTTCTTTCATGACGTTTTTCTCTGCCAAAACCACAGCACACAACTCGCACTCACCCAACCCAGGAAAGCAGCTCGGTTTCTATTAGGTTGGTGAAAAAGTCTTGTACCACAGCGTAATTTTTTTCAAAATTTTATTGTTTCTTTTGTGAGCGACTTTAGCCTACAAAATATTATTTACATTTACAACCTTCTGCCATCTGACAGGGAGATCATGAAATCCTTTCTTCCAGAATGAAGGTAGCTGTGAGTCGAAGAAGTGCTCCACCTCGAATTCCAGTTCGGTTCGGTCGTTAAAGCACCTATCCCTTAGGTGTTGCATGAGAGCTCGAAAGAGGTGGTAGTCCGATGGCGCAAGATCTGACGAATACGTTGGGTGGTGTAGCACCTCTCACCTAAGCTCCTGCAACTTCTGGCGAGACGACATTGCAATGTGGGGAGCGAGCATTGTCGTGAAGAAGGTAACCATCCCTTCGCCCCGCCGTTTGTGCGACATGGCCTCGCTCAGCTTCTGCAGCTGTGTAGCGTAAATGTTCGCTGTTACTGCGGTGTCGTCGTCAGGAAGCTCACGATAGAGTGTTCTCGAGAATCCCATCAACAGCACAGCATTACCTTCCTCTGGTGGATGTCCGCCTCGAGGTCGTGGTTCTCCTTGAGGGAGCCACTGGGCCTTCCGAGTATGGGTAACGAGGAAGACCCGAGATTCATCTCCCGGGACGACATTCTCGAGAAAGTCCTCATTACGAAAACGAACAAGTAGAGACTAAGCGGTAGTCACTCGCGAAGCCTTGTCCGATTCACGGAGTTAATCAGTCTTAACTGCAATCGTAGCATTTGTATGCCCTCAGAAGCAAATTGCCACACATGTGAAATATCCTAGAATGTTTGTGCTACAACTACGTGGCACCAAACAGTCCTTGGAAGTTCCTGTTAAATCTTGAAAATTTTGTAAAATTTTTGGTGCAAGACTTTTCACCAACCTAATATGAATCTTGGCATGATCTTCATAATCATAGAAATTAGTTACTAACACTCACCAGAAAGGCACATGTTGCTTACCAGTCTGACTTCAGCGACTCTCTCAGGACACAACCTCAGGAGCTACAGATCTAAGGGAAGTGTTTTGCAGACCAATTTCTTCGCAACGGGAATCCAAAGCCGTTTGTTCCCCTTCTCCATTAAGCTCTTCTATTATAATAATTACTTTTTAGCGCACATATAAGACTTATAGAACGACATTTAGATAGCTTGAAAGCCGGATGTTCGTAGACAACAATGAAGACCTTTCAAGGGAAGGAACTGCAGCAGAAAAATTCATAGTTGTTAACATTTTGCAGAGAAGCGACGCGGATGCCCACTAAGTAGTGTTGAAACCCATGTAGCACTAAGAAAGGCCAAACCTACCGAACTTGCTGCCGAAGGTGTTTCATCTTTGAACAAATCGTACGCCGATCCGTCGTTTTCAAGTGGTGTAATAACATCCGCTGGAGTGTCTGGACACCAAAGACTGTCGAAGTCAGATGTGGATGGAGTATCTATATAAAGAAACACATTAGTTCATTGAAGAATAATAGAAAGTAGCCACCAACCAGCTTATTGGAGGTCCGCTAACTATCCTGGGTACTAATTTCAATGCGCATCTGTTCCATGCAATGACTAACAGTGGCTACCCGGACAGTCAATATACCACTATTCCTGAATGAGCCTTGCACCAGGCTTAGCCCTGAGTCGAAACACATTGCATGGAGTCTACAGGCGGTTCGACACCCCTAAAGGTGTGTACCACACTTGCCATCTTCGCTGTTTATCACGGTTGTAATAATTTACTTTTTTCGCGTCAAGAATAGGAAGGAAAGGCTTAATCGCGGAGTAGAAGAGGTAGGTTTAATGAATTATCTTGGCGGAGGCTATTTGCTGTCCTTTGGCACTTGAAGCGGCTCAGTTCCGAGACCTGTTCTACTTCTATTCCTTCTTCTATTGTATTCTACTGTTCGCCGCTTATTTGCAGAAGCCAGAGGCCTTTCAAATTAAGTATCTCAGACGAATACTAAACGTCACATTTCGCGATCGGATGACGAACGAAAATATATGTAAGCCCTACAACCAGCCCACTATTGAATCCTCAATCCGAAAACGCAAACTCAAGTGGTCTGGGCACGTAAACCGAATGGCAGCCCAGCGTATACCCACCAAACTGCTGTGGAGGTCAAGATCGAGTGGATGGAAAGTCCAGCGAGTTACTCCGAAGAAGACGTGGATAAAGCAAGTGCAAGACGACTTGAGTAAACGAGGCCTTTGTTTTCAGCGTGCGAATAAATGGCTCTGGATCGTTTGGCATTACAGAACATTGTCCACGACTCACGCCACTCCATGGCACCCACAGCGATGCTGGATTCGAGGCCGTCCTCAAACCTGGTGCCCGCTAATGAGGAGTAACTGCGTAACTGTTCGCCGCACGTAGTTCATGAGAGCGAATGTTGTGGCATTCGTCTTATTCCTGAAGCGATCCAGCTTGACTATCATGCCGTGATGTTAAACCACACAACTCTTGACAGATTCGCCAATGCAATCAATGGTTTACGCTGTTCACCACCTCCACGGTGCTCAGTGTTTTTAGCAGCAGCTCTTCCTTAGGCATGTCAAGAAGCGCCCCACTAATAGCTCATCTTTCCACTGTTAACACTTGAGGAATGGTTGACCATCCTGGAAGCTTGTTTTCGGTCGATCATTTAGACGCTTTTCAGGTATTTCCATTTCAAGCCCCTAATTGCACTTCTTGCTCTCAAACTCCCCACGAACACACCTCGAGCGATGATGACTTGGTTGAGGATGTGTTAGGCCTATGTCATACCACCGCTCACCCGAGCGAAGTCTAATGACAAGCTCCCATATCGATCGCGCGAAGCGATGAGTAGATATGGGAGCCTATCATTAGGCTTCGCTCGGGGTGAGCGATGGTATGACATAGGCCTTAAGTCACCCTAAAACTGGCTGTTTGGAAAGAAGTATCTGCATATCATTCAGTGATAGCGCCTCATGATACACCTCTTACACATAACCGGGAAACCTAGGCTCAGAGACAGTAGAGGTATGAAGATACCAACGTCCACAGAGCTTACACCTGGATAAATGAAACAAAAGTCGGAAGTGAAAAAGAAAACGCTGCAAGGATTTCTAACCAAAATGCTTCAAGAAGATCTCTCCCTATTGTCTTTCTTCTTTTTTCCACTCAAAAAAAATGCACACAACACCTTTCCAATTGCAAAGTTTGCATCAGAATGAAAAAGAACTGACAGATCACTTTTCTTCGGCCGTTTCCCACCCTTTTTAGAGGCACCGGGCTATAAATGATGATCAGGGGCTAGCTCATTTTCTTTCTAATGATCGACAAATTGATGAATAAAAGGATCAAGAAGGTTTTGTGTAGTCAACATTATTAGCGTAGGCTTCCTTATTATCCTCTTATTGTACTTCACTGTCTGTCTCAAGAATGTGGAACGAAGTCTACTGAATGTGCAACAAAAATTCCTCACCCTTCGCAGAGGCTCGTAAAGGAGAGAATTCTTCGGCGCTCCTCGTCTTCATCAACAGTAGACTTCGCCGTGGTTTACTCGATTGTGACGGGAATAACATCCTTGGAGAATCGTACCACTCAATGAATCCTAGAAGGTGACATTCAGAGCCAAACAAAAGACTTTCTTTTGCAAAAATCGACGAATTCTTTACAAATCTCAAATCACTCGTTGGCCAATGCCAATGAGAGGAATTAGAGGAAAATCTACGCTTCCAAGCTGTTGATCTTCATTCATCACTATATCCCGAAGGCACTTTACACGGAATGATTTTTATGTTTGATTACTGAAGATCGTAGACTCGCCGACACGCTTGCAACCGAAAAAAAAACCGTCCGAGTTGTCCGGTGTGCAACGCCCACAGCTGCGCGGTTCAAACCGGATTTTTGTTAGCCATGTTGCCCCCTTCCTGCAAGCTCTATGCGCTGGGGCCAGGATGAGGGACATTAACGACGCAAGTAGGGTCGGGGGGGGGGGAGTCTCTATGGGATTTTCCGCCCATCAGAAGAACCCCCCCCCCCCCCTATTTGCGCCGGAAAAGCTCGTAAATATCACTAGCTGCAGCGACTGATTTAGCAGAAGGATAGGCAACTGCGTGGTTCCGTAACGATTTCCCTGATTTTCACTCTGTACTAGGGTGAACAACCCAGGCGGTTTTTTCCGGTTGTAAGTTTATCAAACGTACAATACAGAAAGAAGGCACAAATTTCGTCGTCATGAACCAATTCTACACCATATCAAATCGACCAACACTTCAGGGATACAGGAAAATGGCGGGGAAGGCACGGGGTTGAAAAATCGAAGTATTTCTCGATAGTCAACGCTGCGGAGTACATAGAGTCGTCCAAGACAACCCGACCCGTGCTTATAATGCCCACATTTATACAAAGGAACGTGAAAGGCAAAGAATCACCTGCAGCATCCGGCGAGCGGTCGCCTATTCGTGAAGGTGCGGACATATTTGTGTTTTCTTGTGACATCTGCAAGAGTAACACATGTCGTTGAACAAAGTTAGCCGGAGCTCCAAAACAATCGAGAGAATCATTCCACAATGGATCAGCATCAAACGATCTGCTTCATATCATATCGTAGACATTTCCCCAGAATGTATTTCTTCCCGAACAAACTCAAATAGATCGCATAAACTCGTTGCGAGCACCTCGAATGGGGCAGTGTCAGCAACAGTCGGCCAGCATTCGCTGTGCCTGGCTGATGCTCGGTGCTATGGGCAGGATGTCGTCAGCGAAGCGAGGATAGTGCAGTTGCCGGCAGTCGACCGAGTGCTATTTACTCCCCACATCTCAGCAACAAGTAGTATACACTCAAGCCTTCTGCAAAGTACTAACAACTCTAGCCTCTTGTTAATTCTTATAACTCGAGGCGAAGGTCTCCGGGAGACGGTCAGGATGTACGAAATTTCGGCACGCCCCCTATAGTCAGCCACGGAGGCGCCGTACGCCCCGCCCACTCGTACGAGCCGCCTCGTTTTGAGAGTGTACAACGGCTATTTCGGGTCAGATTTCGAAGGATTTAAAAAGATGGAGGCATGTGTGGTACATTTTTTGATAGCGTAGGATTTGCTTTAAAGGGGGATGAAACAGTAACCAAGATCGAAGGAAGCGAGAGCATCTAAGAGCCACGGAAACCACACATTCCACAACTGGATTATTAGCAGTAGTCGGGAATTTTTACCATTAGCAGCAGCATGAAATGCTCCACGAACGTACAAACTTCGTAACTTTTCAGTGCTTCAACGGCAGCTTTTATCCGAAGATGGTGGTCACTGCGATACCAGTCACAACGTACTAAACTCTTTTGAAGTTCCACTTACCGGACAATTTAGTCCAACCCCTTGTCCAAAAAGATGCGCCAATTCAACTTTAATTTGGATTGAAAAGTCACTTCTTTGTGGAGTACATTGATTTACAGGCGAATGTTGACAACAGTCTCCCTATTATAGGGCTCACCAAGAGCTACACTAGGACTACCGAAGAGCTGCCACTGGATGTCTCCTGATTAGATTATACTGGAGTTTTTAAATTTGATGTTTTGCCTGGCACGGAAACGCTTCGACGGGAATTAATTCAAGTTAACCGGGATCTTCCCCTTGATCTATATCTTGGTTTGTTGAGTTAGAAAGCTATCAGTGCCTTTCTGCCATGGATTAATGCGAAAAAAGCATTTTCCTGAAGTTTCTATTTTTCTGATGTCGAAGACCCCTATAAGGAGGCTATCATTCCTTGCGCATCCCTAGCAGCTCAATAGCGTCCAATTAACCTACTTGCGCGTACGTCGCACTTACATCGCAGCCCCCATGTAGTCTGGGAGTAACGCCGTAGGCCTCAGCTGCCATGGAGGTCAAATAACTGGTCACCCTATTCAATTCGCAAGTGAATGAATAAATTCAAATATAATAGCAGCATCTGGTACGGAACGGAGCCTTTCCAGTTAAATTTTGGCTATTTGTATGAACTTCAGCAGTTGGCCAGTTGGCGATTTTCTAAACCGCACAAATATTCCTAGAATATGGTAGGTTATCATATATGCTATCCCTTATATGCTCAACCCTGTTAAAGGGATAAAGGACGGCGTTACTCAATCCCTTTCCGGATGCTCCACGCATTCTACTTCTACGATGTGTCGTGGAGGCGACTTCAATGCGTATCTAGCCATACAATTACCTGCGGTACCCACTCGATGGTCAAGTGAGCGTTTTGTCCTTTCCAGGCAAATCTACAACCAATTCACCGACTGTAGGGAGATGAAATATTGCGCCTCGTCGGCGTCCTGCCCCAGTACTTCAGCAAAAATGTCGGAGTTTATCCTGATTGTATAAGGCTGGTAGTTCAATTTTCAAGTAAAAATTGGCCTGGAGTGAGGGGTGCACTTCTCGATGTATTCAGCATCCAGTCGAGTGATAGAGATGCTTCTAGTATTATAGATAGTGACATCACTGAAGTGAAAGAAGAGCTGAGAGCATCCTCTCGCAACTGATACATTGCATTATGATGCATTTTGACCTCGGCGGTCAAAATGCATCATAATGCAATGTATTGCTTGACCTAGTGGGCATCGTTTTTCTGGGAGAAACACATTTCGGTACTAAGTGAACCGGTGCCCGCTTAGAGATTGCACGTGGTCGTGGAACACTAACATAAACACGGTTTCTGTGCTCTCCTCCGCGTCTGCAGAGGAGAGCACAGAACTAGGCAAGGGAAGTAATTTCGTGGTGTGGTTGACCTAACTTACCCCCTTTTAGATACGCTGCCGGTGTGCAGCGGTGTCCAGTCCGCTTAGTACCCACATTTCTTTACAGTTGAATAACTACTATACCGTAAATTGCGCTATGCGCTGACAGTTTTAGCAACTTGCGATTAGCAAGTGCGAAGTGTCTTTCAGGAGTATAATACCTAATCTAACTATGTGTACTGGACATATGTTTGACCATCTAGCCTTTACAATACTCAATTAGCTAGTGAAAACACACTCCAGTCCTGAAGAGGATGAGATCATTGCATCAATGCAGGCCTATTCTTCTGATCATATTGTTCCCTCATTGTGTGTTACATAACTTCGACGCATCCCAATAGTGGAGTGTTATGAAAACCTACGTAACCTAACATGCCATCAAGCACACGGTGCGTTGTGGCAGAACATGAGCATCTTCACAGCCTGACCCTTCTCCAAATTTCCATTTAGAGTCGCCTCACACAGCATGAAGCTCCCACATTCAATAGTTCAGTGGCTCCATAACTGATTACTGCGGAGTTGGCATGATGCCATCACCGACCCGGATGCGTGGTGATCCCGCAACGAATGATGTTATAGTAACGGTTTGAAAACATGGTGTCCTAGTAAGCATAGAGTCTGTAGCACCTCCTCTGGATCTAAACGCACGATTTCAATTTCGCTGAAGTAAAAGAAAACTGCGACAATCTCGTCGCTACTGATAGCATTGCATCGTGATACATTTCGACCTCCGAAGTGGTCCAGTTTGGGCACTGTGATCAAGCACGTTGTAGATTCTCGAAACTTGCCTTTATGGCGAGTTATTTTAAGATTTATGTGTTTCACAAGGTCCTTGCATAGAGCAACTGGCGACTAATACAGAACTATATGGTCATTTTTTGCGAAGATTTCCTGTTAATGCCATTTAGTTCCGCTGGATTCTTGCTCTTACGCGTTAAACATGAACAAATACTCGAAACCGTCAGGGGACAAGACAGGAATCAGAGCGTGAACACCTATATTTGTACTAATGAGGGAAGGGTACATCACGTAACAGTGATATTTGGAGGTCAGACGTAAAATTCGAATTTCCAAAGGGAAGACGACATACCAACATCCCCGGAATAAAAGCCGCGTGTAGCGAACTGGGAGGAGGCGGCGACTATCGCATGTATTATATCCTAGTTTGATTCAAAATTCGGGACCCATCCAGGCAAGCCTGATCTTACATCGCTCCGGACTCAATACGCGACCGATAGCCAAGGGTAGCAACGAGTTCTCCGCCAAGAATTGGACGAGTTTTCCTACAGTACTCACAGGATTATAAACGGCGGATATCAGGACCGGCTCACCGTAACCTTAGGCGTCGGTTGAGACGTCCATTGTGCA
This sequence comes from Heligmosomoides polygyrus polygyrus, assembly GCA_947396885.1. Lineage (NCBI taxonomy): Eukaryota > Metazoa > Nematoda > Chromadorea > Rhabditida > Heligmosomidae > Heligmosomoides > Heligmosomoides polygyrus. The sequence goes on along the minus strand of OX377204.1, from coordinate 80,205,294 downwards.
ATCGCAGAACAAGGCTAGGGAAGAGACTCCATGGTGTGCCATACAAGCTGCTCGTATGGAAATTGCTTCCGTCGCTCAGGGGGAGTCCGCGGCTGGGTTCTGCGCTCTTCGAGCGCAGAGCCAGGCTAGGGAAGGGACTCCAGGGTGTGTGCCATACGAGCTGCTCGTATGGAAACTGCTCTCGTCACTCAGGAAGAGTCCGCGGCTGGGTCCTGCGCTCTTCGAGCGGCGAAGTGCTACGGCTGAAACAACGCGCAAAAAACGCGTCACGTCGTGTGGACGTCGGAACCTCCCAGATCTCAGATACTCAACGGAAGTGCAAGAACGCGGCGACGCACGGGAACCGAACCCCCGACATCCCTCGCATGAAGCAAACTCTCTACCTACTGCACCACGGTCCACTTGCCCACGGTGCCATCGCGGGCGCACAAGGCATCGATCGGACGTCGCAGCGTGGACGACGACACGCGATCTCTGAGCTAGGAGGGCGCAGACAGCAAAAGTCTTGGCGCGACCAGCACTGCGATTACGGTGAGCCGGTCCTGATATCCGCCGTTTATAATTGTCTACAGTACTCCGGCAGTCGTTTCGGGACCACAAGAGTTCTTGTCTGTCCTACCTAACTGCCACAAGACGACTGCCCTCACTGCATTCGTAGTGTAAAAGTCGGTTTGACGTTGGAGAGCAAGGGTGATATGATATCAACTTTTAGAAGAGATATGCACTGAGCGATGATTTTATCAACAGCAGAGGGATACAGTTCAAACCATGAGCGATCACAGTAGTGGGAAATAAAGGAGCAAATTGTTGATACTGATTGTAGAGGCATCTTATTAACGCTGCCGACGAAGTTACTTGCACAAGTGCCTGCTCTTCTCCATCACTGAGTTTCCAGTAACCTAGTTTCCCGCTGCGCTGAGAAACGGTTCAGGCTACGGAACGCAGTCACCACTTCAGACGTCAAGTGTTGTGGACAGTGTAAGCAGCACTTCACAAAAAATGTGGCAGCTTGATTGTGGAAGACAGAAGTTAAATTCTGAAGCAGAAATCAGTCCGGAGTGATGGTAATTTACCTCTCGCGCAGAAGTAGGATGCGGTCCAATTTAGGCGCTGTGATAAGAAAACCTTCCTGCTCTTCATACTCCTTTTCTAATCGTAAGCTTCGATAGAAGCAGTCACCCTATGTCTTTGCAATAGATAAGGATAGTAGTGGTTTGAACTGAATCCTGTAAGCAGTGCGATCTTTTTTTAATAAGCATGAAAATCTGAAGGGATCTTGGAAAAACACATGCTCGTCATCTAGGCGAACACTACCACTCTCTGTCTATCAAGTTAAAACTCACTACTGACTGGCTAACAGATTGAATTAAACGAACACGTGTGCAAATATCGCGCTCTTCCGACCATCAGCGGCGGAGAATTACGCGCTCCAAAGCTAGCGCTGTCGCTATACTCGCCTGCGAGTATGCACAAGCGATGACAGCGACGAGAAGGTACAGCGAATGAGCTCGAGTATGAATAGATTTCGAGAAGTTTTTAAGCTGGATTCATTTCGGCAATCTGGGTTCTCTTGTGGGAGTGTGAAGCCACCATGACTACTCAATACTCGCTACTAAACCTATTCAACTAGCGATAGTTTTCCGTAGAAATGACCGAGTGTTTGCAGACGATCGTCGTAGGACCTCCAAATCAGCCCGATCAATATGCTTGATGGCAGAGGATTAATCCCTTGCATATCCTTCCTACATGTCGGTACTTAGCGGGCTGGTGTCCGCGCCATGGTCGTGGATCCCTCACATAAACACGGCTTCTGTGCTCTCCTACGCTGGCACAGAGGAGAGCACATAACCAGGCAAGGGAAGGAACTCGGGGTCTTGATGATCTAACTAAACCCGTTTTAAGATACCTTGCAGGTGTGCAGCGGGCACCAGCCCGCTTAGCACCTCGGGTTAATGCGCTTCGCTTTAGAACTCTGTCGTTGCCGTCATTTAATATCAGCATTTGATATTGACGCTATTCGCCATTTCGCTTAAGGATTGGGGAACGACAGGTTTTGCGCGAAAAACTCAAACGTGCACTAGAGAGGTACGGATGCACTGAATTCAAGCAGCATGGTCGAGTTTTTCTCCCCAGACGTAAGCTACCGTTGTGGTGCCCTATTTTTAACACTCGCGACTAAGCCTACCAAGTAGGGACGAGTTTTCCACATAGATGACCGAGATTCTCGCACCGTATATAGGCGTTCGTTGTGGGACCGCACGAACACGGCTTATCATACTCTATAATAACGGGCTAAGCCATTCCAAGTGCGACTCTCAATGAATCTTGGCATGGTTCTGTTACGATGAATGATGGTGTTTAGCTTCGGCCAAGATTGTTATAGATTTATTCCTGACGGCTGACGTTTCGGCGTTGTCGCCTTCTTCAGAGCCTGGAAGAATCGAACAGAATTTAAGAAACTATTCCCCAAACTCCATTTCAAATTGCAAGTTCATTGAGGTGCCGTTTTGGGTCTTTTCGCTCTGTGAACTTGCTTGCAATTTGAAATGGAGTTTGGAAGGATAGTTTCTTAAATTCTGTTCGATTCTTCTATAGAGGGTGATAGAGGCGGTTAGGACTTAGTGTCCCAGAAGAGGTGGTTCAGTGGCTTTTTGAGGAAGAGAACGAGCAGACAGAGTAACTTCTACGTTTATTACGGCAGGCGATATAATAAGTGGTACGAGAGATATATAGGAGAGCGGTAGTCTAGCAGCGGCTATAGTGAGGGGGAGAAGGTAGAAGCGGAAGGAGCACGGGGAGAGGAGAAAGGAGCCGAGATGGGGCTCTCGTGAGCAAGCAGGGAGCACTCTATATACAGTCAGGTCGCCTCCGCAACCTGTAACAGGCGGGGCGATAAGGGGAACGCGTTAGGATCGTCGACGACGACGATATCTTCCAGGCTCTGAAGAAGGCGACAACGCCGAAACGTCAGCCGTCAGGAATAAATCTATAACAATCTTGGCCGAAGCCAAACACCATCACTCATCGTAACGGGCTAAGCGATTAGCCGTGGAGCACGTCAAAAAATAGGGGCGGAAACACCAGGGGCGCGAAAATAGCAGAAAATACCCAGACGCCTTCTACGTGCTTGGCGATGCCGTAAACGTGCCGAACACGTCGGCGACCGTGCCTGGCGATGCCGTAGACGTGCCGAACACGTCGGCAACCGTGCTTGGGCATTTAGATGATCATCGACGGGAGGTGTTCACAGCAGGGGAAGGCAATCGATATCGATCGATATTATCGATTTTTCTGTGGATGTCGTGCAAGCGCCCTGAAACTTCAGCCCTGGGGGTAATCGAGGTCGCTGAACACGAATCTGAAGTCGACCAATCGATATCGATCGATGTTATTGATCGCCGACCGATGGTTTTCTCCCAGATTTAACCGATCGGGGTGGGGGGGGGGGGGGGAGAGACACGCCGGTGATTTTCTCCCAGATTTAACCGATCGGGGTGGGGGGGGGGGGGGGGACATGCGGGTACTATGGCCGAAGGAGTGCTCCACATGAGATGGAACGTTTCAATGTGGGGGCCAGTATCGATCGATGGTATCGATCGCCTGACTGATGGTTTTCTCTCAGATTTAGCCGATCGGGGTGGGGGGGGGGGGACACACGGGTACTATGGCCGAAGGAGTGCTCCACATGAGGTGGAATGTTTCAATGTGGAGGCCAGTATCGATCGATGTTATTGATCGCCGACCGATGGTTTTCTCCCAGATTTAACCGATCGGGGTGGAGGGGGTGGGAGACACGCCGGGGGTTTTATCCCAGATTTACCCGATCGGGGTGGGGAGGGGGGGGGGACACGCGGCTACTATGGCCGAAGGAGTGCTCCACACCAGGTGGAAAGCTTCAATGGGAGACCAACATCGATCGATATTATCGATCACCTGACCGGTGGTTTTCCCAGGTTTAGCCGATCATGGTGGGGGGATGGGTTGGCAAACAGTCTGGGGACGAAAGCACTGATTAACGCAAATAAATTACGTTTCTGAACTGTCTGAAGATAGTACCGACGTTGAAGTGATGTTGAGGATGGAGGGTGGGAGAGCTGGACGGCTTCATATCGAAGAACTACTAACCTGATCTTAAAAAAGGTAGAGCAAGGTTCGAAATTGCTACGGTTTTCGAATACCTCCTCTTTACCGCTAGGGTGTGAAGTAGTAGTAGAGCAGCTGCTTGAAGTGAGTGATCTTGGCTTAGTGACTCCCTAAGGTCGCGCGAAGCGCGCAAGTGCGAGACACGCCGACAGGCGTGTCGGAGCACTTGTTTCCTCATAATCCACAAGGTAGGAGTGCATAAGGTATGGTAAAGGGCTGAACAGCTGAAGAGATTATTCATCCGGCCTTAAACATCCCTTACGACACATTCGCGACAAAACCTATCGAATAGCAAGCTCACTATCGCCGATTTTCATGCCGTTTAGCGTAAGCTATCGACTTGATCATAGCGGGTTCTGAAATGAGAAGTATATGCATTCTTCTTTTCGGTATATGGGTTTCCACTTCAACTGCTATGCGATGAAGTACCTCTTCCAAGTGCACTTATCGTACGTAATAACTTTCAGTGACCAGTCGAGAGAAACCCAGTGTTTTTTTCTTTACAATTAATAGAGGTTCGCCTGTTGTTGGAATTAACCGTTGAACAGTAATCGTAGCTGTCAACCTAAGCTTCATTCCGTGACGTTTTATTAAAACCACAATTTTCAGTGTCCTGAAACTACAAGAGATGTTTGATAGAATACTCTTGCAAGGTTTACAATGGGTTATAACGGTTTCTTAACCTATTGGGAAACAAGACAAACGAGGGTAAAAAGCAACCAAACGACCATACGGAAACAGCCGAAATGCTTACACCTAGGATGTGGAAGGATGTAAGCGAATAGAAGCTGCATGAGACGCACATTTATCCCTGTTCGAGGATGGTTAACCAGGTTTTCCGCTGTTCTCACAAGGTCAGTTGGGTTGTCCTATGCCCCTTCTCTTTCAGCCACCAGGGTATGAAAGTGATGTACTTGAAATGATTTGACTAGCAAAATCCTTGACTTCTCACGACTAAATAGCCAAGGGTAGCGACGAGTTTCCGCCAAAGATCCAGTTTTCCCACAGTACTCCGGCGGCCGTTGCGGGACCACTTAAGTTCTTCTCTGCCTCACCTACCTCAATTGATGGCCGAGAGAAGAGTCATGAGGGCACAAGGTTGCTATCTCTTTACACCACCACTGCTGTTTGATCGCACACAAATTTCGCGATGTTGTGACCGGTAGTTAGTGGACTGGTGCCCGTACTGCAGGGGCAGGCATCTTAAAACGGGTAAGATAGATCTGCCAAACCCCGGAGTTCCTTCTCATGCCTAGTTCTGTGAGTTCTGAGCACAGAAATCGTGTTTTATGATTGTTCTATAAGCATGTGCAGATTCGATGGCACAAGCCCGCTAAGTATCCAACTAACATTCACCTGTGATTTTGCGTGCGACGACACAACAATAGCATTCTGCTAAGCAGCAGAAGGTGCGGCTTCGAATTCCGCCTGACTCATGAGTTTTCATCACAACAAAGTACGCTGTAGCAGCATGTGGGTAGCCGATATACCAGGCGCGTGATTTTAAGACAAATCTGTGAACAATTGTTGTGAGTAATGTGAGTTTAAACCGATTCCTCCAACCTACGGCAGCTTCTAAGTGGCTTAGGATCCCTTACACCTTGCTCGACACATTGTCGACAATGAACACATGTACGCCGCACACGCGCGAAAACGTCAATATGCTTCTTATACGTTGCCGCAAGGGTGTTGCTCGTGTCTAAGAACGAGGCAGTAGAAGGTTTTAAGTCATATTGGGAGTCACGTCTTTTGTCCAGATTCAGAAGACGTGCCACAAGCGTCATCCATTTTGCGTCGGGATTCGGAAGACGTGTCACTGACATCATCCAGTTTGTGTTTGGATTCAGAAGATCCGTCAGGACGTCATCCTATTTGCGTGGGGATTCAGAATACGTGTCATAGACATCATCCAATTTGCGTCGGCGTTCAGAAAACGTGTCATCGACGTCGTACAGTGTGTGTTTGGATTCAGAATGCATGTCAGAAACGTCGTCCAACGTGTACCGGGATTGATAAGTTGAGAAGCTTTGTAGACTTAATCCCAAGCATTTGGCGCCTCTTAGGCAGGCAAAAGACACCTAAAGCGTCTCATTAGGGCAGCCAATGTAGGTGCGAAGGACCGTAAAAGGTGCGAGGAGCGCAAAGGGTCACGACGTCCGGCGAACGCAGAGAACAAGCCGGCAATTACTCCAATACAGGGCACCAACGTGGAAGTGAGCGACCAATATGGCACAGGGTGCAAGTCTAAGGCAAGGTCCACTTTATCGAAGCAATAAAACGCGAAGAGCTTGTTCAAAACTTTTGAAATAGGAACCTTGGACGCATTCACATCTAAATTATAAATGAAGAAGGATATCTGGGCTGCCGCAATCAGGGAAGGGGTCCGAGCTAATCGTTAGGAAGACACTATGGATCCGCACTCTAGACGTGCACCTGGCACAGCTAGTTGGAAACTATCACAGTTCCACTTAAAACCTGAAGGGTTAAAGATAAATAAGGTGACAAATTCATGAAAAATATCAAAACTTGATAAAGTTAAAACAACTACGAGGATAAATTCCAAACGCCAACAAGAACTAGTCGGCCAACTTACATGCAAGTTTAAGTTTTATTTAGTTTAATCTAGCTTCAGTTTAATCACTTACCTCTTAACTGAGTACCCATTCGAAGGCATTGTATCATCTTGCTTATCAAGAAGGGTCCTTGTAGCCAGGAGCACAAGGAAACCTCCATGAAGTAGCAAGTGACTACAAAGCGAACGATGAAAATGGGAAAATCAGAAAGAATACACAGAATCGCTTCCTGTAGATCCCATTGGTGATATCAGCTGATGGCTGGTAACCCCTGGCCTACATCGGAGCGCGTTAACTCGTCCGCGATGGACGCCCCTCGAGCAATTAGCGCCGCCCCTCCGCATGCCGTCGTACATCCTGTACCGCCGCCAAGGTCTCCGGGCTACTCGCCCCCGTGACGTCACAGTCGGCGCGCGAAGGGAGTTTCGCACGACGTCTGGCGTCTCTCGCTGCCAACCGAATCTCTCACTCGCAGCCGGAGCCTCCGGCGGGGTAGTGTTCTTCCCCCCAGCAAGCAGAGGGGCGGTGCTAATTCCGAGAGAGGTGCTCGTCGCGGACGAGTTCACGCGGCGGGCGCACGGCTCTGACGTGATTAGAGGCGCCCCATGAGCTCAGGGCAAGATGGACGAACGAGGACGTTGTTCGGAGTTCAGTGGGAAGGTATTGCTGTGATTTATGAGAGGGAACTGGTTTCTTTGCACTGTATTTGAGGTTTTCAAGAGTAGTTTAGTTAGTGAAGGTCCAGTACAAGTAATATCATGCAAATTACTTTACAAAAAGCAGCTTATTAGTCAATCTGCATGCTAAGGTTTTCTTGTGAAGGAAAAACCTAAAAGATATGGTGGATGCATCAATCCTGGTGTGGATTTACAGAGATAGCGTTTTGTTTTTTTAAGGAGGCAAATCTATGACCGGGCCTTTTATAGTATCTTACCTTACGCTTCATTTAAGACTACTCATTTAGACTCGTTTAGTCCCTGTAGGGTTAAAAGGGATAAGAGAGAGGACAGTACTATTCTTTTCCTTTAGAATGTCAAGACTATTCGCCCAAAACCTTCTAAATGAGACAGTTAAGCCTAAAATAAATGTAAAAGTGCACCAGAATTAATTGAAACTAGAGCAAATCTGACACCTGTGGAACGGAAATAGGAGCAGGCGTAACCCAGGTATGCTCTCTATAAGTGTAAGGTTAAAGTACCACGTTAATGAGACGTTATTGGATGACTACATTAATCCACTACGTATCCTACTTCTACGGATATCATGCCCGCAAATTGAATACATACCTGGCCTATACAATGGCTTGCGTGCTCAGCTGACCAACAGGTTAGTGCTTTATGCTTCCCCGAAAAGTTTGTTACCAAATCACCGACCGCGGAGAGATGGAATACTTGACTTGCATGGATGGGACCTGAACCAAGAATCTCGATTCTCCGCCTGCGCTACAGTCGGCGCTTCTTCCGCTGCGTTACTGTACCCACCTATGGTTGAACAGCGGGCTCCATGTGACACGTGAAATTGAACAGGCCGGCAGCGGCCAGTTACGTGCTTCAATTCCTCTCTCTTTGCTTTACCTAATGCTAGCAACTACGGAGCGGCGGGAGTTCTACTACGAGCAAGTTCTGGGGCAATCGCTCGGTACTGTTACAAGTAGTCACTCCTTCAAGGACTATGGGTACTCTTCTAGTTTCAACGTCCTACGACACTTAGCGATGAGGCGCTTAGTCCGTCCTATCAGTAGAAATCTATTGATACTCGCCGTTAAGCACGCACGACTGTGTCACTCCGTAGGATATCGACACATGTTAAACTATAAAAGTTAACTATAAATGTAACTATAAACATTAAGCCATCCTCAGTAATTCAAAAAAGGAAAAGAAACTGCTTTAATGGTTATTTTAATTGTTGTAACAGCAACTGTTGCTGTTCTGTTTTAACTTATTGCTGTGTTACTAATCTTGGGTGAAAAAAAAAACTGCCGAAACAACCTGATCTATGTGGAAATTGCTAGCGGTAGACACTGCCTAGAGTTACTGTATCGAGCTACACAAGACATAGTTGACATTGCAAAGAATGTTCAAAACATCAAACACGCATTACCCCTACGACATTATTCTTAAGAACACAAAAGGGTGATGCTCCATGTTTTCTGTGTGCCGTGAGTGATGTCTAAGGTATATTATCGAATTTGGAATTGGTTTAGAAGCCACTGTCTAATAGGGGTCTGACTTTCTCAGCTATTCATCCCTTTATTACTCTTTGCCACACGTTCAGTGGGTTAGCTGCCGCCCAACGTCTGGTTTTGGGGGGGGGGGCAGGCTTCGCCCGGGAATAGAGGACCCTCAACGTCTTCTTTTCTTATTTATTTCTTCATACTTTTATTAAAGTAAAAAACTAGTTTCAATATATAGAAGAACATAGCGGGAAATGGTAGGGTGGAATCTTCAAAACTGCTCCTATGAAGCTTGTCTACCATCTTTCGCTCATAACGTCTGTTATACAGTGGTCGAGTTCTTACGCATCTTGGACGACGTCTACGGCACGCCTTCTGAATGCCGACGCACGTTAGACGACGTATACGGCACGTATTCTGAATCCCGCGCTCGTTGAATGCAGCACGTCTTTCGAGCCCCAACGCAACGACGTCTTCTGAATCCCTCTGCTCGGCGCACAACCTCCATCCACACCCTTTGCGTTGCCTGCTCAACATACTCTAAACTTTTCTAAATTAGACTGTATTCAGCGGTCGGTCGGAAGTTGAAGGGATGTGGGAAACATTGTAGCCTGCAACTCGAGTTTCAGATCTGTGGATGAATGATAGCACAGAGCTACACAACTATCCTTCGTCGGATACGTTAAGATGCCTCACCACCAGCTATGGTGCTCTGGTTTGTCTATGGGTTGCGGCTGTGGTCGCTTATTTCTCTTCTGTTAATAGGATTATCGCTCAATACACACATTATGTTAAACCCAGTCGTTCAGCGGCCTAGCGGTCGCCAAACGTCTGGTGGGGGCTTCGCCTCCAAACCCTGAGAATAGAACAATCACGTTCTTCCTCCATTCTCCTTTAGGCCTTCTTACTTTCATTAAGTAAAACCGGTTTTAATACATAGATTAGTGCAACGGGATATGGTAGGATCACTGCTCCTATGAAGCCCATTCACCTTTAATCGCATGTACACGATTTATTCTCCGAAGTGCCCGTGCTCTACGTGGCAAGAAACAGGTCATAAGAATCCCATCTAAAGTGCCTAATCTGCAGAAACCTAATACTTGCCTACCTAAGTGCTGTCAAAGAAACGGAGTGATTGTTAAGCACGCATATGTGACACAGAGTCCCGACTCACGCGTTACCACGTCGCCGCAACGTCTATGACACTCCTTCTCCACGCCGACCACGTGCCACGACTTCTGTGACCCGTCTTCAGAAGCCCGACGGACACTGGACGATATTGACAGAAAATACTGGTCCCCCTTGTCCCACTTCCCCTAGCGGTCCTCCGTTGCTGATCTCCTCTTCAATGGTTCCCCTCCTACTGTCCCCCTGATTCATGCGCAAGTTGGACGTCTGCGGCACGTCTTCTGAATTCCTGCGCACGTTGGAAGACGTCTTCAGCACGTATTCTGAATCCCTACTCACATTGGACGATATTGAGTGAAATACTGGTTCCATTATTCCCCTCTTCTGGTCTCTCTCTCTGCTGATCCCCTCCTACTGGTCCCCCTTACTCGAAATCAGTAGGCAAGTTGAACGTCAGCAGGTCCTCTGATTCCTGATTCACATCGAACGACGTCTAGGGCACGTCTTCTGAATCCCTACGCTCCGCACTTGGCCCCCATTCATACCGTGACGCGTTGCCTGCTGAATTTATCGTAAACTTGGACGATCCGCCGCCAAGGAAATAGATCGCCAGCAATCGCCTATTGTTAAGCTCAAAGAAAGCCCGGCTGGCATTTCGCCGCGCTGTCGTAAGCATCTCTTGGCTTCAGTCCGCCCTTCTCTTGACGGACACGTGACATTAGCCCATTATACATAGTAGGATTACCACATGAAACTTATTCTTCAACACTAAGCCGAAATTTCACTAGACATCCAGCTCGAACAAGGTCTCAACAGCCGGGGTGGGTGAGACAAGTAAGAACTCGAGTGGTCCTGCCACGATCGCCCAAGAACTGTGGGAAGACTCATCGATGCCCCGTATATGTGCCCGTGCTTAATTGTTCCATCTTGAAAATTGTACTAACAAGTCGGTTGCATGTCGTGGAAAAGAGAAGAATCAGGGGCCAGATTCATCAACGCCTCAGCAATCCAATGGTGGAAATACTGTCGAAATCCCTGAAAACGCGACTCATCAATCGATATGATAAAACATTTTGGAGCATTTCACCATATCGCTTGATAAGCCGCGCTATCAAGGATTTCGACTGTATTTTCTCAGTTAAATTGCTGTGAGTCGTTAATGAATCCGGCCCCAGTATACGGGCTTTCTTAAATGACGCTACCTTACTCGGCGGGCAATTATCTTGTGATTATCCGACTTCGTCAGAAGTGATATGTCTATCTAAATCAGAAATGGTGCAGCGCAATACAGGGAAGGTAAGGAACACACTAGGCCTGCGCAAAGCGGCTCGGCGGTCACCGTGAAGGACTGCCACCCCTGTAGGAGCTATCAAAATTACAGTATTTTATTTAATTACAGTATTGCAATGTTAGTCAAATGTGAAAGATGTTTGCTGTGGAGTGGGGGGGGGGGTCACCCCCTACTCAATGGCTGTAGTAGTAATTCTTCCCCGTTCCATCCAGAATCCTACAAAAAGTGTGAAACATTCTCATTCCGTCGTTCCGCAGCTCCGTTATTGATTTGCGCGCAGTTAGCGTGATACCAGCATTGATCCGAAGACGTGGCAGTCCCGCAACGATCGTTGTTACGGTAACGGTTTGGTTTTACCCTAGTAAGAACGTCTTGTCAGAAATTCCTACTACTTTAACTTACTCTTACAAGACGTTCTTACTAGGGTAACACGTTTTAAAACCGCTACCATAATGGCAATCGTTGCGGGATCCTCACGTCTTTGGATCAGTGTCGGCGTCATGCCAACTCCGCGGTAATCAATAATAGAGCCACGGAGTTAGGGAATATGAAAGCTTCATACTGTTTGAAGCTGATGGATGGGTAGAAAATTCTGGAAAGAGATTCTATTTGACAGATCTATATTGCTAGCCTGTAAGAGTGATCACGTTGTACTAACAAAACGTACCGTGATGTGTTCGACAGCACATTAGGAAGAACAGGTCGGCAGAACACTTCACTGCTGTAATGTACCCGGATTCTGTGCCCCATATAGGCGAAGCAATATTGTCAGATGGAGCGAGATAGGCATATAGCTGCATCGAAGCAGTGCTTTCGTTCTCTTCAGGCATTGTTTTAGCTCAACGAGCTAAGACGATTGCTTGTGATAATTACCTTAAACAACACCGTGTTTTTATCAGTCCGTTGAGCATTGTAAGCCTTAGATGTTCAAGCCACATGTTTAATTCACATGTACACTCATACCCGACGCTGCATTCCTGAAGAACAGAACGCGTTAGCTATGTTCCTAAAGCTGATTGATTACAGAAACGCAACGCGAGATGATTTACACTACAACAGTTGTTCTGAAGTAAAATAATTCTTCTTCCCAGTAGAGAGTAGTGCTCAGTAGTTCGAGCAAAAAAAGAGGAACTGTTTTAATAATTGTTTTAACTGCTAACAGGGAAACTATTGATGCATCGTTTTGAGGACTTTTCGACAGCAGAGGTAATTTAATGCAGCTTTTATTAGTGCACTAAGTTCCTGTTCATAGTCCACGACGGGAGCGATTGGTCGCCCGTGCAAACAATTGTTAATTAATGCAAATCGATTAAAAGCAAGCGATCGTCGTAAAAATTGTTCAGATTACTGCTGTCACTCGCATCGTATGTTAGCAGCGGTCGCGGCGTCAGCTCAGAATTCGCACTTGTGCTCGCCCAGTTCTAGGTACAACAAAGATAACACTTATAATCAGCCATTACTTGCTAGGCAAAAGTTAACATTTGTCGCTTACAAGAAAGGTGTCTTATGCGTATGTCTGAACGACGAAGCAGATAACATGCAAGAATCTTCACACTTCAGGTAGTATAAAAGTAAGCTCTTTTCTTGCAAAGTCGTACAGCCCACAGAGTTAGGGGCTCTGGAAGTTCATCATGGAATCGCACAATCGCACAAGGCAATACCCTCTAAACATTGAACATCTGCAAAAAGGTTGCAAAATACTAGGTCAAAAAATCAAACACTAACACCACGCCTATGATGCAGTGTTTCACTTTTCCCTATATTCTATGTTTGGAAACTATTGCGTTGTCTATTGCGTTGTGAAACTGTGTGATTCCTTACTTTCCTTCGTAAAGCTTCAGGGCCCCTAAGTCGGTAGGTTCAAGGACATCGGAACCATGGAAATTCTTACTTTCCTACTATTTGAAGGAAGATTTTTACAGTGATACACCTTTTCGCCCTTTGGAAACTCCATGCTCTTTATATGATTTCTGCTAATTAAAACTACGAATCTGACTAAAGAGATACATGCTGATTCGCTCATTCGATGTCCAACTAATTGGAACTGGGAAGTGCTTAAAAATTCAGGGACATCTGAAGATGACCTGTTCTCCCCCCCCCCCCCCCCCCCGCCTGCGTCGGGGTTGGGAAGACATGCAGAGGACGTCATACAATTTGTGTCGGGATTCAGAATACTGACACAGACATCATACAATTTACGTTGGGATTCAGAACACATGCCGAAGACGTGATGCCTCCTTCGGGAATCAGAAGACCAGCCACGGGCGTCATCCAATTTGCGTCGGGGTTCAGAAGACGTGCAGAAGACGTCATTCAATTTGCGTCGGGGTTCAGAAGATGTGCAAAAGACAAAAGACATCATGCATTTTGTATCAGGGGCCTATAAGACCTGTCAACGCGTGCAACGTGAGCAATATTATCGAAAGAAACTATATCACCGTAAAATAGTACTTCTCAAAATGTTCCATTCGGGATTGTTTCAAACGATCTATTTCCCACTCCGTAGTTTCGTAGCCCCATTATTGCTTACCGCAAAGCTTACATGATGCCACCAGTTATCTGAGTATGCGCCGGTCCCGCGACGATTGTTATTAAAATAACGGCTTGAAAAGTTATCCCTTGGTAAGGACGTCTTGGGTCAACTATAAAGTCGTAGTTTAAAAGTAATTAGAGCCCAACTACCATCCCTGATTAGCGGTCGAGTAGTTAATCTATTTATAGATTTTTACCATTTTCGGCTTCTCCATTATTGATTACCGTAATTATGATTATTATGCCACACCGCGACGAATGTTATTACAGTATTTGTGGCGCCCTTGTAAGAACGTTTATATCAATTATAAAGTCGTAGTTTAAAAGTAATGAGAGGACATACCATATCTGGTTAACGTCAAAATTATTTATCTACTTAGAGAGGCTGTGTAAGCTTCTAACTGTATCGGCTTCTCGATCCAAGTGCAGTACTTTGATCCCTATCACTTGGCGCCTCCTACATCTGCGAAGGAACGGTCATTCGCACCTATACTGGCTGCCCTGGAGCATCTCTTTAGGGTAGCCAATGTAGGTGCGAGTGACCGTAAAAGGCGCGAGGAGGGCAACGGGTCAGGACATCTGGCGAAGCAAAGGGAAACCAAGCAATTACTCCAATACAGGGGACCAATTTCTAAATGAGGGACCAATGTGGCACTGGGTGCAAGTCTAGAGCGGGGACCCCTTCTTTGAAGCAAGAAAATGTCAGGAGAGATTGTCTAAAAGCTTTTAAACTAAGAACGTTAGCCAAATTCACATCTAAATAAGTAATAAATATAGAGGAAGGATATTTTGGACTACATTCAGGAGTTTAAGAAGGCACATTATGGATCTCCCGCTTTAGACGTGCATCGTGCTGATTAGAAAAAATGTCATAATTTCACTTGAAAGGTGATGTGTTCGAGATGAATATGAAAACAAAATAATATATTTGTGAAAATATTGAAAGTTAGGACAGACAAAGGGAGGCAAATTCCATACGGTGACAAAACAAGTAAAGCAACTTACACCCTAGTTTGGTGATCACTCATTTGTTACATGAGCACCCATTCGAAGACATTGCACCATCTTGCTTATCAAGAAGGGTCCGTGTAGCCAGAAGCACAAGGAATCCTTCATGAAGTAGCAAGTGATTACAAAGCGGACGATGAAAGTGGGAGAAACAGGTGGAATACAGCGCAGAATATCCTATCGATCCCATCGGTGGTAACAGCAGCTGATGGCTGGGAGGAGGCGGAGGGCCCATTCTTCCCCCCAGTCCACCGAGCGCGTGAACTCGTCCGCGACGAGCACCCTTCGCGGAATTAGCACCGCCCCTCCGCATGCTGGGGGGAAGAACGGGCCCCCTCCGGAGCCTCCATCTCTCCGTGCACTTGCGCATTTTCTACACCACGGAGCGGAGTCCTCGTGGGTCCATGAGAATCCGTTTCACTTAGTGGCAGTAAACCATTTCCGGAGTGAGTTAATTGGTGCCAGACGTGCCCAGGAATGGTGAAACACTGACTAGCCTTTTAACAGAAACCCATGAGTCCTTGGATTTGCAAAATATGCACTTGAACTACGGTGATGATCCCAACGATGCGCCAGGCATTCTGCTTCGACGGTATCCCGTATTACCATACGGACACTGCTACGAGCATCTTAACCAGGGATAGGGGCTGGTCTATCATATTTGCCTTTAATAGAGAAGGCCTGTACGTGATGGTAGCTTTTGTATCAGACATCAGGCCCTTATTTTCTGTGCTTAACGCCAGAAATTGAGTCCTGGGCGTTTTCAGATATCCAGCGGGTTCTTTCGAAGCGTTTATGGATATGCCTGGATCATGGGAAACATATGGCTAATAGTGAATACGCACCACTCCAATACCTCAAACTTGAGATACTGGGTATAAACTTGAAGCCCCTCTTCAGGCGTGTCCTGAGTCAGTAGAAGGTTGTCAACGTAAAGGTTCTCTTTGATTTCCTTTACCAGGTCGACATCATTTGGATACTGGTCCAAATGGTAGTACGTAGTAGCTGCGAGGAGAAACGGAGAAGGTAGTAAACCGAAGGTTATGGTTAGGTTATGGTTATGAAACGATACACTTGCAAGTTCCTCGCACTAGGAGGCTTCCTATGGTCACGTAACCATAGTCCAGACTTTAGAGGACAAAAAAGTGATGGAAGAGTTCTTGAACACGGTAGAGAAGAAGGAGGATGGATACTACGTTCGCCTACCGTGGAAAGAAATACCCGTGGCTCTTCCAGACAATAGAGCTATCGCGTTACGAAGACTTATCAGTGTGTGGAACTCTCTTCAGAAGGATAAAGCGCTTCTGGAGAAGTACAACGACACATTCGAAGACCAACTGGTCCTCTGTGCAGGGCGTCGTTAAGTGAAGGACAGTTCTTAAAGTGGGCTGAAGCATCGAAAACAATTCGAAGCATATGCTCATCAAGAAAGGAAACAGTGAAACACGTCGGAGCTGTGCAGTCGTCCGTGGAGGAAGCTCGATATGGAAGGCATGCATATGTGAACGCTAGCATAGCTGCGCATTCGAATAGCAACGCGGAGAGCAAGCCAGGACCAAGCAGTGGGCAGGCAGGAAGTATTCACTGATGACAGATCCAGCGGAAGGCCTTGATGGCATGGAGCCCGTAATGTGACATACAGACATTTCGAAGTATAATTTAGTTTATAAATGTCCGGAATAAATGCGTATATGGCACATGGCTATAGATGCAAATTGACTAGAGGGGAGGGGTCAACATGTACTCAATGGCTATTCGGCCTTGCCCCAAGCGCTGCATAGTGCTGTCCTACAGGGTGAGCCTCACTCCTTCATTATACGGAAGACCTTAGTGTTGAGGATGAGATGTTCATGAGCTCATTGGGAGGAAACAGGCACATATGACCAATATTCTTCACTCCATTTAAGCTCTTTAGCTTTTCGGCCAGCTGTCCTAGATTATCTACACTGACTGTGTATGTGTCGACTCTTCGACTCATGCCACTCCACTGTCGTAAAGACGGTAGGAAATATCCTAGGAGCGTTGGCAGACCTCTATTAAGAATATTATGAGGACATTCGGGTGTCTGGTTAGACCTTGAAGGTCCCAGAGAGGTGGAGAAAGAGCTTTCGTCCATCCTTAGACAGCTTTGGAGTGTAGTTCGAGAAGTTATCTGCTCAGCCGTCATCGTAAGCCGTCATCGACTTGGAGACTCCCTCATCGTGGTCGTGAGCTCATGATTCACACGTGGACCAAGTATGGAGACATTCGCGCCTGCGTGCACTCTTTCGTCTGGAATCTCTCCTGCCGCGCTCGCAACCGCGGTCGCGGGGGCGAGTAGCCCCGCAACCCGAGGCGAACTTTTGCAAATTGCGTTCTCAATGGAGCGACGAGCTGCAGTTGGGGCGCGCTATTTTCGCAATTGTCTACCGCTCGTACTTCATGCAGCATCACCGTTATTTTAGAAGAAATGCCAATCATTTCCGGCGCTAAGTAATTATAGGTTAAAAGTTCGCCTCAAGCCGTTTAGTGTCAGTAGCCACTGAAGAGTTTAACAGAAAGAGAGCGGATTTTTGAAGAAATAGTGTAGGTAAATGGAGGTTCCTTCTCTGATAATATGCGCGCAACCTCAATTTTAGCACTAGGCAAGCGGATTACGGATATCGAATTCTGAATCAGGTGGATATCGGAACGATCAGCTGCTTTGCTAATAGATCTATGACTCTACTTGTAGTGCTTTTATGGGATTCAATTATTCTTTTTGGGTACACCTCCTTAAAGGAGTAGTTTAGTTTTCTTTATATAATAGCGATCCACCAAATTCTCAACTTGCACTGTTTGCTATATAACCAATGTGACAGAATACAATGACAGCTCTTTTCAGGAAAAAGTATCATCGATGAGAAATGGCCAACGTACAGGACCTTCCGATCGACATCCATAGTGGAAAACTTTTGGGTGTGTTTCTTTAAAGTATTTAGGAGATGTAATTACCTTCAGGCGCTGAGTTCTGCAGGAACTTTAAACCTCGAGTAATTACCTTCAGGCGCTGAGTTCTGGTGGAACATTAAACCTCGACATCGCAATTTACTATGTTCTAGGCAGAAGAATTGCTGAATTGCACTAGTTATCGGAATTTTTTTCATGTCCAGCACAATCAGTAAAATGCACCTATCTCAATTCTAGCACAGAGGAGTTTGGATTTCGTCCAACTAAGCCTTCCATCCCACGGAGTAGATGAATTGGTACCAGACTCTTCTGTGACCAACAAAACACTCTCCTGTTCATCGGCTGGCCATTGTGGAGACCAACTAGTATATTGTCCTCTATTACATAAAATCGAAGGGCAAAGTGTATCACAAGAAGGGAGGCTAAAGTGCAGTCATCCTTTACCCCTTAACACTCGTTTGGATAAAAGAGGAGGTCCACGTTCGAGTGCCCTGTTTTGAACAGGCTAGTTTTCTTGACGGTACTGTTTCCACGTGATAGCGCGAACTTGTATACGCATTTGGCCTATCAATGGCCATCAAAACCAGTAGATGGAGCAAGTTAGGATTTCATCTTCTAGAACATTAGAGCCCTCCTTCAGAAGAAGGAGATAGGAGTATGTGGGAGTGGAATACTGCACCGACCAGAGCAGAATTAGAACTTAGGATTACTCATGATCCCGGGTAGAATGACATCTACAGGGTGCGCCAGAATTATGGCGACAAGTTATTCAAAACGCCGAAAGCGAAAACGCAGCACTTTCGAAAAACCAACGATGAAACAATGTTTATTAGTCTATTGTGAACTATACACAACATTGAGATTCGAATATCTCTCCATTGGCGTCGATACATGCTTTGAGACGCTTAAGGAAGGCATCGGGAGCGGCACGCAGGTATGGCGCATCGAGCTCATCCCACGCCTTCTGGAGAGCTTCCTTCAAAGAATCCCCGGAGCGCTGAGGTTTCCCGCGGGCTTTGGCTTCCAGAACTGCCCAGACGGTGTAATCCATCGGATTCAAATCCGGAGAGTTGGCTGGCCACTCGTGGAGGCTGATGGAGGCCGGGAAGTTGCCTTGGCATCAGTCCTGCATCATTCTCGTCCTGTGAGCTGGAGCTCCATCTTGTTGGAAGATCCAGGGGCGGTTTCCAAAGTGAGACACTAGACCAGGGTAACAGTTCGTCCTTCAGAAGGTTCAAATAGTTCTCCTTGATCTACA
Source organism: Heligmosomoides polygyrus polygyrus (assembly GCA_947396885.1). Taxonomy (NCBI): domain Eukaryota; kingdom Metazoa; phylum Nematoda; class Chromadorea; order Rhabditida; family Heligmosomidae; genus Heligmosomoides; species Heligmosomoides polygyrus. The sequence continues at coordinate 80,186,260 of OX377204.1, read as the reverse complement.
TTTCTCGCGACATCCGGCGGACCGAGCGCGCCGGGCACCTGAGAATTTGTTCACATGCCTTTACAATGTCTTCCTTAGTTGACACATAAACGTGTCTTCTTCGTCCGTATCTATCATCCTTGGTTCCCAGGTCTTCGTAGTGTCTGATGGATCTATATAGAACACTTCGATGATGTCCAAGACGCTGGTGAATGTCGCGTGCCGAGAAGCCTTGACGGTAAAGTTCAATGATTGAAGCACGGTGGCAAGAACGTTTCACAATCTTGAAAAACAACTTATTTTTATGCTTGATTGAGATAACCATAAACAAATTGATGCAGTAGAAACAATAAAAGCACAGAAAAAAGCAGACGCTCGGAATTGGAGGTCAATGTTCGTGCATGTGCTGTCGCCATAATTTTGGCGCACCCTGTACTGTCTGCTTCGGGTTGCGCTCAAACCAATCAAGCCTTTCATTCCTCGTGTCATCTCTTGATAAGAGCTTAAATAGGTATCTCTACTCTTGGGTTTCACTGTGTGGTTTGGGCATCATATGCCGTTTCTCCGCTATGGGCTTAAAGGCAGTACAGTAGTAGAGGTGGCGGTTGCATACACATTAAGATTACTGCAACGGTATACTCTAGGTGTAGAATAGGTAACGTTTCCCACAAAGTACTGGGTTAATGCCGCTCTTTACGTTTCTTAAAATATTTTCGCTGTTCACTCAATCCATATTTAAAGTGAAGGTCACAGTTTCAAAAATGTGTTTAAGATTGGCTGATAAGCCGCCGGCATTGTCAGAAAGACTGGCAGAAGAATGTCCTGGTTATTCGTGAAAAGATCAAGCATGCAATCCTCGATATGCCAGAGTCTGAAGAGGTTCTTCAACTTCTACAAGGAACTTGTAAGTCTTTGAAAGTCCTCTGCAAGCTTAATCAAAGGCGTTTCTGAATTTGATATTTCGTTTCAGACATAAATTTCTTCCACTGCCAACGAATTATAGAAATTCTTCGTGAGACCGAAAAGGACTCGAAAAACTTCCTTGGTTTTTACTCATCGCAACGAATGAAGGACTGGCAGGTGTGCTAAGACTACTTCTCATTATGCTGCGAGAGTTGAGCTGGTTTAATTGCTGGTTGTACCTTTGTTAAGACCGAGGTTCTTAATTTCCCCTCAATTTCATGAGAACATTCAGAATTAATTGTGGTTTTGTTCCAGGAGATAGAATCGCTGTACAAGAAGAACAATGTCTATCTTGCCGAGTCAGCTCAGGTAAGCTATAGCATCCTTCTAATAAATGGAAAGCACGATGAGGACAAGACACAGAACTCTTACCTTGCAGATTTTGCAACGCTTGGTGCAGTACGAGATCCCAGCTCAGAAGAAGCAGATTTCGAAAGCTGAGCAAGTGCTATCGGTACGTACCGGTAGCTTCTTCACCACGCTGTCACTAATATATTGAAATGATGTGGGGTAATGTTTGACACTCCCACTCTATACTAAATACCTCGCGAACTTAAGTGCTCCACTAATTCGCCGACTTCTTTGGGATTACAGACTTCGTTCGCCACAACACGAAACATGACAGTGCCACGCAAAACCATAACTTTCGCCGATGCTTATCTGCAGATGCTAACCATTCATTTATCACCCGTATCAGAGCCTTCCCGTTGATAATCGAGTTGCTCGAGCGGGCGTCAGCAACGTTTCCATTCATCCCGTTGTCAGTGTGGTCCAATGGATTCCCCTCGCCCAGCGAACATGATAAACGTCACAAAAAACTTTCCTTTAGGGCTTTCAGAGGAAGTCCGACCAACGCGTTGGTGGGCGTCCCGGTGTTGTCTTGACATCTCCCGGAGTTCAGTCAGTGATGCCTCTCGTCCAGCGTTTGTCGTAGCCGGCCCACCTATTTTTCGACGACTTGGCCATGCGAGAGCTCTACGATCTCCAAACGTCGACGAAGCCCGGAAATCCGAAGGTCTTCTCTCACTTGCGTGAATCGTGCCACTCCGAGCATCATCCTCTCGCTTCCACGCTGCGCGACGCTGATCGCGTGTTAATCCTGCCCTTGCGTGGCCCTGGTCTCCGAGGCGTACGTTGGCGCAAGATGAACATGCGAAAGTCGAATAGGTGGGCAAGGTGCCGGACGTTCTTTGTCCTTTCCAACGATCTTGAAAAGCTCCTCAAGCCTCCCCACCCCTCCCCAACTCTCTGCAACCTTCAGCCTAGCTCAGCAGTAGGACATTGGCCATGTTAACTTTGCGATCTAAATACACTTATCTCATGCATTCGGAGATGTACCAAACCATTATCTGCGAAAAGTCTAAACAGCTATTTGAATAGACCCCTCGCATTAGCATTACATAGGCGCTTGTAATTCGACCAGTCTCCACGTTTTGAGTTGTTCGAAGAGTAGTTTTAGTCTTGTATGTTCCGACTCATAGGAATAAAAAGACGTCATTGCCCTTTCTTTGTTCCAGGAGAGCGTCAAGAAAGAAAAGGAGTACATAAAACAGGCTGAGGACGGGCGAAAGCTGTATATGAAGGAACTCCAACGCATAGGAATTAAGGTGAGGTGCTCACAGAAATGCTCTTCCGTAATACGTTGTCATATGAGTATTCGAGTTTCAGGGAGAGGCACTTCGAGCAGAACTGCTCGCCCTTGCTGCTGATCTTCCCGCATTCTTCACAAAGATTACTAATGATATCGTCCATCTTAAAGATGCATACGAGTACTACGTCCACTTTCGCAGCTACATCCATCAGTGAGTTTTGCTTGTCGTTGTTTTCTGTGTCCTAGAGGTGAAAATGAGAGAGGGTCACAATTATAAACCGCAAAGCGTACCCCCATTAAGTAGTAGAAGGCTTAACTTGGTGCTTTGTGAGACTTTAACCTTTACGAAAGGACTTTTGGCTCAAAAGTCTATAAATTATGGCCAGAAGTTTTTCTGACGCGGCTTTTGAATGTGCTCTCCCTCGAGAAGTGTACCAAGTACTAGTATGCTTGCAGACCTATTTACTCTAGGTAAAGGCAGTTTTGATTTTAGATTCCTTTCTGGGATTTACTCTGCATGCATGCTAGTTCTGAGTAAGCGGACCTACGAACTCAAGTGGTAAGATTGGATCCAGCTTAGGGCCTGTTCATACTTCGCGACGGCAGCGACAAGAGCACGGCGCGCGTGGCGTGCGCTGCGCGCGGAAGAATGAACAGGCGACGGCTAGAGCGGCTGGAGCACTATGAACACTTTTCGGCGGCGCGCGCTCTGTTTTAATCGATTCGTATGTTTTGCACGGGCAACGGGAGCGACGAGAGCACAGCGCGCGTGGCGAGCGCAGCGACAAGAGCAACAAGACCGACTGGAGCGACAACGTCGGCGCTCGAGTATGAACACTTTTCGGCGGCGCGTGCTCGGTTTTAATCGATATGCATATTTTGCACGGCCGACAAGTCGCCCTTGTCGCGAAGTATGAACAGGCCCTTATGTCTGGTCGTAATTACCACTTCTACAGTATACACAACAAGTTTGGGTGTACTTTTACCGCCACGTTGCAGCATAACTACGTTTATTTTTTTAATTTTAAAAGCTTTCGAACAAATTCCCATGTTATTATGAAAAGGAAGGAATCTGTACCCCCCTCGCAACCTATATCCGAATGGCTTGAACTAAACCACTTAACTAAAATATGCTGTCTGTCCTAGACCACTCGCAATTTTACATTGCACCTTTCCAGAGGAAAACAACTACACGACAAGCTGCTACCACTGCTCGCCCTGCTATTTGAAAAAGGTCCTGAAGTGACAGCATTTGAATACAAGTATGGAAAGTGTCCGACCCGAATTGAACTGCCATCTTATGACCAACTGCTCAAGGAAGATGAGGTCTGGTATCTTGTGTAGAAATCTGTTTTATCGACCTCATTTCGAATTCGTTTCAGAAGAAATCAGACGATGAAATCGATTTCGGTGACGAGGGGATTGATTTCGGTGATGATGCGGAGATCGATTTCTCGCTAGAAAATGCCCACATCGACGTAGTGGCCGACGCAGAAGGTAGGTCGCATCCCATCGTGCTTATCTCATAAGAACTATGAGACACCCGCGACTTGCTCGTCACTGAGCAGTAGTGCTCAGTGACGAGAAAGTCGCGGGTGTCTCATAGTTCTTATATTTTTGGATTTTCACGGCGGTGTAGCCGATGGACAACGAGTCACTGTTCCTCCCATCCAGGCGCCGGATTCGTCAACGAATTACAGCAGTTTAGCGAAGAAAATACAGCCGAAATCCCTGATATCGCGGCTTATCAAACGGTATGGTAGAACATTTCGCCGCGGTATCGGGGATTTCGGCTGTATTTTCTCTGTTAAATTGCTGTAAGTCGTTGATGAATCCGGCTCCAGAACACCTCCATTACCAGTTCACCGGCTCGTGCAGCGGGAGAGCTTGATTTGTCTGGGTGAGATTCGAAAATTAAACCTTGATTAAGGATGCGTACGAAAGTCGCCGTTTTCTCCATCCGATCTCCATGATATCACTTGGGGTTGGAGTGCATAGCACATTCCATGCCTGGCCATCCATTCTCTTTTACCGATGCCAAACAGCCGCGTAGCAGTTTCAGTTGTGCGCCATGATATTCCTTGCTCCTCATCCCATCCATCCTGCCGTCTTAATAATGGTTCGTTAAAACGTTCCAGGTGCTGTTGGAGAGTCAGTCGCAGTTGGGGAAGATGCGCTCGGTGTCGTGGAGAACTTGGAAACGCAAAAAATTGTGAAGCGAGAACTGAGCGAGGTTCGTTAGCTTAACTTTCTTCGAGTGGAGGACTTATTTGCTTATATTACCACCTCTCTTTCAGCTGCTAGCTTTTCTGTCAATGCGAAAAGAAGACGAGGAACGAGACACGTCATCAGATGTGTTCATTCGAGGGTTTGAGAAGCGGCCATCGACCATTAATAAGGTATGTGAAACCGTGTAAAATGACCAGAAGATGGTTTCGTTGCTCTGGAAAAAGAAGAGCGGTTGCAGGTAACATCATCACAAATAGGAGAGTGGGTATCACAGATCAACTCAACCCTGGATCAGCTGTCAGATCAGCAGAAAATTCACCTTTTCCGTATAAGGACTTCTCCGCAGTAAGTTAAACATGACAGAGATCTTTCAGGAAGTCTCGATTTCACGGAAATTTGGAGACTTAGCTCTCTGCTTATTGTTTTCTGTTTACTTTAACCACTGGAAAAATGTTATTTATGTGTCTTCTTTATCATTATTGGGTTGAAACTATGTTATAGCAAGGATACACTTGAAATTTTAGGTATGTTGAAAAGCTGGTCGAAGACATCGAAGCCAAAAAGGGATTGGAAGCGCGATATAAGAGGTAAGTTCTTATTTTTCTAGCGGCCAGTCTTCCACCTGATCCTAATTTTGGGGAGACCAATTGCAATTGGGTAATTGCCTCCGCCTCTAATGGCTAATAGAAGTCCGCCAAATCGATTTTCTTTGGTTGATGATTTGATTTCTTGACCTGAAATCGCCCAGTACTGTCTGAAGCAGCCACTGAGTAGATTAAGGAGCTTGACCCTCCAAGCTAGGGGTTAAGCTTAGGCTGTTAGTTAGGCCTTATCTCTCATAGGCTTCACCTTTATTTCATAACAACTGATCTGTATAGATCTGTTGAAATATTTATCTACATTATGTGTTTTAAGACTACTGGTTTGGGGTCGCCATATATCAAGTGGTCCTCTACAGGCAACATCGACTATCCGATCAATGTCGGGCGGTAGATGTGTCGAGTAGGCTGAGCTTGAATGATGGGGATGCAACGGTGACAGTGTAGGCTTCCCAGCACTCAAGTTGCTGGTTATAAGTCCAGGTCGACGCTATTGACCGATCTTTATTGGTTGACAAATTTCACTCACTTATTGCGATACTCATCCAGTGACTATGATTTCCGCATCAGTCTTACAAGGAATGTTTTCCATCTCAACTGTGCTTTTGTGATGCTATTTTGACAGGGTGTAGTACCATCTGAGCGGAGTCCAGAATTACAATTGGTTTCTGCTGAACGCATTTTTTAAAGACCGGAGAAAGAGAAGTCAAAACGTGTGCGCAATACCCATCAACTCCTATGACACCCCACGAGATGTACCTCGGTGGCGCAGTCGGTAGGAGTGCCGCCTCATAGAAGCACACCGGCTGGCTTTCGAATCCGCGTACTGCCAGTATTTTTGCACATATTAGCTTACTGTTACGATTTTTCATGATCTGAGGAGCCAATTTTAGGCCATCAGTGCTTACAACAAACCAAGACTGTCTATTTGCGCCTTAATATGTACTAGTTTTTTCGTGGGCGAGAGTTGGTTACGTCGATTTTCACCCAGTGCCCCTCCCTACACCCAGGGGTTGCGCGTTCAGCGAAGAAAAAGTGATCATTCCTTGCCAGGGAGAGCATTGTTCCTCACTAGCATTTTGTAAAATGTTGCTGGTATGACACGCACCTGTGTTTTGCTTGTTTCATAGATTTGTACCATAGGTATTGGCGAAAAGGGAAGAGCAACAAGACCTTTTATTTCCAGAGGAATGATATGGTGCAGATACGCATCTTTGAAAAACTAGCATATGAGAAGGCGCAAATAGACAGGCTTGGTTTGTTGTAAGCATTAGTGGCCTAGAATTGACTGCTGTGATCATGAGAAGGCGTAATAACAGCAAACTGATATGTGCAAAAATATTGACAGTACGCGGACTCGAACTTAAAAGGCCGGCGGTGTGCTTTCGTGAGGCGGCATTCCTACCGGCTGCGCCACCTAGGCGCAGGTCGTGTGGCTTTGATGAGTGTTGCGTACACGTTTTCACGCCTCTTTCTCAGGTCTTCAAATCGTTCAGCAAAAACTAACTGTAATTCTGACTCCGATCACACGGCCCTACATTCTATCAAAATAGTATCACATATGCCCAAATTGAGTTGGTAATCTTTCCTTGTTAGAATTGACTGATCTCGTTTGTTCTTTGAGAGCCCACATAACGGTTAAAAATTTTGCATAGATGCGCGTGTCATTCAACTTTTTGGCATTACAGCATTACAGTTCTAATTATTTATTTTTATCTAAAAAAGTAAGGAATAAAAAACCATCCGAGAAAGTAGCTCTTAAAATAAATGGTTTGTGGTTTTAAGGATGCAAGCTCTCATGGTTGAGAAGCAAAGTGAGGCTCGAGATCAGACGGCGAAGGCCGGTCAAACGCTCCAAGAGCTCGTAACGTCGACGAAACTCCTTCAGAAACAGGTCGGTCGCGCTAATGCCCTTTAAGTTGCGCACTTCGGCTCTTAAATTGGTATTTGTAGTTATTGGTTTGATCTATTGGTTTCCGAATGTTTTTTTTTTCAGTTGGAGGAAGAGATCTCTAAGAAGTACGACGGTAGACGGGTAAATATAATGGGTGGAATCACAGCCGCTCTTGCCAGTCGCTAGCATTGCACCACCACCTTCTCGAGTTCTAGATGGCTTTTAGAGATTGCTGACATATTACTGTGCAAAACAGTCACAAAGGATTTCTTTGATTATTATTAGGCTAAAGTTGTTGGCTTGTTCTGATGTTGTTGTCTACTTGGTGCGGTTTTGATTTCGTTATGGTTTTGTTGGTGTCATGATTCTATGGTTCGTCTTTGTCATTTCTGCTATGTACCACAGATTTTCCTCCTATTTTTGCTTCGGTTGTAGGATGTGATACTGTTTGTGATATCTCTTTCGCGTATTTATTCGACCTTTATTTGCTGGGATGAACGTTTTTGCTATTGGTTCTGCCTTGCTGTGTCTTTGAAATCGTGCTGTTAACGCCTTGAGTCTTTCACATCCCATAGTTACATGGGTTAAACAATACGGATGACTTGGCTGAGAAACGGCACTGTCGAAATAATGTATTCTACCTAAACATGAGACAAAACCAGAGGTACTATTCGGTGAGAGCGCTAGTAATAGCCTCATTCAATCTTGAGAGTTCGTTGGTGCGCCACTGGTCGAGCGGGCAAACTCTGTCGCTGGTGCCGACATCGTTGCCGCCAGCCAGCTCCCGCACCAGCGATTCCAGCCTTGTTTACTTGGTCAGCGTCTCCATTTTTATTCTCGCCATGATGTATCTTATCTAAGGGCAAGCTTGTACTTTTATGATTCCATAGGTCTGAGTTTTTTTCCGAACTTTGTGCGGGGGGATCATCCGAGGGCGAAAATGATACCTGTTCCTCCAATTTCGACCTATTGGTAGGTTATGGCTTTTGGTAACAGCCAGAGGAGGTGCAGACTGCTGCGTGCGTCCGATACTAGGTACCTGGTTCGGATTTCCCACCCAGGCCAATTAAACGTTCCATCCCCTCTCCCCCGAGATCGGTGAATAGGTGCCAGATATGTCTGGGAAGGACAAAGCGCTGACTTGTTCGTCGGCTGGCCACCGCAAGTCATTGCATGGCCAAATGCGCATTCAGATCGCCTCCACGATATGCCGTATAAGTAGAATTCGTGGCGCATCGAAAAAGGGATTGAGTATCGCCGCCCTTTATCCTTTTATCCTTTCCTAATGGAAAGACAAAGGCCAGGTATTGCAATTATCCTCATAAAACTTCTTTGGTACATGTCGCGAAGATGGGCAGCACTGGACATTGAGCGCTGCAGCCAATCAGATCGCATCAAATTGGCGTGTCTTTCAGAGAACGCTTGTGGGATCAGTGTTCTAATTGACTGAATTTTGTAGATTCCTAGCACAGTTACATTATCCTTCTTTTTGAAACGTCTGCGTTCTCAACTGAGACTAAACTAGCGGCTAAGCACATTTTATTTCTGGATCTGTTGTGTTTACGACTGCGTCCGATTCGCTGTTCTAGTGATCCCCGCCCCACCTTGTCATAAGCTAGATCTTTTCTTCGCTCGAAAGTTTCTCTTTCACTATTTAGTAAGCATTAAATCAAAACCCGTGCCAACAGGGACCAGCTGACAGTTCCATTTTAGAGTCAACGACAATGTAGGAGACGCAGGGGGTTAGAGGGGTCGAGTTTCATTGGAGCGCGTTATTTCATGATGAGTCACTACGTTGAATCATCGGGATGTGCTGCGTCGTCATTTTCGCTCTCTTTCTAGTATTTCTCACTTACTCTTTGGTTGTTCTGGTGATATCAGGTTAAGTGTCGTCAATCTGCTTCTGTAATCTGCAATACTGCCACACAAAGCTTCCGATTTTGAGGCCGCTATTTCGATCTCGATGGCATTAAATACTTGTCACCCTGAAAGCTTAATAGCCGAGTAGTCGTGTCTACCTTTTACCCACGTCCTGAATGTGTTTAGCAGTGTCACAGACGTTGACTAAGAAAAACCGAATTAGAAACTTGAAGCTAGTGTACAGCCTGTGTTTATTTAAATCACGCGGGTAATTACGCACTCCTAAGTTTTATTGTTAATCCGTTCCTGGTCCTTGTGGTCGTCGACCATCAACAGCTACAATGGTGTTTCTTTTTCAGAGTCGAAATGTCGATCAGTTGGGGCGCGCAGTATCCTAAACTCAAGACGAATCTTCGACTAGCGATCAATCGACTGAAGCTGATGGGAAAGAAGAAGACAGAGATGGCTATGAAGGCACGAACGGAAATAGCTGAATACATATCGTGTAAGGAACTCAGTTTATCTGCAAGTTTTCGTCTCTGAGAGTATCAAAAGCCGCTATACAGCGTTTGCTACGTTGATTATAACCGTATGTTGAGCTTGGCTTCTGTGTTAGGCCTATGTTATACCATCACTCACCACGAGCGAAGCGTAAGGCCTATGTTATACCATCTCTCTGTGTGAGCGATGGTATAGCAGTGGCTTAATGGTAAGCTCCTATATCCTTTATCGCTTAGCGCGATCTATATATCGTTATGCCTCTGTCATACCATCGCTCACCCCGAGCGACGCCTAATGACAGGCTCCCATATCGACTCATCGCTTCGCGCGATCGATATGGGAGCTTATCATTAGGCTTCGCTCGGGGTGAGCGATGGTATAACAGAGGCCTTAGGCTTCGCTCGAGGTGAACAATGGTATAACATAGGCTTTACCAGGCAGATTTTCACCTGATTTATTCTCAAGGGTTGATGTTTGTTGTTAAGCAAGTAAAGTTAGGAAAGGTGGGGTTGTAGCGCTTGCTTTCTGGCGAAAATTGTGAAATTTAGCTAGTACCACGGCTGCTCTATACAGCTTTCAGCCTATTCTTCTGTGTAACTGCACCACTGGTCGCGGTATCTATCAGGGCTAGGTAGAATGTAGTAAGTAAAGTCAGAAGATGAGAGCAAGCTGTTTTCTGGCTGGAACGATGAAACGGAATCGAGCTCTTCTTAAATCTGATGAAGAAGGTATTAGGGGTGATGTACACTTTGAACACATGCATTGTAGCTCTGTCGATGAGACACTGGATGTAGCGTGCACTTGGACTTAAGATTCGTGGCTCAGACCCTACTTCGGCGAACCAAGTTTTCCAACCCTCCGCGATTGGTCCATTGCTACCAGATTTATTATGGAAACCATTGTATGGACACTGCAAGTCTCTGTGTAAGTCAAATACACACTAAAATTGCCCCCACAATTTTTCGTTGAAATAGAATGGTGGCACATCTCAGCGATAGTCCTTTATTCTTTATTAAATACACGCATGTTGTATAAAATCGCTGTAAGGTAACCCCTCCCCCCCCCCCCACACAATTCTTATGTAGCCCTTTACCCCGGGATTGAAGAGCTCCCAACTTCTTCAATTTTTGTTTGCTTTCAAAAGCTAATCTTCACCCAAGTCTCAGCTGCTGAGAAATCCTCCACATTATACTTTGTTTTCAGCAAACAAAGCGGATCGCGCACGGATACGCGTCGAGCACATCATCAGAGAGGACTACTTGGTCGAAGCGTTTGAGATTCTGGAGATGTACTGCGATCTTCTCCTTGCAAGATTCGGCTTAATCGAACAAATGAAGTGAGTTCATAGAGGAATTCGATTTAACCGACGGTTTATCCACAACTGTTTAAGGACACTCGATGACGGTATTGCGGAGGCGGTGATCAGCATCTTGTGGGCTGCTCCTCGGATAGCAACGGACATTGCAGAATTCAAGGTATATTTGTATATTTATATTTGCCTTTAGAAGTCTACTAACTTCCCTTTGTGGCGCTTTTAACTTTCATCTTCTCTGTTTCAGACCATAAGTGACCAACTCACAGTCAAGTATGGTAAGCCGTTTGCTGAAGCTGCGAGAGCGAATCAGCTGGAGTTTCCCGCAAAGGTCTCTCCAAAACTAATTAGCAAACTCTCGGCTGCAGCACCTCCAAAGCTACTGGTAGAGAGGTGTGTTTACATTAGTTTTCCTATGGGAAACAACTTCTAATCTTTTTCTAAATTTGTATCCCAACGTGTATAACCATATTACTTTAACATGTGCAAATTCCTAGTTCAGTTATGCTTCATTTTATACTCTATTATTACTATGGCTTCTTTTGATTTAACACGTTTGATCTCGAAAAACAGTAGATCTAAGGGAAGAGTGTTTCAGTGCGATTACTCACATCTAGTTATAGAGAACAGGTGAAGTATGGGATTACCCTTTTCTTAGAGCCTAATGGTTTGCTCAAAACAGCACATAGCGAAAGCAGTATTTTATCCTAATACTTATATTTCAAAGTGGAATATGTATTGTGTAGCGTTGTTTAGTGGAAATGACTAAACGACATTAACGTCATCGAATATTTCCTTTTTTATTTGTTCAATATGTCGCTTAAGGCTTAAGAAAGGCTGTAGCACAAACGAACTGAACAGAGAAACCGTTTAATATAATGAGCTCCTAGCATTTCATCAGAAGAAAGAGAAAGAAGGAGTAGAGCCCACTTCACTTTTCAAGGAAATGAATATGAAGCCTGTTCTGTGAATGGGTTATATCTATCATAAAACTCGTTTTAGGAACGGCACAAGTAATTGAGAAGGTTTATTACGCTGTTTAAGGCAAACGTCATATACACATGGAAATAAAATAATCACGTAACACAAATATACGCCAGTGAAAGAACAAAAAACATGATAACCAACGAAATAGGCAATTTACGAATACACTAATGCATTAATACACTAAGGATCAAGACGAAGTTCGAGGCTGTCCGCTTGAAACATCCCAGACTGTCAGGGAAACGTGCGTTCTTAGTAAGTTTCTGATACATAGAGCCAGCTCTATTTGCAAGAAAATTGGGCCTAAGTGAGGTCTTGGCACTATCAAAGGCGATTTTGTTCTGTCCACCACGAGTGATAGACAGAACAATCCCTAAAGCCGTAAAGACCAATTTAACCGTCCCCATTATGATTTTGTGTACCATGCAAATAGCAAAAAGATCCCTTCTTGAACTTAGAGAGAAAAGATTGAGTTATTTATTCCTAATTGACGCTCGGGGTATTCTAGAGTAGTATACTCTTATACTTATAAGTGTTTTTCTCGCGTTCTGTTTTTTAAAGCTGTTTGGCGCTGGCTGCTTAATTACCATTTCTGATTGTTTGTACTGTACCCCTTAAAAATTTGAAAATAACGTAAGCATCCTTTGTTGCTCGCCGATACCGGGGAGAATACAACTCAAGATCTCGTTTCATATGAGACGAATAAGGAAAATTGGTGTAACTTACTCCATTAGCTTTCTAGATAACTTTCAGCTCGTTTTTCAAAGCAAGCATTTCTTTTACAATGGCAAGATGCAGATCATCCTCTCTTCTTCAATGGCCTTTCGTACGTACTATACACGCTTTCTAAATCATTTTCATCGTATTGTGTTATGCATTTAAAAAGGAGGTATGTACAGCGCATTGCTTTTCTATAAACTGCGTGAAAATGGTAGATAAGTCAGTTTCTCTTATTGTGAAATCCCAAATCTTTTGTTAGAAAAACTGCGTTCGATATTCAAGCTCCAGGAGGGTTTCGAGATGAATTTTTGCAATTTTGTCTGACAGCAGTTTTCTCGGGAGTAAGAAGCAACTTCCAAATTGTGAAAGAGACCAATTTCAGGTACATGATTGAAATAGCAGCTAGCGCTGGTGTACCATTCACTCCGGATCCAGATGTGATGCGAGATGATGAAGTGGCTCAGGCAGAGCAGATGCTGATCGACTTCAAGCAGGCCGGTTCCACTGGGTTCAACGCTGGAGGAGCACCGGGAGCTCTGCCGAATCCTCCACCACCACCTCCATCCGATGTCTGCCTTTCTTATTAGCGCCTCAGCTCTCTTCTCTCTGTATCTTCGATCTCTTCTTTCAGTCGCTTGGATATGGCTGGAATGTTCCTCCGCCAGGTCCACCCGGCGGTCCACCACCTCCGTTTAATCCCCCACCTCCACCGCCTGGTCCAGGAGATGACTTCGGGAATGGTGGCAGTGGAGGTGAACCGTAGTGCGTCTGTTCTTATTTGCTCAGCTTCTGTAATAAATCTTGACAGGTCATATCTACGAAGTTCCAAACATTGGACCAACGCAGTATAATGATTTCAGCACGCCAGCTCCGAATGCTGGGTGAGTATTCGGATTCAGTAGTCAGACGACGGATGACTGAAGATTCTATTTAAGGCCACCGTCCGGAATGGTGCAGCTTCCAAAGATTGGACCGAACGGGTTGCCTATCTATCCGGGTCAGGATACTCCTCCTGCATATCCAACATTGAGCCAGCGGGTGAGGCTTTATATGGTCGCTAGCATTGAGGAAGGAATGAAATCGGTTCTCGTTCCTTGCTAAGCGGTTGTTAGCGAAGACGCTTGCGCAGCAGCTATGTTGTACTCGTCTTGCTTTCGACGCTGTATTCACAATCTACACCATTTTACGTCAAACTGGTCACTTTTCAAGTCAACTTGAACATCTTTCGATCCAATTGACCACCTTTCAAATCAAGTTCGACACTCTTCCAAGCAATCTTGACGCTTTTGGAATCAAACTGATTATCTTCCAAATCAAAACGAGCTTTTTTACACATTAGAATAGAGGCTCTACTAGATCCGAACAATTTTTGTTCAAGGAAAATGTACTATCACTTTCTTTGAAATTTTAATTAGGTCTGCCCCAGTAAGCTAAAACAGTGTTTGAAATTTATTTTAAGTTTATTTTTGGGGGAAATTAATAATTTAACTGCGATTTTTATTCGATTGATAGCACAACTTCTTTTGTTTGGAGTAACACGGGTATAAACAATACAAAAAATAGTTGTCAAAATCACGCATATTTTCGCAGCGGTGTTTTAAGTAATCAACTCTTATTACACTATCAATAAGGGAGAAATTTGCGACCACCCAGTCAAGTGCGTGGTGTGATATATTATTACGTTGAATGACTGCCGCCTCTTTGCGCTTAAAAATGAACTTTAGATCATTTTTATTAAAAATCAAGATTTCGTAAAAGTTCACGCATTTTCACTGGTCCGGCAGGTTGATTAAAAATTTCAAAGAAAGTCGTACTAATTTTTTCTTGAATAAAAAATTATTCTGAGAGTCTCTATTTTAATGTGTAAAGACCTCGGTTTGATTTGGGTGTTCAACTTGATTTCAAACATGTCAAGGTTGCTAAGAAAAGTGTTTGTTTTGAGATGTGTCCAATTGTCCAATTTGACGTGGAAATCGTATACACAGCGATACAAAGTATTAGGGTGTCCAGAAAGTATCTGCGGAAATACGACAATTTTTTTCAAAATAACACAATTTTTTATCAACATTTTATTATTCAACCAAATAATTTCCATCAACATCGACTACTCTCCACCAACGTTCCACAAGACTTCGAATTCCTCTGGCGTAGAAATCCAGCGACTTGGAGGCGAAAAAATCTCATTTTCAAGGTGGTCACGATCTTCATAACGCTCGCCTCCCAGAAGATGCTGAAGTGATCAAAAAAGGTGGTAGTCACTTGGCGTCAGATCTGGGATGTACGGTGGATGCGGCAGAACTTCCCATCCGAGTTCCAGAGTTCTCTGAGAAGTCGTCTTCGCGATGTGTAGGCGCGCGTTATCGTGCAGCAAGCGAACTTTGTTGAGCCTGGGCTGTTCCTTGCGCACCTTGTCGGCCAGTCTCTGCAGTTGGGTAGCGTAGACCTCGGCAGTGACTGTCGTGCTGTCAGGCAACAGCTCGAAATGATAGATCCCATAGACTACCCACGAGACGCTCAGCATGACTTTCCTCGCATGATTTTCACCTTTTACGAAAGATTTCGGCACTTCATCGCGTTGGCACCACGCATGTTTACGAGCGTGGTTGACGTAGAGGATCATTTTTCGATGGTGTCCAGCCAGTTGAAGGTGCGAATTCGGGAGAGCAGCTGAGTGCATATGTCCAGTCGTCCTCGCCGTTGTCGTGGGTCAGGTCGTGTGGGAGGCACTGACCCAGCTTTTTAACCATTCCAAGAGATTGCAGTGCATGCAGATCGGAACTGCCAAGAGCAGCAGCAAAATAGCTCACACCTTCATATGGATACTGCTCCACCAGTTTCCCCAGTTCATCCAGAGATATCGTTGTCGGTCGACCAGAGCGAGGCTCATCTTCGGGACTCCTGTTGCCGCTTCTGAAGCGCTCGAACCAGCTATACACAGACCGTAAAGAAGAAGCTGCAGAGCCCCATACACGACACAAGCTTCGATAGGCTTCTGCAGCGGAGTGCCCAGATTCAAACTCGTAAAGGAGTACGTGTCTAATATGGGTAGACAGTTCGGCCATCGTACGGTGAAATATGCAAGACGGAGCTGGACATGTTATGCAGATACAGCAGGATAGTCTCCTTATATAGCACTTATTTCGAAATCTTTGGAACATTATAGAAGAAATCTGGAACATTGCGAAGTCTTCTGCAGATACTTTCTGGACACCCTACTACATTGAAGCACGCCATCAAAACGAGTGGCATACACGTGAACATGTTCATCCGCGTACTCTTCTTTTCACATCAGCAAGGGCCTAACAGCTGAAGCGCTCCAGATTTGTCAGATCGGTTGCTAGAGCGGATGAATTCAAACCTCGATGTGACAGCGATACGATTAATACGACAACACTTGGAAGAAAAGCTCTTTGGTTTGTGTTGTCGACGCTTATCTGCCAACATCTCCAGAAGCGAACCGCAGTCTCTTCCAGTCATGAGTCGTTCCTATAAAGATGTTCTTCATCATGTTGCTATCAAGCGGCTCACGAAACCGTCGCATTTGATGACTTCGTTTCACACAAACAGTAGCAGTCACGAAGCAGGATATAGTTGTAGCTTTTCGTTCTGAATCATTCATTTCTTCTCCACGTTCCTGAAGAAAATCAAAGTGTGAATATAAGATCGCGAATAGTATTTCGGGACATTTGCAGATTTATTTGAATTCGGGAGCGCTGCTATAAGAGTGGAACATTGAGAGATTCTATGGATTCATTTTCTCTTGGTGCGGCGACAATACTGCGTCGACCGTCGACATTTGTAACTCCAAGTATTGCAGTATAAAGCGGTTGAAAGCTTTTTTCTTGCAGTCTTGATTTCAATAGAAAGTTCTACCGTCAAGTGCCAAAGTGTATCAGGGGAAAAACACTTTCAACCCAGGCGGGGACATATGGGACAGGTTGTCCCATATGTCCCCGCCGTTTTTTTCAACGATTCATTGCGGATTTCGCCGGCGGTCTCTTGCATGGCGCTATACAGCTTTCGAAAGAGAATGATTTGCTCTATCAAACCATGCATTGCATTTCTTTTCCCATCCTTAATTTTGTCAATTTCTAGGTCGCTGAAGTGAAAAGTGAAAAAGTAAAAAGTGATCATCTGCGGCAGTTGCTTCTCTCCGCTTAGGTTTGAAATTTTTCGCGCAGCTTTTCGTAGCATTTGGAGGACAATGTTCTGTGCTGCAAGAGTATGTGTTAGTGCTATTTGCTCATTTGTCCTTTATTGATTTTTAGATCATCAAATTGGGACGTCCGACGGGGAAGATTTGTTTTGCCGACAGCTCCTGCTCTGCGGAAGGACTTTTTTGCTTCGTGTTACATGTCGTTCGAAAGAGAATGTCTTGCTCTATAAGAATTTCTGTCGAGTTTTATGGCTCATGCTGATTTCTATCGAATATCAACAACTGAACAAGGAGGAGTTGTTTGTGAAGATGACTTTTCTGTTTTTGGAATTTTGTTGATATTCGACAGAAATCAGCATGAGCCAATAAACGCGACGCAAATTTTTATAGAACAAGACATTCTCTTTCGAGCGACATGTAACACCAAGTAAAAAAAGTCTTACCACAGAGCAGGAGCTGTCCGTAAAAACAAATCTTCTTTTTCGGACGTCCCAATTTGATGACCTAAAAATCAATAAAGGGCAAATGAGCAAATAGGACCAACACGTGTTCTTGTAGTACAGTCCATTGTCTTCCAAATGCTATGAAAAGCTGCGCAAAAAATTCCAAACCTAAGCGGAGAAAAGCAACTGCCGGAGATGGTCACCTTTCACTTTTTCACTTTTACTTTAACGACCTAAAAATTGACAAAGGATAAGGATGGGAAAAGAAATGCAATACATGATAGAGCAAATCGTTCTCTTTTGAAAGCTGTATAGCAAGAGACCGCCGGCGAAATCCGCAATGAATCGCTGAAAAAACAGCGGGGACTTATGGGACAACCTAATACATTTCCTATTTGTGTACGGGGAAGGTCCGCCTTACCTGATACGGTGAGGCGTGTTCTGCTAACGTGATGTATACGTTATGCGATTTTTCGTAGGTCGATGCTAGTTCCTAAGTATCCGCAAGCGGTGCCATCCTGCAGAATTAAACCAGTATTACACTTTTACTTTCGTCATCAGAGTCAATTGCTACGGAATCAGATCTCGTCTCGTTTATTTATCATCTTTTTTGTTTCACCAAAGTGTTGTATTGCTTGTTGGACAGCGGCATTACACAACAGTCGTGCAGAAAACAAGAGGCTAATGTTTGGAGCGTTACGCGTCGTGGGACCTCTTCCATTTCCTCTTTTGAAACCGCCAAATTAACCATATAACTTCGGTTGTGTCTAATTGTTCTCTTACTGCTTGGTTATGTCTATCAAATATGTATAAGCCAAAGTAGAACTGTGAAAAAACACAGCATTTGCCCTAAACATATTCAATCTCCATATGAAACTGTAGACCTGTCAAATTGGACGCTCTTTTAAGCAGGCTTGACCCTTCCAGAAGCAAACATAACATCTCTCCACATCGAAGTGTGCTATTTTCCACATTAAACTAGAAACTCTCCTCTGAGATTAGAATGGTTTTTTGCTCAACAAAATTTTGTATGGCTTCATTCAAATTTTTTAAAATTAACCTGCCCCAGTAGGTGATCACTTTGTTTGAAATTTATGAAATTTTTATTTATTTTTTTCAAGAAAAATAATATTAGGGTGTCCCATAATTTTCTGGGCTATATGAACCATAAGTGTTTAGCGCGTTATAACTTCTTTATACAAGATCCAAACGGGATGTTCTCTTGGCAGAAGAAGGCGATTCGAATATGTTTCGCAAAAGGATATTGATTACCCCTATCGGCCTGCTGCCCGCACTTTGGCAATTTCTCAAAAATGGAGCAGAAATCGACGTATCGCGACTTGTTTCTTCATCACTTCCGTTCTGGACAGTCTGCGTACGCTGCTCACAAAGGTATCGTTGCTTTGTTAGGTCCTGACGTGCGCAGCAAGTTCACGTGCGAAACTTGGCTCAATCATTTCCGGAAGGGAATGTACAGCATTACGGAGAAGAAGCATACTGGAAGAGCGATCGGACCGAATGAACGGCGAGTGCTTGCAGCAGTCAGGAGGCAACCTGCCAGAAGCGTAAGGACGATATCTAAGGCTATCAATACTCCACGTGGCACTGTTCATCGTTACCTGAAACAAAGCGGAAGAAGGGCAGTCTTGCCAGGATGGATCCCGTATGCACTGACTCCGTCTCAGAGGTGAGAGTTAGTGGTCACCTGTCAGAATAATCTCAACCGCGCAAGAACGACTGCGTGGTTGAACACGATTGTGGCACAGGACGAGAAGTGGTGCATGTACGATAACACCACACGGGTGATCCAGTGGCTTCTGAAGCACACAAGACCAGAACGAATTCCGAAGCCGTCACCACATGGGAAGAAGATTTTGCTTTCATTTTGGTTCACGAGTCGGGAAGTCCTGCACTACTCGCTTTTGCCAGATGGGCAGGCGATTACAGCAGACTTGTTCATTGAAGATATGCTGGACACGAAGCGTAAGCTGCTTGAGAATACCCAAGATTCGGTACTATTCGCGTGTTAATGTATAGTGCGCGACCGCATCGAGCGAAACGAACGCAGGAGGCGATGGGAAAGGAGTCTATCTAAATTGCGGCATATCCTGCGTATTCACCAGATATCAGCCCTTGTGGCTATGCTGCATTTAGAGGTCTTGCTCCTTTTCCATGAACAAACGATGCTCGTAACCTCAAAAGGTTCAGTGCGCAATCGACGAATGGATCGGCAGCAGGCCAGCTTCTTCCTGGTAGTTTGCAAACAACTCTCTGTCCAATCGTTGGAAAAAGGTTGTGGCCACAGATGGAGAATATATCATTTGACTACCCTTGATCATTATCCGGTTGTAATAACTTTTAATAAAGATGGTATGATAGTCCAGAAAATTGTGGGACACCCTAATAGTTTAGAGCTTGTTAAAGTGCACGAAGTCAGCATTTTTTTCGGGCTGAATAAAGAGATGGGCGCGTGGAGCGGTCTGGGTCGGAGAAAGTACCGGCTGTCGCGTGCTCCCGATATCAAGTTTCTGGTTCGGATTTCCCGCCTAGGCCAACCAAGCCTTCATTCCTCTGGCACGAGTGAATTGGCACCAGACCTGTCTGGGAAGGATGTCTGAGAAGCACTGTTTCGTTGAGCTGGATACAACGGTGTCATCCGCTGTTGGGGCCAGAGCTGCTTCATCCAGTGTGGCCGTTCTGGTCAGCTTGGCCACCGCAGACTGTAGGTGTGGTTGAGGGCGAGACCTCCTAGAAACGCGCGCTCATGTGTTCAGCTAGTTAGCCCTGCTGCATGAAATATGGATTCAATTATTACACTGACCGGACTGCTCATAAAATCCGTGACCCAGGTTAAGGCTTGAAAAAGCATAGAAATATTGCACTCGTGGTTGGAGAGATTTCGATGCTGCTTGAAGATTTATCTCCAACAGTGCTGATTAAGATAAGAGATGTTTTTCATCTATTGCTCCAGGTCGTTGGACTGTAGTCTGGCCTGGATGGGCGTTTTCATGCAAAAGTTCTCAAAAAAAGGTATTTTGAGTGCTTGAAGAGCGTGAAATTTCTGACTCTTTCAGCTGCAAACATTTTTCTAAGTGCAAAATAGAACTCTCTAATTGTGGGGATTGCGCCGTCCAGTAGTTCGTTACATTGCGGTGATTTCGTGAATGATGGGGTAAATATCAGTAGCGTAGAGCAGTGCAAGATTTTTTCTCCTTTTCGCGCTGACAGTGTTGAATCATGAGCAGCTAGTTTATTACATAACCAGGAAAATGTCTCGGGCGCATACCTCAACAACGAAAATGAATACCACGGCGGAAATTTGCACTCTTGAAATAGTAGAAAAGTATGTTCCATTTTTGCAAAGTGGTTGGAGCTACCGAGTTAGGAGCTCTGAAAGTTTGCTAGGTTAACTGTATACTAAAAATGCGTATTTCGAAGCGTTAAGTGTAGCATATATACTATTTTCACGTCGAAATTGACATTTTTCAAATCTAACTGGACACTTTTCAAATCAAATTGGACACTCTTCTAAGCTAGCAGAAGACTTGAAATCAAAGCGAACTCTTTCAAATTGAAAGCTTCTACATTAAACTAGAAACTTCAAAAAGGTTAGATTGATTTTTTCTTCGGGTAAAATTTTAGAACAACTTCTTTGAAAGTTTAATTCACTTTATAAAAAAATATTTTTAAGGAAAAATAAGGCTTTAAAGCTTCTTTTAAAGAGCACGAAAATACATAGCGCGGCGTTTTTGGTATCAAAAAAAGATTGCGCCATGTCGTCGTTCAAGAGGTCGCGTTTATTATTCGATTGATAGCAGGATTTCTATTTGTATATGATTTGGCACGTGATACAACAAAAGCAGTTGTAAGGAACTCACATATTCTCACTTTGATGTTTCATAAAGGTGTCATTTACACTATCAATCGAATAAAAACTGCGGCGAACTTTTTCAGTGCATGGCACATACTTTATTTTATTGCGCTATATGTTTGCTGAGAGGCGCGTGTAGCGCAGTCGGAGGAGGCGCCGGCTGTCGCGTGCACCCGGTACCAGGTTCCTGGTTCGGATTTCCCGTCCAGGCCAAACCAAGCCTTCCATCCCTGCGGGGTCGGTGAATTGGTACCAGACTTGTCTGGGAAGGATGGAGCGCTGACTTGTTCATCGGCTGGCCACCGCAAGTCATTGTACGGCCAAATACGCATTCAAATCTTCCACGACATCCCGTGGAAGTGGAATGCGTGGCGCATCCAAAACGGGATTGACTAACGCCGTCCTTTATCCTTTATATGTTTGCTTCTTTGACATGCTTTAAGACAAGTTTTAATTTTTTATTTTTTCTCAAAAATAAAAATTTTTATAAAAGTATTACACTTATTGGTGCAGGTAGACGGAAAATTTTCAAAGGAAGTTATACCAATTTTTTCTTGATCAATTAATTATTCTGACCATCTTATGAGTCTGCAGTTTAACCTGCCTGAAGGCCACTTCGATCTGGAAGAGTTCGTCTTGATTTCAGAAGTTTAAAGCTAGTCTGGAACAATGTCCAATTTGATTTGAAACGTGCCCATCTCGACGGGAAAATGGCATGCATGTATTCAGCAGAGGTGGTAGTAGGGCAGTGGCGTCCGCTGTCTCATGCACCTCGAATCGAGGTTCTTTGTTTGGACCTCTCGTCCAGGCCAAGCCACTTCCACCCTTCGGTGGTCGGAAAGTTGAAACCGGCTTTCCTGGGAAGAAAAAAACAGTGAACCGTCCAGTGACTAGTCATCGCAGGTGTACTGCATAGGACACACGCTTCTTCAAATTGCCTCCACGATTTCCATTAGAACTAGAATGCGTGGCGCATCCTGTGAAAGGATTGACTAACGCTGACGTTTCTCCTTTATATTCAACAGTATTAGCATTCCTATTCTACGACTGAAGATAGAGAATACATATAAGGGGTGGCGTTAATCAGCGCATGTTTTGAATGCGCCATGCATTTGACTTTTTTCTATTGGATGTTGTGGGGACAATATGAATTTTTTGCGCATTTACCTATACAATGACATATGGTGGTCAGATGGTGGACAAGGCAGTGCTTTATCCTTCCCAGACACTTCTGGTGTCGATAGGAGGCTTGGTTGACCCGGACAGAACTCGACCGAGAACGTCGATTCAGGGTGTGCACGGCAGTTGGCGCTCCCGCGACTGCGCTGCCACGCGGTCGCTTTAAAAAAGGGCATCTGTAAACCGCCCTCCTTGTTTTTCCCAATTAGGAATGGGGAAGCTTCTCACCTGTAAAAGCAACGGATGCTGGTTCGAGTTTCGCCGGGGCCCACGACTTTCGTCGAAACATATCCCCGTTGTGATGTTTGAAAACGGAGGTGTTTTTCCCTGGAGACCTGCTTCTGGTCATGAGCCGTCGTCAACATGACACCAGTTGTTCCGCGTTGGCTCAACACAACTTGCAAGGTTTCTGCACTTCACGTCGAATGTCCATGGAAAGTTGACGAATATGCTTCGCTACGAGCCGCGAAAACATTTGGTGATGTCTAAGCCGTTGAGCCACTAGACATCTCGGCCTAACGGAGCGTGACACGCGACCGTTGTTGTCGGATTGTTTGTGTTTTCGTTTTAAGCGGAAAGGGATTCGTTCCGCTTTTGACGATTTCATCCAGCTGCCTCAGTTGACTCGCCCCATAATTCACATGGCTGAAGGCAGACGTCTGGCACTAGGCCGCTGAACAACGATTCGAACGGCGTTTGGGATTAAGCAGGCAGTTGCCTTCCCATAAGTCTTGTTCGATAAGGCGCTCTTCTCAGTTGGGCGTTTACCTCTCTCTATGGCTGCTCTGAATGGATCGGTTTCCATTTCCATGCCTTAGAGTGTGATCAGTGTTCTTCGTGATATCCTGCCTAGATGAAAGTTGCGGTACAGGCAGAAATGAGGGTCTTAATTCGCTACTTTTCGTTCCTCATCCATTCTTCAGCGACGCTTGGTTGCCCAATGTGAGAAGACGTCGACTGTCGCATGCACTTCGATTCAAGACGTCTTGGTTAGGATTCTCCGCCCAGGGCAAGTAAGCCTTCAATCCCCCAGGGGTCAGTGGAATTGTACCAGACTTGGCTGGGAAGAATAAAACACTTGTCCATCGATTGGCCAGCGGAAGTCATGCCATAGATCTAATACGCGCTCAAATTGCCTCCACGATATCCCATAGAAATAGGATGGCACGTCTCACAAAGGGATTAACTATCGCGGACCTCTATCCCTAGTCGTTCATCCACAAGGGAATGGTCTGAAGCGTGTGCCTGAACAAGGGAACAAGTCATACAAGAATAGTCCCCACCCCCTCCCCAATTAGTATAAAAATGTGTTTCGTTTTTGTCAAATCGTTAAACCCAAGAAGTACTGGGTCCTCAAAGTTACTATAGAATCGGCGTCTCGCAAGCGGGGGTGGGGGGGGGGGTCTCCTGTATATTCGCGATGTCACTGCCGGCGACTGTCTTGGGGTGCATTGGGGTGCGGTGCATAGTGGCGCTGCTTCATGCGAGGGAGGCCGGGGGTTCGATTCTTCTGCGTTGCGCTGTTTTTGTTTTCAACTCACTGGCTGAGATTAGAGGAGCGATGACATCTACAGAATTTCCAGGCGTTTTCTGCGTTTTCCACCTGAATGCCGTGGCGGCTTTTATCCAAAAAACAACGAGAAAGGGAATCAGCATAATGATGTATGAACGCTGAAGATGAGTTGCAAGAAAGTACTCTGAACTACAGCTGGAGGAATGCGCAGAAAACACCTGAAAATTGTGTAGACATTAGGGCCCAAAAATCTCAGCCATTCAGTTGAAATTCAAAAATACCCCAACCCTGAAGACCTAAACCCCGGCCTTCCTTGCATGAAACAACGCCATTACCCACTGCGCCCGGTGCCGCTTGTCGGCAGTGGCCCCGCGGGCATACAAGACCCACCTTCGCACATGAGATGACGATTCTGTAGTTACTTGAAAGACCCAGTACTGCTTGGGATTAACGACTTGACAAAACGAGACACATTTTTTATACTAATTGAGGGGGTGGGGATTCTTCCTATATGACTCGCTCTCCCAGTGCAGGCGGACGCTTCAGACCATTCCCTTGTCAAATCCATTTCGCCTTTAAAGCCCTCGGATTGCACTGGTTATCGCGTTGTCGCCAGTTCTCGCTGAAAATGTTATTGCTATCCAAATTTGAGCTTCAGCAGCGTTCGCTTCAGCTGGCTTCAAAATCCGTAATCTAGTTGTCGTAAAGAAGTCATCGATATAATGTGGGTTGAGTGTGCTGTGGTTTGAGTGGTGCTCGACATTGACTTACAGTGTCGAAAAAAGACCTGATCTCAAAATTGAAAAACATTTATCTCAAAATTCATACAATGCCCCGTCCGTCTCAGTTCGAACGAAATATTTTCCAAGCTATGCAAACGCAGGGCGCGTTACAGCGCAATCGGGAGCAAACGCCCCTCTTGCGATATCCGAATCGAATCGTGTTTCGGGCCGCTTTGAAAACTTTCTACGCCTCCGGGATTGGCGTTAAATTGGGCCAGACTTGTCGCGAAAGAATAACACGCTGACTTATTCATCGTCTGGCCACCACAAATCATTATATGAGCCAAATACGCATTCAAATTGCTTCCACGACATCTCGTAAAAATAAATACGAGGCGCGTAGCACAATGAGACTGAATAACTCAGGCCTTTTTATCCTTAATCAACGCTGGGACGGTATGCAATCACTCTCGAGGTAGCTTTCTGCCCAATAAAGACGTTTGGCTACCACTTGTTATACTCATCGTCACTCGACGGTACAGCATACATCTCGACCACCCAGTTTTTTTTTTTCGCTGAGGGAGTAAATCAACCATTATCGCGTTGAAAAAATTTGACTGTTATTAGGTTGGCTGCAAAGTTCTGGTCTACTTTGACCGCGTGAAGCGCAGTCGGAGGAGGCGCCGGCTGTCGCCTGCACCCGATACCAGGTTCCTGGTTCGGATTCCCCGCCCAGGCCAAACAAGCCGTCCATCCCTTCGTGGTCGGTGAATTTGTACCAGACTTGTCTGGGAAGGATAAGGCGCTGACTTGTTCATCGGCAGGCCACCGCAAGTCATTGTATGGACAAATACGTATTCAACTCGCCTCCACTCCACGACATCCCGTAGAAGTAGAATGCGTGGCGCATCCCAAAAGGGATTGAATAATGCCGTCCTTTATCCTTATCCTTTTATCCTACTTCAAACGATCATACCTTTCTTCGTAGTCACTGGATTCAGTCGAACTAAGCACCATTTGAACTAGCACACTTTTTCCAACGACGCGATACCAGTTGATTAATTCCCTCAGCGAAAAAACTGGGTGATCGAGATGTATGCTGTACCGTCAACTGAGTGTAACAAGGGGTAGCAAAGCGTCTTTATTGGCAGAGTGAGTGCATGACGGTTGATGAGGATCCCGATCAGAGGTGTGCGTAATTACGATTTACGACTTTACGATTGATGGTGATTTTTGGCAATTTTTTAAATTTTACGATTTACGACCTTTAGGGTGGTAAATTGTATTTATTCGTAAAAGTGATCTTCGGTCCACAGATAACAGGCGCCCACATAACGAGATACAATCTGGGTTATAACGATAACGTCAACGTTACGGTTATAACGTATCCACCCACTTTTAAAGACTTCTCTTATAGCTCATTGCTACTTCCTATCAACTTTTTCATGTTCTGCTGTGGCGCTGTGACTGAAAAACGCAGCCTTATGTATAGGCCGCTCCAGTTTGACTCAAGTCTCTGATTACCCCACTTTTCACCTCCTCTCTAACGCTTCAAGGGCTGCCCACTTAGTGCAAGAGCTATTCTCGAGATGAAGCAAGGACAATAAATGATTAGAAATATAAATTCCTGGCGATGGAACAGGCCTAACCCTCTTTCTCGGTGCACTCTAGCACAACAACTCACATACAGTTGTCTGAAAACGCTTCATTCCAGTCCACAGAAAGACATACAAATTCGCCTTGGAGGTCGATACAAAAATGCTCTGGGTACACTTCGAAGT
The DNA here is from genome assembly GCA_947396885.1 of Heligmosomoides polygyrus polygyrus. Lineage (NCBI taxonomy): Eukaryota > Metazoa > Nematoda > Chromadorea > Rhabditida > Heligmosomidae > Heligmosomoides > Heligmosomoides polygyrus. The sequence continues at coordinate 80,159,963 of OX377204.1, read as the reverse complement.
GTGTGTGCGGAAAGACTTCAGGTGTGTCATAAGATAGGAATGTGCCATGTGCTCACTCAGAAGGTGATCGTTGTTGGATTGCGCAAATACTAGTTTCGTCGAGTTTGTCAGCGATGAAACGATTTTTCTGATTTTGGATGGAACGATTTTTATCCCTTTTGACTCTGACTTGTTGAGGTTGTTTGTCCAAAGTCACAGTTTTATATGGAAGCTAAAGGCTAGCTAGGTATCCTTTTAAGATAGCGTTTTTGGACAAACAGTTTATTTTGATTGTCCTAAAACTTGTCCAGCTTGATTTGAAACGTAGTAATTGGTTTTAGTGGCTTCCAGCTTGATTAGAAGTGTCCAGCTGAGCAGAAAACGACTCATAAACATGTATATCTTCGCTTAGTCTTAATATAGTCGTAGACATTCTTGGAATTCAGAAGCACTATAAGTGAGGCACCTCTTACGATTTACGGTTTACGATTTGCGATTCACGATGATTTTTTCGTGACAACGATTACTGATTTAACAAATTTCGGACTTCATTTACGCACATTTCTGATCCCGACCCCCCCCCCCCCCCCGCAAACGACGGGGCAGAGCGCAAGTAAGAAGCCGTCGTCGCTGTCGACGATATGCCCACACTCTGCCTCATGGTGAATAGGATTCCTGATTGATGGAAGGTTTCATTGTCCCGTAGACTAAGTGCCTTACCCTTCCTGTTCAGGGCTGTAGAGGGCCGAAGGCTTTCCCGCGTACGGGTTGCCTACTTACCCGCCACAACATCCTTTTTCTGCACTTCACTCAACCGTCTAGCTCTGAGTCATCACTAGGAAATGCCCATTTTAGAAGAGCGCAGCTGCGTCCTGTGGGCACATTATCTGAAGGTGGCACGTACTACCAAGGACTTTGAACGTGACCAACCCGAGACCAATTATGCCCGTTGGACAGAGGCTTCGGCAGCCCTAGCAAGTACTATTTTAGTGCGGTCATTTTAGACCAGCCACGTTGGGCTCTCTGAGGCTTTAAATTTCCCGCCTACTATTCGCGAGTAGAATGTTTCCCTGTATAATTTAGCCTTGGCATTCCTAAGGTACCCAGATGCTGAAAGGTCATTGAACCCCGATTTAACCCCAGCAGCTTAGACTACATCTCCTCATCATAATGGTTTTACTCTTCAGTGACTATTTTTAATGACCGATAAAGGGAAGTTTTCTGGCACGTTTACTGCATGTTGGGATTGCTCTGAATACGTCGTATCCGTGTTATGGTATTTACTTGGTGAAAGACTTGGGATATTGAATATTGCGTGTTTTTTGCTTGCCTTTTACAAATCGTCTAAAAGAGCGGAGAACCTGAAACAACTAGTTTCAACTGAAGTTTAGGTAGCCACCTGTGTCACGGTGTTTCTAGAACAGTTTTTTAGTTATACTGAGAGCAATATTACTTCGTGGGTTAATATACCTGAAACTTGGGTAATTAAACCAAGGGATGATAATTCACCTGCACATCTACTATGATGTATGTTGTTACTCCTGTAGTGAAACAGAGCGTACAATCATGGATAAAGGTTAAGATCGGGGTTTAAAGAACTGCGATAAAGTCCGATCTATCCTAGCCTTTATGGACATTGTTAAGTCAATTTCAATGAGGAATTAGCCTATTGATTGATGGGAGACTGGTGGCACTATACAATAAAGCACCACCTGCTGTCTGAACCCTGAGCTTTGGTTCATCGTGCGAGTTCCGCCCAGGTCATTCAAGCCCTGCATTCCTTCTGGAGCAGTTAATTGGTGCGAGATATCTGGAAAGGTAAATACTGAACTGCCCGTCGGCTCGCCACCACAAGTCATTGTATCGGCCAAATACGCCATCAAATTGTCTCCGCGATTTGGGTAGAAGTTGAATGCATGGCGCATCCAGCGAAGAAATCGACAATCACATTAATCCCTCTTCGTTCGTTTCCATGACAGTGGATGTCACATTTTAAAGTGAAGAAGCGAGCAGAGATCTGTTCCAAAGCGGCTACGTCGAAAGCTGTGCGTTCAAAGGGCTTCACTAGGCGCGTGGTCAGCGCTGAAAGGACTACTTCTCTAGGCTTTCAGGAGTTTCAAAGCGCTATTCAACTTGTATGACGCCAATTGTTCATTGTCAAGTGTAATGGGTGGCGCATTCCAAACAGGGATTGGTTAATGCCGTCCCTTATCCCTTAATGTTACCAAAGGAGAATGGGATGGGTGGCCGGTCAATAGAGTCAGTGTTTTATACTTCCAAGACATATATGGTGCGAATTCGCTCTAAATCCGGCGGGATAGATGGTTTGGTGAGGCATGCGCATCGAACCATGGTTCGATGCGGTATGCTCGCCGGACGAGGCCGTTTCTACGACTGCACTACGTTGCACTCTGTTTTCCAAATTCAAACCCAAGGTGAAGGATATACAGGCGATCATGTAGTAATCCGTGATCATGCATGACGCTGTGCCTACTTCTATTAGGGTGTCCAGAAAGTGTCCAGAAAGTCGTATTTCTGCAGATACTTTCTGGACACCCTAATAGTACAAAGAAGTTTTCATTTTCTTGTTGCCAGAGAAGAACCTAAACACTTTCTTTTTGACTAAAAGGGTAAGAGGCGATATCTAATCAGCACACACCTTTTCAAGAAACCCGTTGCTTGCTCATATTTGTTCCTGAGAAGCTCTCCTTTGCCATAGGGATGTTGTTGACGGTTATGAGGAAGATGCGTGTGTGGAGTCGCACAACATGGGTTTCCTTCCAGGAACAAGAAGGATGAGCATGCACAGCTGTAGCGTCATGCTACGCCTCTCCGGAATGCGTCGAGTGCCGGCGTCCTCTTGTTGTGGCCATTGGGCGTTTGTCTTTAAGCGGTTGGGCGCCGGTCGTTAATCGGTTCAACTTCGCAGGTTCCGCTTGGAGCGACAAACACTGCGTTGTTGCCTTACTTCGCTCAGTGTCTTCTGGATGAACGGAACCAAAGGACTACACAAAGAGTCCTATGTTCCTTGGTTCTCTAGAGGGTCTGGTGCGCTCTCCAGCACTCCAGCTGGACCTAAGTCCGTGGCGCAGTGTAGGTTTGTTGGACTATGCTGACATTTCCGGAGCGGCTGGGTTTTTTCCGTTTCCTGGACAGACCCGAGGGCACCTCGCATACTCGGAATGGATGCAAGACTGAACGCCTTTTGAGGCATTCGTGCGCGAATAGGCGACCCCATTCGCTAGTCTACCTCCTTGTCATGCGCCTTCTTCCTCCTTGTTGCTTAACTTAACATTTTCTCCTTGTACCTGCTGTGGTCGAGCGTGCTCGTCTTTACCGGATTCCAGATGATGGATAATTTCATCGGTTTATGCACCTCACCTTGCTTCTATGCGGAAAAATTTCAAATCGGAATCTAAAAGCCACCATTCACTGCCTCCAATTAGCCTTCAATTAAAAATGTTGTTTCCTTGGAATTGCTGGCGATAGATGTTGTGCATGCATCGTAGTGAAAACCAAGGAAGTCTCTGCATTGCCCTTGTCCTTCTGATATGGAGGTGCTTCTGGAAGGGATTAAATTGAAGCGGCTTCGATATAGCCGCTGGTAAATCTATCCAGACAGGAGGAAATAGGGAAAACCTTGACATTCAGCGGTGATAAATTAATGAAGAATTGATTCAATTTCTACGGATATTGCGGAGGTTTTACTACTCCGTATTGGATTTGTACCGTTTTTGCTTCAAACTAGGCTCCTTTCAATTCAAAACAAACCTCACCATGTAGGGATAAAGGACTGCGATAGTCGATCCTTTTTGGAATGCGCCACGCATTCTACTTTTACGGGATGTTCAGAAGGTAGATCGAATGCGTCCTTGGCCTTCACAATGACTTCCGGTATCTAACCGGTAGACAAGTCAGTGTTTTATCCGTTCCAAACAAGTATGGCACCAATTTGCCAACCACGTAGGGATGAAAGGGAGTTGGTTGAAGAAGACAGGAAACCAGAACCAGAAAGAGCTTAATCGGATACGCGCGACAGTCAGCGCCTTCTCCGATTGCGCTTTCATGCTTCAAGATAAATACAGGGTGGCTGAAAAGTTCGGGCAATTTTTCAAAGTATTTCAGCAGTACGAAAAAACTACATAAACGCCAAAGATTTACAAACAAAAATAACAGAAACTTCATTAGATCAACAACAACATAATACAACAGGAAAATTCACAACAAGTGCTCAAAATTTCCTCCTTTGGCTTCAATACATTTTCGCAGTCGTTTTGGGAAGTCGCTGATGATGGTCGCACACTGCTCCGCTGTAATCTCGTCCCAGGATCTCAACAACGCCGATTTCAGCTGCTCAACGGTGGCGTATCTTGTAGAGGAGATCTTCTGCTCCATGATCGACCACACAGAATAATCCATCGGGTTGAGATCAGGCGAGTTGGATGGCCAGATGTCCCTGCTCCAAAACCCTGGGAAGAGCTCCTCGCAAACGGCGATCGTGGATTTGGCGGAATGCGCTGGCGCCCAGTCCTGCTGAAGAGAAAATCCGGTTTCGCCAAAATGGCTCGTCGCCCACGGCTCCAGTACGTCGCGGAGGACATATTGCTGGTAGCTGGCTGCGTTAATTTTGACGTTCTGCTCCATGAAGACCAGCGGCGTCTTTCCGGTAGCGCATATTCCAGCCCACACCATCACCGAGGCTGGAAAATGGCGGCGGCTAATGGTCCTTGCGGCCGACGTCTTCTGCTGACCCTTCTTAAGCAGCTGCCGGCGATTCTGATGGTTGTGAACCGGCTGGACCGTGAAGATCTTCTCGTCGGTGAACAGCACCTTCGACAAGCGACCATCGCCGACCAGCTGACGCATTCGCCTGCATTTCCTCAACCTCTCAGCTTTCATCGCGTCGTTGAGGAAGTGAATACGAGCTACTTTGTAGCTGCGTAATCCCAGCTTCCTCCTGGCAATATGCTGGACTCGTTCCCTACTGATCCCGAGATCCGTAGCCATCTTGTTCATCGATACCTCAGAATTCCGGCTAATGCGACAACGAACCTTGTTGATGTTCTCCGGTGTTGTCGCAGTGGTGGGACGGCCGCTGCGGGGACGGTCCGAGGTCCCGCCAGTCTCCTTGTAGCGTCTTACAATCTTGTAGACGGTCCTTTGTTTGAAGCCGGTTGTTCGAACTATGTCCGCGGTCCTCATTCCCGTCTTGTGCAGCTCGACGACGGTGATACGCTCACTTTCACGAGACATAACGCAAGCACAACTGAAAACGAGAAAACTGGAGCAACAGATTCTAGATCAAAATTGCGCGAGGAATACAACGGAAACAACAGAAATAACAAAAAACCTCAATTTCAAGGCCAAAAGTAGCGCCGCAAAAAATTGCCCGAACTTTTCAGCCACCCTGTATATTCCAAAGCAATGTGTCAAGAATGTCAAATTAAACCTTATATTTGAACTTTTTCACAAGTCGCCCATGGAGAGGGCGTCTAAAAATTAACCACTCTGTGATGGTCACAAAATACAGAAATCTTTTTAAGATTGATAAACTCCATGTCCTCTCATCTTGAAACCTCTGCATTGTTGTTAACAATATTTGAATTGCTTCTGTACCACGAGGTAGTTAGGGGCAAGCTTTATTATTGGCTTGATTTAGGCCGTCCCTCCGTCTTCAAAGGCATCATTTTCCACCGCCTTGAGGAGCATCGTGCATCTGAAGGCGACGAGACGGTCGAAACGTCAGGCCAACAATAAAGCTTCCACCTAACAACTTTTTAAGTTTTAAGGCGAAAAACACAAATTATCGTGAACAGAAACGGAACGGCGCCAGGCTTTTGTTCGTTCGGTGCTGCTTACATGAGCGCGGGTGATAAATTTCTACAGTTGTTTCTTCTCAACAGTACATCCATGCGGGAATACAATATCGTTGAATCACACTTAACTGCCCTTCTGCGCGTTACGAGATAAAAGAGTGAAGTGTATGGCCGAACGGCGGGAGTAAGTCTGAGGAAGACTTTTCACCATTCTGATATCAGCAGGGATACATGTAGCGCAGCCGGAGGAGGCGCCGGCTGTCGCGAGTACCCGATACCAGATTCCTGGTTCGGATTTCCCGCCCAGGCCGACCAAGCCTTCCATCCCTCCGGGGTCGATGAATTGCTACCAGACTTGTCCGGGAAGGACAAAGCGGTGAATTTTTCTTCGGCTGGCCAGCGCAATCGGTGTATGGCCAGATACGCATTCAAATATCCTCCAGGATATCCCCTAGAAATAGAATGCGTGGCGCTTCCCAGAAGGGATTGAGTAACGTCGTCTATATAATTTGTTAATACGAGCAGATAACGATAATTCCGAATAAAGATCAGCATTAGTTATTCTCTTTGCGGGATGCGCCTGCACTCACTTCTGCAGTATGTAAAAGAAACAATTTCAATGTGTATTTGACCTATGTGAGCGCGCGCTAGCGCAGTCGGAGGAAAAAACTGCTGTCGCTCACCCTGAACCAAGGTCCTAATTCGCGTCCAATCCAAGTAAACTGAGCCTACATGCTTCTGGGGTCGGTGAATTGGTACCGGACTTGTTTGGAAAGGGTAAGACACCGACCTATCCAGCCACTCTCTAGACCAAATACGCATTCATGTCGCCTCAGCGATGTCCCGCTGAAGTCAAAGACGTGGCGCATCCCAAGCAATGGATTGATTAACCTCGTCCTTAGTCCTTTTTTGCTACCTTCTTTATCGCTATCAAGAACAACCATACCAAATGTCAATCGTCTTATTAACAGCACATCGCTTGCTTATTAAAAGACTTATTAAATGGCATGCAGCCGCGTCAGAAGCTCTCGATGATTGAACACTTAGGCGCTTTCGGAGATTTTTACTGTCCCTCACGGATGCAAGCGAGGGCTGGATTAGCGCCGGCCTTTATCCTCCGTTCTCCTCCTCTATTTTGGTGCCCTTTTTCATCAAATCTAAATTTGCTGGGACAGCTTCGCTCCTTCTCCTCAAGGGAGCTCTAAATATGACATATTGCGCATCACACGTCGCCCGATTTTCTTTTCAATCTCATTGTTTTCGATGTGGATGGCACCCTGGAGGTCTTCTGACTATGTGTTGGTTGCTCCACGCACTGGACACGTCAGGCGGTTTTCATCGTGCTCGGCCAACTTATTGTGTTCCGCGATCGTCGAGCAACGTTCAGCGTCATCTGCTTCTAGAAAAAAGCCATCTACGTTGATTTACTGATGCTTGTGCGCAGAGCAGCATGTCAGTTTCTTTCCGTTGATCGTCAGCACTTGGACGAGCGGCTCATCTCCTGGCTCTCTTTGGTGCCACCATGTTCCGATTCCGCCTGTGGGCCTCAGACATTGGGTTGCAAAGAAATATCCCGCCAGTTGTGCATTTTTTTAAATGTTTTCTTCTCGCTCCATGTATACAACGGCTAACGAACATATCCACCACCATTATCTACGACATATTGCCATTTGTCGGGTAATTTGTAGATTCCGCTTCTATAAATTTCATGGGTTTCTGACGAACAACTCAGTGAGACTTTTTTCAAATTGCTACCTGTCGCCAAATTTTTTCTCCTGCAGATGGTTCGAAAACGAAAGAAACAGGTGGTAGTCTCCGTTGGAGCAAGGTCGGGTGAATACGCTGGGTGGGCCAGGACATGCCACCCGAAACACTGGGGTTTTTTCTTGGCCACCATTGCAACGTGTGAACCAGGGGTATGCGTTTCCGTTAAATCATTAAATTTCGGCAAATACTAAAAAGTAGCTGCATAGTGCTGTCTCAATCGAAAAATATCGGAGAGATGGTTTGTATAGCATTTTCACGACTCGTGGGCGCTTTCAAATCAAACCTTTGAGACTTCTTGAATTCTGACAACTTTCCAAATCAAACTGAACACGTTCCAAATAAAAAATGAACGCCTCCAAAATTAGTTTAGTGTATTATTAAAAATTATTTTCAACAGCCTTTCCCATTCTTTGGATTTTTTTCGATATTACTTTATTATGGGCGCGTGGAGCGCAGTCGGAGGAGGCGCCGGCTGTCGCCTGCAGCCGATACCAAGTTCCTGGTTCGGGTTTCCCGCCCAGGCCAACCAAGCCTTCCATCCCTCCGGGGTCGGTGAATTGGTACCAGACTTGTCTGGGAATGATAGAGCGCTGAGTTGTTCATCGGCTGGCCACCGCAAGGCATTGTATGGCCAAATACGCATTCAACTCGCCTCCACGACATCCCGTAGAAGTAGAATGCGTGGCGCATCCCAAAGAGGATTGACTAACGCCGTCCTTTATTCTTTATTTTTTGTTACTTCATTATACGTTAGAGAGAAATGAGAATGAGTCTGAAAGGCTGTTGAAATAATTTTTAATAATTTAATAGTTCAATTTGGAATGCGTTCATTTCCATTTGGAAGGTGTCCAGTTTGATTTAAAAAGTTGACGAAATTCAAGAAGTTTCAAAGGCTTCATTTGACATCGCCCACCTGTCCTGAAGATGGTCCATAAAACGGTCCTGCTGATATTTTTCGACTGAAACAATGTTGCGCGAATATCTATGCTTTTAAACGAAACTTAACGATTTAACGGAAGCGCACACCCATGTTGTGGACGCGGAGAGTCGGGAAGGAAGAAGATCTTGTCTTGTCTCCCACGATGAGCTGTTTCGATGCGATCCAACTGCCTGCAGTAGACATCGCAGGTGACAGCAGTGTTTGCAGCTCCCAGTGAATGACCCTTCGCAATTCCAAGAGACACTGAGCATTACCTTCTTTGGGTGAAGTTCCGGTCTTGGCATGGGAATTCCTCCTTCGCCGCGAATGAGCCACTGACGCTTTCGCGTGTGGTTAACGTAGACTTCCCAGATCTAGTCGCCAGTGACCAGGTTCTCGAGCCGAGAAAAATCCCTCCATAAAGTCAAGAAGTTCATGCACGCAGTCTGGCGCACCCGTAGCTGGTGGCCGCTTAGTTCATGCGGGTACCCATGCACCACATCTAGGAGTCTTTCCAAGGCCACGCAGGTGTTGTGCCATGTTGGTGTGAGTGCACTCGAGTTCTTCTGCCGGTTTACGGATGCAACGCCGGGATCCTCCTGAACCAGCTCCAGAAGGCGCTCCTCATTCACTGCAGCTGGCCTTCAATATCATGGTTGGCCTTCGAAGCAAAAGTCTCCGTTCCTGAGCTTCCGGAGTACTTTCGCTGCGTCGTAGGAGGAAATGGTAGGATCCGGCTTCCACATACGTTATCCATCGCGAGTCTTGCACTGCTTTGCTTTTTGAACTCGTGAAGCAGAAGCAATCGCACTTGTTGCCGTCGGGAGCGATTTTCTCTACCGTAGGCGTAACGGAGTATGACGAAAATATTGGCAAATGTAGCTCATAAGTCTGCCTAGATTTGCGATGTTGAGAGAAGGTTCCAGAACACTTTTCAAAAGTTTGGCGGAACACCAAAGTGAGTGGCGAGAAACTTTACTTGCAACCTAATCACAAGTACCACCTGTCGTCTCGTTGATCATCGATTTGCTCGAGCGGCGCCAGCAGCGTCTCCATTCGTCCCTGTCGCGTGCCAGAGTGCTCCAATGGATCCTCCTCGCTCGAGGGACACGAAGAGCGTCATAACGGTCGTTCAGGGCTTTCACGAAGAAGTCCGACCAACGCGTTGGTGGGCGTCCTAGTGTTCTCTTGACATCCCGCGGAATCCAGTCGGTGACGGCTATCGTCCAGCGAGTGTCTGCGAAGCGCATTACGTGGCCGGCCCACCTAATTTTCGACAACTTGGCCCACGCGACAGCGTCTCTGATCTTCGAACGTCGGCGAAGTTCGGAACTCCGGAGGCCTTCTCTCACTTGCGTGAGTCGTGTCACTCCGAGCATCGTGAGCATGCAACCTATTATCTGTTTCAATAGCGGATGCTCGCATTTATGGCCCAGGGGCCGGATTCCTCTGTTAAGTTGCTGTAAGCCGTTGGTGAATCCGGCTCCAGGTCGACAACAACAGTTCGAGTGTTGCGAGTTTTCCACATGCGTGTGAAGAACATTGGTTCGAAGAAAAACATAGCGGAATGGGTTCCAATTTCCTGTGCCCGCTGCCGGCCCGCTACTGCCGCCGCCCGACCCGTGTCGATGTGCTGAAGTGCTGCTGCTGGCGGTGGTATTGCGGCATGATTGGGCTGTGCGGGGTGTCGTTTCGTACTGATCTCAGCTGACCGAGCTGAGACGAGGCGGCCGGGCGCGTGCTAGCCGGGTTTATTAAGTTTCCCGGAAGGGATGCGTGGCTGTGTGCGCTGCTTGTTTGGCATATTTCTCGTCGGCTATCTTTGATCGGATTTTGAGCATTCCCGGTGCTTGGTGCCTTAAACTTCTCGCCCTCTATCAGTTTGTCCTTCCTACATGGAGCCGTCATGGTTCCGGGTCTTGCCAGCTGGATTAGAGGAGTGCTCTTCAGCCGGTAATCCTCAAAGCTTTTGCTCTAACCGTCATTCTACTCTGCTTCTTTGAGAGCTCTTCAAAGAATTCATAAATCTACTTCTTGTTTACCCATTTCTAGTTACCTCATGCTGCCGGGAGAATTACTGCTTTATGAGCTTTTTGACGTGAACGGGACGGACCCTACGATGGGGTCGTGCTGTTCCAAGATGAATATGCCATCGTTATTCTGTTAAACAAGCATTCTTCTGGCGACGTTTGAATCCATTGGGGTGCAGCATCAATGAGCGGACAGACTGTTCGTTTTCTAGACTTGCGATCTTCCTGAACGGCTGGGCCGATCGAACCCCATTCACTGCCTAGCTCTCACTCTCACTGATAATTTGCCGTTGCAACTTAAGCATTGAACCCCAATGGATACCTTGCTTGGGCGCCTTTTCACATCTTTGAATCTCCAGAGATCACATAGAATGTGATATAAAATGTAATCACTGTTTGAAGTGCTACAACTTTTTGGCTAGTGCAACTATTGCGAAGCTCAAGGGCGCCTAGTAGCGCAGTCGGAGGGCTACTCAACGAGCTAAGCGAATGCATGGCACGATTTCTTCTGTTAACACGCTAAAGAACTGCTGCTTTTCGAACTCTGGAAAAGAAAGCTATAATTTTTCCGAAAACAAAATTTTTATAAAATTTCATCAATGTGTTCACTTATTGGGACAGATGAGTTTAGAAAATTTCAAAAAATTGTATTAAGTTTTCCTTGAACGAGAAATTATTTCAAACTTCTTGGGGTGTAGCTTAATTCAGAAGATATCGTTTCGATTTAAAGGTGTTCGGTTTGATTTCGAAAGCGTAATGCCTGCTTGGAAGTGTCCAATTCGACGTGAAAATGGTACAAAAATTACCGATTTGACCACTGTGGCACAAAGACGTCATTATGTGCTCATCCTAGAACAATTCCGCTGATGTGTGTTGTTTTTTCTTAGGAGAGAAAAGTCAACCCCTCTGAATTGTGCCGCGAAGCCTTTTTCCACCTAAGGCCCGGTTTACACATGCGCCGCCACGCGGCGCGGCGCGATGGTCGCCATAGATATCGATTTTTCGCGCCGCCCGGTCGATATCTATTCCGACTATGGTGCCGTGCTGCGTAGCGGCGCAACTATAAACCAGGGCTAAGAGCATCGCAGTGCTCTTAATATTGCCATTGATGATTTTGAGCAAATCGGCTCTTTATCCTTCTTTGTCAGGCCTTAATTCGATGTCCCCGCTTCAGCCCTGGTCTCTGCGCCTCCACGTGTCAGGGGTACAACAAGAGCATCCTGTAAGCCACCTGCAAGCAGAATTTTAGGTTGGCTTGATGGAGAAATAAGTTAAATGAAAAATCAGAATCTATCCTAGTTGGAGGGGGGGGGACTCCACTCTACTGATTTTACAACGGCGTTAAAGTGTAACATAGACTGTTATATGTAAGAAGCAATACGCTAAATTACCTTAAGAGTAGACAATTTCCTAAGCCAAAGAAAGACCTTGACTGGATGTGGGCACAACACAGCGCAGGTGGTATAATGGCGTAGAGCATTCCCGCCCGGTCAGCAGGAAGTGCGGTTTCGAATCCCGCCTGGCGCTAGAGTTTTGAAATATCGTTATTTTGGTTTAGGTTGGCTCCAAAAAAATCTTCGAAAAATCAACAAAATATCGTTATGAGAGCTTACAACTTCGATACTAGCCACTTGAGGCTTAAAGAAACTGACTTCTTGGTATACGCCACCATGGGAGCGTTCGACTCACTTTTCCAGTAAGATAGATCAAAGAATTACATGGACCTGCACTTGTCAAGACTGAAGGTTTCATACAGTGGCGGTTGGTGGCTCCGTATAGGAATTTCTCGAGATTTCTTAGTTGCTAAGGTAACTAATCCTAAGCATTTATATCCTTGGATATTATAAGCCTGTAGCTGTTAGAGTTCCATCGCTCACAAGAAAACACGCCGTCAGCTAACCGAAGGCTGTTTGTCGTCGTTTGAATTATCTGCGCAGATGCGTCTCCGGCTTATTTGGACTAGTGCGCCTTGTTCGAGGACAAGATCCACATTGGAGACGCGCAACGTTCTTCACTCCCCTAATCCCCCATTGGCATTCGATCCTAGAGGCGAGTCCGCCGCCGCCTCCACGGGTGGTGTGAGCTGTTTCGTGTTTGTGGCGTTTCGCTGTCATAATTGAATAGCGGCAAGTTTGTTCCGGTTGTGTGTGCGTGTCTACAACATTGTTATAGGACGAGCTAACACGACAACATGACTCTCTAATTCACTTATCCGGCTGGGAAACCTTCCAGGAAAGGCCTTGCCTTTTTCCCCTTGCCCTGGTCGTTGCAGCGGCGATGTCTGACTTGAGCATTAGCTCACATTTCTGCTTCCAACAATATGCTCCATCTAACGGGTTCTGACGGCAATTCGTCATTATTTTCCGCCTGGTATCGTCCATTCGCTTCTTTTGCATGGAATCGTAGAGGTGAATGACCTCTACGACTTATTGAGCGAGCTAAACGAATCTTCTCTAGCTTCTCAGGGCTATCACATTGGTACTGCTGAGGTATTATAGGATGGTTACTCACATTTATAACAGAAGAATCCAACCGAAATAGGATTCCCAGGTACTAGTCGGTAATGTGGCCTACATGGGAGGAGAACCAAACCCGAGCAATCAGTGGGTTTGTGGATGGTAGATGATCTCTGACTGGTTGAGATTGCTTGGCGCTTCGCCCAGCCGCTTCCCTATGTAGGCCGTATTCACGACAAGTGCAGACGGAGTAGGCGCCGGTTATGGTGTGCGTACGATTCCAGGCTCCTGGGTCCAGATTCATCAACCGCTTACCTCCTGAACCAGCTCCAGAAGGCGCTCCTCATTCACTGCAGCTGGCCTTCAATATCATGGTTGGCCTTCGAAGCAAAAGTCTCCGTTCCTGAGCTTCCGGAGTACTTTCGCTGCGTCGTAGGAGGAAATGGTAGGATCCGGCTTCCACATACGTTATCCATCGCGAGTCTTGCACTGCTTTGCTTTTTGAACTCGTGAAGCAGAAGCAATCGCACTTGTTGCCGTCGGGAGCGATTTTCTCTACCGTAGGCGTAACGGAGTATGACGAAAATATTGGCAAATGTAGCTCATAAGTCTGCCTAGATTTGCGATGTTGAGAGAAGGTTCCAGAACACTTTTCAAAAGTTTGGCGGAACACCAAAGTGAGTGGCGAGAAACTTTACTTGCAACCTAATCACAAGTACCACCTGTCGTCTCGTTGATCATCGATTTGCTCGAGCGGCGCCAGCAGCGTCTCCATTCGTCCCTGTCGCGTGCCAGAGTGCTCCAATGGATCCTCCTCGCTCGAGGGACACGAAGAGCGTCATAACGGTCGTTCAGGGCTTTCACGAAGAAGTCCGACCAACGCGTTGGTGGGCGTCCTAGTGTTCTCTTGACATCCCGCGGAATCCAGTCGGTGACGGCTATCGTCCAGCGGGTGTCTGCGAAGCGCATTACGTGGCCGGCCCACCTAATTTTCGACAACTTGGCCCACGCGACAGCGTCTCTGATCTTCGAGCGTCGGCGAAGCTCGGAACTCCGGAGGCCTTCTCTCACTTGCGTGAGTCGTGTCGCTCCGAGCATCGTGAGCATGCAACCTATTATCTGTTTCAATAGCGGATGCTCGAATTTATGGCCCGAGGGGCCGGATTCCTCAACGAATTACAGCGACTTAACAGAGAAATTACAGCCGAAATCCCTGATAGCGCGGCTTATCAAGCGATATGGTGAGCGACAAGACGCGCTATCAGGGATTTCGGCTGTAATTCCTCTGTTAAGTTGCTGTAAGCCGTTGGTGAATCCGGCTCCAGGTCGACAACAACAGTTCGAGTGTTGCGAGTTTTCCACATGCGTGTGAAGAACATTGGTTCGAAGAAAAACATAGCGGAATGGGTTCCAATTTCCTGTGCCCGCTGCCGGCCCGCTACTGCCGCCGCCCGACCCGTGTCGATGTGCTGAAGTGCTGCTGCTGGCGGTGGTATTGCGGCATGATTGGGCTGTGCGGGGTGTCGTTTCGTACTGATCTCAGCTGACCGAGCTGAGACGAGGCGGCCGGGCGCGTGCTAGCCGGGTTTATTAAGTTTCCCGGAAGGGATGCGTGGCTGTGTGCGCTGCTTGTTTGGCATATTTCTCGTCGGCTATCTTTGATCGGATTTTGAGCATTCCCGGTGCTTGGTGCCTTAAACTTCTCGCCCTCTATCAGTTTGTCCTTCCTACATGGAGCCGTCATGGTTCCGGGTCTTGCCAGCTGGATTAGAGGAGTGCTCTTCAGCCGGTAATCCTCAAAGCTTTTGCTCTAACCGTCATTCTACTCTGCTTCTTTGAGAGCTCTTCAAAGAATTCATAAATCTACTTCTTGTTTACCCATTTCTAGTTACCTCATGCTGCCGGGAGAATTACTGCTTTATGAGCTTTTTGACGTGAACGGGACGGACCCTACGATGGGGTCGTGCTGTTCCAAGATGAATATGCCATCGTTATTCTGTTAAACAAGCATTCTTCTGGCGACGTTTGAATCCATTGGGGTGCAGCATCAATGAGCGGACAGACTGTTCGTTTTCTAGACTTGCGATCTTCCTGAACGGCTGGGCCGATCGAACCCCATTCACTGCCTAGCTCTCACTCTCACTGATAATTTGCCGTTGCAACTTAAGCATTGAACCCCAATGGATACCTTGCTTGGGCGCCTTTTCACATCTTTGAATCTCCAGAGATCACATAGAATGTGATATAAAATGTAATCACTGTTTGAAGTGCTACAACTTTTTGGCTAGTGCAACTATTGCGAAGCTCAAGGGCGCCTAGTAGCGCAGTCGGAGGGCTACTCAACGAGCTAAGCGAATGCATGGCACGATTTCTTCTGTTAACACGCTAAAGAACTGCTGCTTTTCGAACTCTGGAAAAGAAAGCTATAATTTTTCCGAAAACAAAATTTTTATAAAATTTCATCAATGTGTTCACTTATTGGGACAGATGAGTTTAGAAAATTTCAAAAAATTGTATTAAGTTTTCCTTGAACGAGAAATTATTTCAAACTTCTTGGGGTGTAGCTTAATTCAGAAGATATCGTTTCGATTTAAAGGTGTTCGGTTTGATTTCGAAAGCGTAATGCCTGCTTGGAAGTGTCCAATTCGACGTGAAAATGGTACAAAAATTACCGATTTGACCACTGTGGCACAAAGACGTCATTATGTGCTCATCCTAGAACAATTCCGCTGATGTGTGTTGTTTTTTCTTAGGAGAGAAAAGTCAACCCCTCTGAATTGTGCCGCGAAGCCTTTTTCCACCTAAGGCCCGGTTTACACATGCGCCGCCACGCGGCGCGGCGCGATGGTCGCCATAGATATCGATTTTTCGCGCCGCCCGGTCGATATCTATTCCGACTATGGTGCCGTGCTGCGTAGCGGCGCAACTATAAACCAGGGCTAAGAGCATCGCAGTGCTCTTAATATTGCCATTGATGATTTTGAGCAAATCGGCTCTTTATCCTTCTTTGTCAGGCCTTAATTCGATGTCCCCGCTTCAGCCCTGGTCTCTGCGCCTCCACGTGTCAGGGGTACAACAAGAGCATCCTGTAAGCCACCTGCAAGCAGAATTTTAGGTTGGCTTGATGGAGAAATAAGTTAAATGAAAAATCAGAATCTATCCTAGTTGGAGGGGGGGGGGACTCCACTCTACTGATTTTACAACGGCGTTAAAGTGTAACATAGACTGTTATATGTAAGAAGCAATACGCTAAATTACCTTAAGAGTAGACAATTTCCTAAGCCAAAGAAAGACCTTGACTGGATGTGGGCACAACACAGCGCAGGTGGTATAATGGCGTAGAGCATTCCCGCCCGGTCAGCAGGAAGTGCGGTTTCGAATCCCGCCTGGCGCTAGAGTTTTGAAATATCGTTATTTTGGTTTAGGTTGGCTCCAAAAAAATCTTCGAAAAATCAACAAAATATCGTTATGAGAGCTTACAACTTCGATACTAGCCACTTGAGGCTTAAAGAAACTGACTTCTTGGTATACGCCACCATGGGAGCGTTCGACTCACTTTTCCAGTAAGATAGATCAAAGAATTACATGGACCTGCACTTGTCAAGACTGAAGGTTTCATACAGTGGCGGTTGGTGGCTCCGTATAGGAATTTCTCGAGATTTCTTAGTTGCTAAGGTAACTAATCCTAAGCATTTATATCCTTGGATATTATAAGCCTGTAGCTGTTAGAGTTCCATCGCTCACAAGAAAACACGCCGTCAGCTAACCGAAGGCTGTTTGTCGTCGTTTGAATTATCTGCGCAGATGCGTCTCCGGCTTATTTGGACTAGTGCGCCTTGTTCGAGGACAAGATCCACATTGGAGACGCGCAATGTTCTTCACTCCCCTAATCCCCCATTGGCATTCGATCCTAGAGGCGAGTCCGCCGCCGCCTCCACGGGTGGTGTGAGCTGTTTCGTGTTTGTGGCGTTTCGCTGTCATAATTGAATAGCGGCAAGTTTGTTCCGGTTGTGTGTGCGTGTCTACAACATTGTTATAGGACGAGCTAACACGACAACATGACTCTCTAATTCACTTATCCGGCTGGGAAACCTTCCAGGAAAGGCCTTGCCTTTTTCCCCTTGCCCTGGTCGTTGCAGCGGCGATGCCTGACTTGAGCATTAGCTCACATTTCTGCTTCCAACAATATGCTCCATCTAACGGGTTCTGACGGCAATTCGTCATTATTTTCCGCCTGGTATCGTCCATTCGCTTCTTTTGCATGGAATCGTAGAGGTGAATGACCTCTACGACTTATTGAGCGAGCTAAACGAATCTTCTCTAGCTTCTCAGGGCTATCACATTGGTACTGCTGAGGTATTATAGGATGGTTACTCACATTTATAACAGAAGAATCCAACCGAAATAGGATTCCCAGGTACTAGTCGGTAATGTGGCCTACATGGGAGGAGAACCAAACCCGAGCAATCAGTGGGTTTGTGGATGGTAGATGATCTCTGACTGGTTGAGATTGCTTGGCGCTTCGCCCAGCCGCTTCCCTATGTAGGCCGTATTCACGACAAGTGCAGACGGAGTAGGCGCCGGTTATGGTGTGCGTACGATTCCAGGCTCCTGGGTCCAGATTCATCAACCGCTTACCGCCCTTTAACGGCGATAATGCTGTCAAACCCCCTGACATCACATTCATTAGCATCAGGTTTTGGCGGTATTTTCGCCGTTAAAGGGCGATAAGCGGCTCGTGAATCTGGCCCCTGGTTGGGATTTCCAGCCCTGGCCAACCAAGCCTTCCATGTCTTTGGAGTCGGTGTATGCGAACCAGACTTGTCTGGGAAGCATAAAACTAAATAGTCCACCGCCTAACCGCCGCAAGTAATTGCACAGGCCCAATGATACAGATTTAAGTTGCCTCCACCATTCCGTTGAAGTAGAATGCGTGGCGCATCCCAAAGCGGACTGATGAACGTCATCCTTTATCGCTTTCCTTCAACGATTTCCACCCCAATTCGATCAGCTTTCGAAGAACGTTCTACTTTGCCTTATAAAATGAGTTTTGTCAGTTTTTTCTAATCTAAATAAGAGGCGCAATCAAAAGGAGCCACTGGTTTCAGTGCATATCACGCCTAGACTTTATCGTTGGCATTGGTTCGTGCTTATCCCTTCCAAAAGGGGTCCATTATATGAGCGAAATAGCGCCGAAATTAGCCCAGGATATCTCGTAGGAGGAGTGATAGCGCAGTAGGAGGAGGCGCTGGCCTTTGTGTACAGCACTGGTTGTTTGGCATCATTGTTCGTGATTTGACTCCTGCCCAGGCCAACTAAGCCTTCCTCCCTCCGGAGTCGGCGAATGGCGAATTGGTATCAGACGTCGGAAAAAGGTAAAACACTGACTTTTGCATTGAGCGGTCACCGAACGTGATTCTGTAGTGCAAATGCGAAGTCAGTTAACCTCCACGATATCCCGATATAGAACTAGAATCCGTAGCGCATAACAAATAGGAATCGACTCACGTCGATCTTCATTCACTATCATTCCAGAATGTAGAGCTAACAGCAAAATGTGTAGTGCATTCAAAAGGGTATTGCTTGACGTCTACCGTAATATTCTTTGAAAAAATCTCCTTTCGAGGTCCATCTCGAACAAAGTGCAGATTTTGAGCAAGCTTTTTCATAGCAATACACCTTGAAGTGAAGAGATTTTTGGGAAATTTTCCAGGTTCCGAAAAGAGCCATTATTTCTGCTGCCGTACAAAATCCTGTGCCGTCGCAGAAATTATCGATCCCAATTTTCGAACAACGCTCATATATTGGTCCACAGAAACAGCAGCGAATGTTACGTTTTTAGGCAGCATTGTGTTATATCCAGAGGAATTTTCCGCTATCCCATGACTGACTTTGATGACAGGTGAAATACGAGCCAGATTGTACAACTGTACCCTTCCATTGTACTGTTATTCCAATTATTGTTTGATCATTATGAATCTATAAAGTTGAATATCCCCGAAGCAATGACGGTAAATGGCAAGCTTTTGCTGGATTTGTATACGCTTAGATGGAGATAGGCTGTTTTCATTGTGAGAACAATGGGCCTTTTGCAAGTAGGTGCATATGAGTACAGTGACGGTCTAGGGAAGTGGCCCTTCCAGCTTTGCCCAATTAGGTAGTCCTTAGTGCACGCTTTCGGGCTCGTGTAGCGCAGTCGGAGGAGGCGCGGCTGTCGCCTGCACCCGATACCAGGTTCCTGGTTCGGATTTCCCGCCCAGGCCAACCAAGCCTTCCATGGGTCGGTGAATTGGTACCAGACGTGTCTGGGAAGGATAGAGCGCTGACTTGTTCATCGGCTGGCCACCGCAAGTCATCGTATCGCCAAATACGCATTCATGTCGCCTCCACGATATCCCGTAGAAGAAGGATGCGTGGTGCATCCCAAAAGCGATTGAATAACGTCATCCTTTATCCTTTTAATCCTTCATTAGTGCACGCTTTCTGAGGAGGACGTCTTGGATAGAATCTTTTTTTTTCATTTCCAGTCTGAACCTGTATAGTATAGCGTCATGGAAATAGATTAAGATAGCGATAGTTGTTGATCGATCTTTTTAGGTTAAAGTTTAACGGCATCGAGCTCCCACGCACTTCGGTTTTTAAGTACCTGGGATCAGCAGTCACGTCTGACGGCAAACTGATGATTGAAGTGAATTCACGCGTGAGTGCAGCTTGGTCCAAGTGGCGCTCGTTGACTGGGGTGCTCTGCGATAGGAAGATACCGGAGCGCTTGAAGTCGAAGATATACAGAGCAGTCGTCCGGCCAGTAGCGATGTACGGCGCTGAGTGTTGGCCTGCGACCAGGGAAGTTGAAACGCGCCTCAGCGTCATGGAGACGAAGATGCTGCGCTGGACGGCAGGAGTCACGCGCATGGACCGCATCCGAAACGATGCTATTCGGCAGAAGTTCGGTGTCGCTCCGATAACTGACAAGATGCGCGAAGCTCGCTTACGATGGTACGGCCACGTTCTGCGTGGAAAGGAAGATAGCGTCCGCAAGATAGGCCTTAACTTCGAGGTGATAGGAAAGCGGCCTAGAGGGCGCCCGAAGCAGCGCTGGTTAGATACGTTACATACGGACTTGAAGATTACTGGTGTCCCCCTGATCTAGCGCTGGATCGGGAAAGGTGGCGTCATAACACCAGAATAGCGGACCCCGCTACGATGCTAGACAAACGCTGATGAAGAAGAAGAAGAAGTTGTTGATCGATCTTTTTGTTGAATGCGCCACGCATTCAACAGTAGCTTTCACAAGATTTATCTGGGTGAAATAATACACTGACTTGTACTTCGACCTGCCGTAGCGAGGTATTATTTTTTTATTTCATTATTTATTATTATTATCGTATTTGAATACGCCAAATCCGCATTCAGATTGTCTTCTCAATATCCCACAGAAGTAGACTGCATGGCAAACCTCCGCAGATGGATTGTTAACTCCTTCTTTATCCCTAACTTGATTCCTTTGTCTTAGGAAATTTAGAGGTGTTTTGGAATACTTTCAACTATTGGGGGTAATTTTCACATACTTGTTCCGCAATAACAAACTCATACCTTTCTCTAGTTATTCTACAATGTATAATTCGATTAATGTCACGTATCCATCACGGGGGGGGGGGGGGGGAGGACCAAACTCAAGAACCTTCGACAGAGCGCCGTATGCCAGCCGGCTTTTCTTCGAGCTTAGCTATGGGTGATTGTTGACAAGCCTACAACGGCCGCGGTTTACCCAAGTTTGGGGTATGGTGGGCGGGCAACGCCTTAGGGTGTGGATGGGGATCATGCACTGACCACGTGATTCGGAAGACTTGCCGAAGACGTCGTCCAACGTGCGTCGGGATTCAGAAGAGTAAAAGGACCAGTAAGGGGGACCACTAGGGGGAAGCAAAGGAGATCAGTACTTTCTCCGTGTATCGGGATTCAGAAGACGTCTTACACGTTCTTCGGGACTCGGCAAATTTGTCACAGACGTTCTGCATCATCAGACTTTACGCAGCATGCGTTGGATTTTCAAATGACCTAAAGGCTTCCTGTAACGAGCGCTCACCTGCTTTACTCTCTTGAGTGACTACTTCAGGAATCGGAGGAGCATTAATGCATGTGGGCAGTGAACGGTTTCGATCTGTCGACCAGTATCGATTGATTTTATTCATGTTTCTGCAGATTAAGCACTTCGGACTCTGGGACTCCCGCTCACGATCTATTTCTCGCCGCGTAGAGAACGCGTAGCTCGGAGTATAAATCGTATGCATGCGATATAGGATGAACAGCCTTCATAGGAACAATTTTGAAGGTACAACTCTACCGTATCCCGCTATACTTCTCTATATAGTAAAACCAGTTGTTTCCTGCAATAAGAGTAAGGCCGTATGAGGACATGAAGATGGTCAGGGTGTTCGATTCTCAGGGTTTTGGGACGAAACTCCCAACCAGACGTTTGGCGGCCACGAGGCCGCTGAAGGTCTAGTTGGGGTCGCTTGACGTCTGGTTGCTTTCAAAAATCACGATGTGCGGAGATTTAAAATGTATAGAATCTCGAAGCTTGCGTCGTCTGGTAGCGTCCTCATCTATAAGCATCCTATTTGGTTCAGCAGAAATTCAAGACATCTCTCCGTATGTAGATTCTGACGGAGCAGCTAGCCGATAGAAAACTCTGCGTTGTGTTTTATCCTTCCGAGACAAGTCCCGTACCAATTCATCGACCCCGGAAGGATGGAAGGCTTGGTTAGCCCAGGCAGGAAATCCGTTCCAGGAACCTAATAACCTGAAGTCGGATGTACACGACACCCAGCGCCTTCTCAAGCTGTGTTACCACGCGCCCCATTTTTGTGGTTACGGCAACTCATCATATTTATAGCAGATGCATATTAGGAAGATGGAAGATCCATATTATCACCTGACCGTAGGGTGCCTGGGACATCCCGCAGTGGTTATTCTACGCCGGACGTTATACGTTTCCTCTTTATTCCTTGCTATAGCAGCCTCGTTTTTGACCGACAACGTTTTCGCTTCGTTAATTACAATTCAGCGCCGCGTTATTAATAGGCTTATTGCGTATGACGTGCTGCCTCATCAGAAGCTCACGAGCGTCGCCATATAGGGGAGAGTAGGCGGTTTGGGAGTTTTTATGGTCCCGTCGTGGATATGAGTGTGTTCTTGTCGGGAAATGCAAAGGCTCCGTTGTCGTCATAGTTCAGCCGCGCGTTGCACTCACCCAGCTAGAACCCGGAATGCCGGGCGAGCTGTTGTCTCGTTGTAGTTCCTCCTCTCATCTTCCCCCAACTCATCACGCTTGCAGCCGCCGTCCGCTCTGATATGCACATTGCATTCGTGATGGCATCGGGCGAAAGGTTGGCCCTCGCTGCATAGCTGACGGTGGTGGTCCCACGCCTTTTCGCCTTTTTGAGCACCTTTTCCCCGAACTCGTTGGGGTATCAATGGAGTTGTTGAAATTCTGGCGATTGGCCTACGGGCGACGTTGTTGACGTTGGCAATTACCAGGCAGCGTTTTGTCGACGAGCCACTTAGTCGCTGTTGACAAGTATTTTGCCCGGCACAGCTTATCCCTGCTGCAACGTTTCAAGTCCATCTCTCTAGTTTTGCCTTAGTACCGGCTCAGTTGTGGGTCTTATGAGCACCATGATCAATGGTTTTCTGGGATGCGCCATGCACCATACTACCACTTGGTGTCATAGATGTGTTTGAATATGCCATTGTCCTCTACTGAGACTTGCAGGGCTAGCTAAGGAAATCAGTGCTTATTCCTCTTCACTCAGTCGGTGGAGGCTCTAGCAGTCGCGTTTCTGGTTCGGGTTCTCGCCCAGGCCTTCCATTCCTCTGGGGTTGGAGAATTGGTGCCCAAACTTGTTTAGGAAGGTTCCATTTGACTTATCCACCGGCTGGCCACCTCAAGACAATGCGTAGGTCATATCCGCACTCGAATTTCTTCCGCAACGCCCTCATAGAAGTAGAATGCGTGGCGTATCCCGGAAACGGGATTGGGCGCAATGATTGTAGGGAGGAGGTCGCCATAGCTTGCCATGGCGCACAGACGTGGAACGTTGCTCCGTTCAGTTAACGTGAACGCACATTTCTTTCTCAAAGCGATGTTTTGTTGCGATCAAAACTGTGGCATCAGGCGGGACTCGAACTCACACCCTCTGCTGATCGGGCAGGAATGCTCTACGCCATTGCACTACCGGCGCTGTCTGATCGAACGCAATATCCACACTTCGCGGACCCGTCAGCACTCACCCGTTTGTCGGATGAGGCGACCGCTGATATCAGCATGGAACCAGCGAAGCTGAGCGTATTGATAGAAATGATTCCATTCATTTTCCTTAAGCCTCACGTGACGCGTATCAAGGTGGTAAGCTCCCATAACGATGTCTTGTTGCGATCAAAACTCACCAGGGCCGGATTCATCAACGACTTACGTAACTTTAACGGAGAATTGTAAGCTTATCAAGCGATATGGTGAGTGATAAGCCGTATCGCTTGAAAAGCTGATGCTTATCAAGCGATACGGCTTAGATGCTCAGATTACGCGGCTTATCGCTCATCATATCGCTTGATAAGCTTACAATTCTCCGTTAAAGTTATGTAAGTCGTTGATGAATCCGGTCCCAGATGGGACTCGAACCCGCACCACCAGCTGACCGGGCGGGAAATCTTATCTCTTGTTTTCGATTTCACGTCCGCCTTGTGTTTGCTCCCTAGTTGGGCAGGAGAAGGAACTCCAGGAAATAGGTAGTTTTAACGCGGATGTATTAGTCGGGTCACACACCGGTGCCCCTTTACCCTACAAATCTGTGCACCCTCTGCATCAGCGGCTCCTCCGACTGCATACCATTCGCCCTAGCTCCGACTGCCTACCACTCTCCCTAGGAGGCAACTACGGAGACCAATTGGCAGAAGTGTCACTTCCTCTTCGTCTCAATCTTGCTCAGTGTTTTCCTTGGCCTACTTGCAGGATCAACAATGTTAAAACAGGCGATGTGAAAGAAATCATAACAATTTTTCCTAGAGCATCTTTCTTGTTCTTTTGCTGTACACTGACCAATCAACGATGTCGTTTCTTGGTCTAGCTTTATCCTCAAAGTAGTTTGTCAGTAACAATTGCGGACGCGATGCGCGAGCGAAGAAACACATTATTGGGAGGGAATTAGCCGGGTGCAAGCGTTCATAAAAAACTACACCAAGAAACTACATCATTTGTTGGTTGGTCGGTGTATAGCACAGGAACAGGAAAGACCTGTTCAAGGAGAAACTGATATGCTTTTCTTCCACATCACCCAATTTGACGTTGTCTGATGCCGCATGTAGGCATCGAATAGCGCTGTATGATATTGACGCGAAGGGAGTAATGTCAAGTTGACTCCTAGGCCGCGTGGTAGCGCAGTCGGAGAAGGCGCTGAAGCGGAGAGTACAGATTCGGGCAGGGGGAGTGGCTCCGGGATGTGGCCCGATTAACGCACCCGTGCTAAAATTGCCTACATCCCGGAGTGCCCTTCCCTGCCCAAGGCGGATGTGTAATCGAAAAGAAGAAATAAAGTTTCCGGTCCAATCAGCAGGTGCGGGTTCGAGTCCCGCCGTGTGCTAAAGTTTGATCGTAACAAAACATCGTTATCTGACCTTAAAACCTTGATACCTGCCACTTCAAAGGAGAACGACTTAAATCATTTCAAAGGTTTCATTTGAAAGTGCCTGTCTGTCGTGAAGATGATATTTAACACGGTCCCACCGACATTTTTCGATTGAAACAATACTACGCAGTTATCTATGCTTTTAAACGACATTTAGCGTTTTGACTGAAACGCACACTACTGGTGTGGATCGATCAAGAGGTAAACGACGGCATTTATTAATCCCTGTTTGGTATGCGCCACACATTCTACCCCTGTGGGATATTGCGGAGGCCAGTTGAACGCGTATTTGTCTTATACAATGAGTACGCTACCGCATGGTCGCGGGTCAACAATGGCCACCATTTTCTTTCTGGAATCTCGCAGAAGTAGGGTGCATGGCGCGTTGGTTAAGGCCGCCTTTCATCACTCTTCCATCCAGCCGATGGCGTTCGCACTTCTGAAGTTGTTCCTGTGCTGCTTCCTGACCTCGGACTCTTGTATCCATCTTCGGAGTTTCTCTCCCTTCTTACCATACGTCGTCCTATGCGATTTGGGCTTGTTGTTATGATGTTACGTACCTTCGCGTCGTTGCTGATACACATTAGTCCTACGGTGTTTAGAGTACATTGGACAGTTCCCTTTCTACTCTTCTATTTCGAAGCTCGGAAGTGCCAGTAGATTACATCTACCATATTCGGCCAAAATGCTGCTTATGAGTCGTCGCAAAACGATTAATCTCACCGAATCTAAAAAGAAGGCAAAATGCGATAGTTGTAAGAGAAGCAACAGCACAAAACCGAAGAAGACCCAGGTGAGTTTTCGACTTCAGTAGGACTGTAGACTACGCTTGGCTGACTGTAGAAGCAGACCCTAAAACGTTATTGAGTTGTAAAAGCGCTCTGAAGGCGGTTGTAGATCAGGAACGTTGGCCAAGCTGTAGCTTTCGCTGCAGGTGGAACTAGTGTTAATGTACTTGGGGAGGACACACCGGACCAATCAGACCATCGAATGGGTGTGCCACCCAGAGAGACGTGTTCGGTCGGTGCTTCGATTGGTTGCGATTGGCCAATGAGGTTCCTTACCACGTGCAGGCCACACTGACGACTAGTGCTGTTATTATTGACTAATATTAATTGGCTGATGAATTTTTCTGTTTTTTTTTTCTTGTTAAGGATGTCGAGCAAGCGCTATATTTGCATCGTTGCCAAAGAACAGCCTTGGGCGAAAACCGATCACATCGATCGATATCGATTGGTCGCCTAGTATTGACTACGTTGCCGACGCTCTCCATAGCCATAATTTTTTTAATGAGCGTTGAACAGTTAACTTGTTATGCCCCAAGATACGAAGCCCACCGAACGGCCACCAATTTTGCGCCGGCGCACAGACGAAGAGACATTGACATATTAACGGCCACATTAACGACTAGTACCTTTATTAGCGACAATTTTTAATTTATTGATAAACTTTTCTGCGTTGTTGTTAAGGGTGTCCACCTGGCGCTAATTTTGAATCATCGCCAAAGGACAACTTTGGGCAAAAAATCGACATCGACGGAGAGACAGTGACATTTTAGCTATTTTACAAATGATATGATTACAATGTTTTTTTTTCCATTCTATGAATTCGAGATGGCACCAATCGCTTGAAAGAGTTGGTATAAGTTTGGACGGGCTAGTTGAAAAATGCAAGGAACGAGCTTGGACCGAGATGCTGCTTAGAATAGCCTTTTATGGCCTTCAAGTATTTGGTCTAGCGTTTCCCAAATTTTGCAGGCTTAGGTGCTCCATCTCAATTGATTGCCTTTTTCAGAACTCGATGGTTGTTGACAAGAAGCCGATTGTACCGCCACATGCCACGAGCCACATTCCGTCGGCACCACCGCAGACGCTGAAGAACGCGAACGACGGCGAGAATGGTGTGTCCGGTGATGATCAGTTATATAGCAGTTCTGCTCGCAGCTCAGTTGATTTGAGCCGACCCACCTCATTGAGCAATCTGCCACTTCTGCCCACAGCACCAACTTCTCCTTAGGAGTACTATTGGAAGGGCGACGAAACAAACACTCATAATGTGATGCAGAATATTCTGAAGAGGTTTTGCCAAATTCGATCTAAGGGGAGTAAATGATTGAAAAAAGTGGTACAAGGCGTGATTTCCCCTTGCGCCTTTCTAACACCCTGTAGAGAGTACTCCTTAAATCGCGATTTCACCTCTGAGCCGCTAGTTTTTATGTACACATCCGTGTACAGTTTGTCTGCTATATGTCGCGAAGACGGCCAGCATTGGGAGATAGGAACGCCTCATCCAATCAGACCGCATTGAATGGGCGTGCCATTCAGAGGACGTGTACAGTCGCTATCCTGATCGGCTCGCATGTGTTCATTCTGTGCTCTGTTTGGCCATTATTGGCTGGCGCGCTCCCACCTATCAATGCTGCTCAACTTTGCGACATGTATCGTTTGTCTTTAAAAATTTCTATCACTCTTCTATTGTTCGGAAAATTCTTATCCCTTTAGCTTCAGTAAAATTTGCAGCTAGATTTTAAGAGCAGAAAAACTGAAACTTCCATTTGTAGATGTTGAGCTTACGCCTTTCCATGTCCTCATCCGTCGTTTTAAGATAGTAGTCTTCGTCTAGACCATTAGCCCTGGTTTATAGTTGCACCGCTGGGCGGCGCGGCAGAGTAGGCGGAATAGATACCGACCAGGCAGCGCGAAAATTGATATATTTGGGGACCATCACGCCACGCCGCGTGGCGGCGCAAGTATAAACCAGGCCTTAAACCAAACAACTAATGCTCCTAGGTGGCCCTCAAGATTGGGTAGATGTGTTATTTCTGATGAAGAAAAATGTTCTTTTCCGAAGCTGCCTCTAGAATTCTGGCAATTCGAAGCTGTGGATTATGCCACAGGTGTTCGGCAAAGGGATATGTCACCGAGACTCTTCAGAGGTACCCTACAAAACGTCATGCGCGATCTAGAAGGGAAAGACGTCTGACGAGACGAAGGACTATGGCCAGTAACTGCACCGTCTTCGCCCCGCTGACGACTTGGTGCTCATAACACCGAGTATTAGCCAAGCGAAGAGAATGCTGGCCGACTTCGATCGTGTGTGTGGGAACGTTGGACTGCAGCTGAATCTTACGAAGACGATGTTCATGAGAAACGGACGAGTTTCTGATGCCCCATTCTCGCTCAACGGAGCGAACATCTCCGAATGCTCCAGCTACGTGTATCTGGGTCGCGAAGTCAACATTGATAACGACCTAGCGCCAGAGCCTGGCAGGAGGAAACAATGGCTTAGGAAGCTTCCAAGAGCGTCGAAGAAGTCGCGAAGAAGACGAAGAACGTCCGACTCCGTGTCCACTTATTCGACTTCATTGTTTTTCCTGTGCTAACGTGCGCCAGACCTAGGCAATACGAAAACAGGATGAACACGCGATCAGCGTCGCGCAGCGTGAACCGAGAGGACGGTACTCGGAGTGACGCGATTCACGCAAGTGAGAGAAGGCTTCCGGAGTTCAGCGCTTCCTTGACGTTCGAAGATCAGAGATGTCGCATGGGCCAAGTCGTCGAAAATTAGGTGGGCCGGCCACATAATGCCCTTCGCAGACACCAGCTGGACGAGAGTCCTCACCGAGTGTATTTCGCGGAATGTCAAGATATTACCAGGACGCCCACCATCGCGGTGGTCGAACATTTTCAGAGTCCTGAACGAACGGTGTGACGCTTCCCGTGTCCGATGGGCAAGGAGGATCCATTAGACCACTCTGGCACGCAAAGGGACGAATGGAGACGTTGCTGATGCCAGCTCGAGCAAGTCGATGATCAAGGGATTGGTACAGATGATGCTAAGCTCGGCCAAACATTCACTTACTCACTAGAAATTGTACCTCAGTATGAAACATAGTTCATGGAGTCTATTGTTGACAGAGTGTGCACGAATAACTACAAGACGACTGCAGCGTACTCCTGCTTCAGTTCATCTCTATTTTTTGTTAATATTCTACATCTGTTTGCGCTGGAAACCTTTTTCTCGAAAAAAAGGTGGTTGCCCAACCTTCGAGTTCATCACAGAGCATGCCCAAAGTTTTATACTTGACCAAAATTGTTGTTCAAAATAAGACTTTACAGCAGCAAAAAATAAACATTGTGTTATTTTTGACGAGAAATGCGAGCTCAACACCAACTACAATAAAAAATGTTCTTTTTTTGGGTTTCAAAATAGCCCATTGGTTTTTGCTGCAGTTAAGAGGTATTAATGTGGTGATCATTCAAGTAGTGCACGCTCCGAAAAAAATTTTGTGGAAAACACAGCGAACTATATAATGCTCTACATACTCTCAGTTCTGCCTCAGTTTTTCTATTTGTCTTTGTGCCAAAGTCGGACAAGAGTTATCACTACTGCTGCTTTTACTCCCATATACTAGGAGTGTTTTCAAGAAAAGTAACGAAATTGTTCAGGAATTCATTCAAATAGAAATCCATCTCAATACTGGTTTGTGAAATTAATTGTTCAGCTTATCCTCTCAAACTCTGAAGTACAAATAGGTTTCATTAGTCGCTCTACAAAGTCTCGACGGAGCTCTATTGGTTCTAAAAGCATAATGTATTCCATTCCAACTTTCCTACCTTCCTCTGCTGTCTGAGCATCTTGCCATTGTCAGATTCCAGAACCTGTCTCCGTTTACAAGGCTTGTATTTGTGAATAAAAAAGTTTTCGTCACTGGTCACTCTGTAAAGTGAGCATGTGAGTTAGAGCGGCTGCAGAATGCAGGAGCTTGTTCGATCTCTACTCACCGTATTCTGTTGAGGTGGATTGATTCCCACTGTGTACGGCACTGGAGTACGGTGGTTGCTGTAGGTACGAGTAAGGAACTCTTCAGAGTAGATTCCTGGAGGTACATTGAATACCGAGGGCCGAGTCGGCATCTCCTTTTGTAGCATCTCCATATATCTGCCGGTTGGAGTATTTGCATGGGATGGTTACAGCTATTACATAGGGTTGTTAGGAGCAAGCCCATCCTTCTAAGCCGATCCTGGAAATCGGTTGCGTCCATGTTCAACTTCTCAAAGAACTCCTTCAACTTTTGAAGCTCTTGACGGCGATTGCGGAACGGTACCTGGAAAGCTGACAGGCTTATATTGCTGTCTCGCAATAAAGCCTATGCCTGTCGGAGAATATCCGCAATAGTGGTTTCCAGCAAATTTGCGCACCCTATGGCAATTCTCACTGTGCTGGGAGCTGCGCTGCGTACGAGTTGTCGCGATGTCGCATGCCGCGATGTGCGGCGAGCTCAGCCGCAATTATTGGCGACATTCTGCTGCAAACCATGCACTGCAGCACCGCTGCGCTGAGAGTCGTGGTTCACTTCAAAGCGTTCCTGCTGCGGGGTAGGGCTAGGATTTTTTTCTTTGATCTGATGAAATTTTCAGATCGACACTTTATGACATTACACCATATAAAGCGGTCCCTCTAGGCAGCGCCATAGAGTGCAGTATTGCGTACAGAATCGTCCTGCGGCACGTTGCCGCGTCAGAAGCCGCCACGTTCATCGCGACATGGCGGCATGCCGTAGGACTCTGTTTCCCGTAATGAGGGGGTTCGCTGCGGGATCACCTGCTCGTTTTGTCATTACCGACCTTCCGTAAGATGTCAGATTCGTGATCAGCACCAGAGATAACCCCATTAACGAAGTTCGAGCGAAATCAGTGATCATGACCTTAGTCACCCGCACCTACCGTAACCTACCGTAATCGGCAGAATTTTGAAAAACGATATCAGATTCGTGATCAGCACTCCAGAAAACCCCATTGACGAAGCTTGAGCGAAATCGATGATCATGACCTTAGTCAACCGTACCCACCGTAACCTACCGTAATCGGCAGAAATTTCACAAAAAGGTGTCAGATTCGTGATCAGCCCCTTTGACGAAGCTTGAGCGAAATCGATGATCATGACCTTAGTCAACCGTACTCACCGTAACCTACCGTAATCGGCAGAAGTTTCAAATTCGATGTCAGAAAGTGCACCCCAAGTAACCTCTCTGGGCGAGGTTTCGGCAAAAAAAATGTAACCTCTCGACTTTTGGACTCGTGAAAGTACAATAGTGTCGCTGATTTAAATAAATCATACTGATGTCTTCGACGAGGAAGAATTGACTGGTTTAATGATAGGGGAATGTAATAACCACAGGGAATGCGGATTAGGTGCTTGCCGAAAGCGCGAGATTGGAGTTGCACTACACTTTCTCAACTCGTTTATGTAATGTTTCACATACTAACTCCTCTATTGAGCGTTGTGCAACGCAACATCACGTGTTCGATATGGTATATTACATAGCAGCGAAACACTGAATGGGATATAGTTAAACGATGGGATGGAGACGACTTCAAGTCCTATGGCAGGCATTCATCAAAATTTATCAATCGAGCCTCGGCTGAATAAAAACTTGGGGCTGGATTCACCAACAATTAAACCGTGGGTATGCGGGTATTACGGATAGGGATAAGATAAGAGACAGAGACGCAGGCTTCATCGTGGGTATCGCTACCCCTATACCCTTGGATTAGTCGTCGATGAATCCGGCCCCTGCTCTGCGAACGCGACTGCGCCGCGACCGCCGGACGTCGCGGTGACTGTCGCCCCACTTACCGCGTGCCGCTGTAACAGCAGTGTGAATGGGGCTTTACGCTTTCGGGCCTGTTCATACTTCGCGACAGCAGCGACAAGAGCGGCTGGAGCGACAACGACGGCACTTGAGTATGAATACTTTCTGGCTGCGCGCGCTCGGTTTTAATCGATATGCATGTTTTGCACGGGCGACAAGTCCCTCTTGTCTCGAAGTATGAACAGGCCCTTTTTCCGGCGGAGTGGCGTTCTACCCCCGCCCTTTAAACAGAGGCGTGGCAAATGTCTGCGTCTCCACTATATCGTAAGGCAGCCACTGGACTCTCGAGCAAGCCCAGAGGGTTGCGGGTGGGCGGGCCAGGGGACGAGGGGGTAGAACGCTCGACCCCCCACCCCCCCCCCCCCCCATCCCCCTCCTCCGCTAAGGGCCTGTTCATACTTCGCGATCAAACGTATCATACGTGTCGACTTTTGCCGAGCGATCGCCCAGCGAAACCGATATCGATGATTTGCCTGGCCGGCCAATCGCTGCCGTCGGGGAGTATGAACGCGTCCCAGAGCAGAACTAACCGTAAGAATAAGGGTGAGGGATAAGAACGACGTTGTGCGTGCCCTTTGCCAAATGCGCCACACATTATATTTCTGCTGGATGTCGAGACAACTTCAATGCGTATTTGGTCTACACAATGACGTGCGGTGGGCAACCGATGAACAAGTCACTGTTTTATGTCATTTTAGTCGTTTTTTTTTTCTTGCTAGACAAGTCTGGTACGATTCATCGAGCCCGAAGGGCTGGAACACTTGGTTGGAAATCCAACCAAGAACCTGGAATCGGATGCATGCGCAAACCATAGTAAGAGAAAAGCTTTCAAGAGACAAGAGTCACAAGGCGTCCAACCCCTATCGCCTATAGAACTAATAAGTGGAGATTCGGGTAGATTTGGTGTCAAGCAGCAACGTAAGGCTCATCGCTATCCTTGAACGCTCGCCCGAATGAAACCATGCTCTAATCCCAGTTTCGCGCCTTAAAGATCTAATCCGTCCTCCCTTTTGCCATCGCAACCCAACTCTTGTTGATAGTTCAGGATTTTCTTACAACTTCGCCGGTCTTGATCTAAAACAAATAGTAAACACGTGGTCTTGATAATTGTTTTTGCAGAGTTGACGTTCCCGGAACCTCCGAGCACATTCGCCGGTGGAAACAGCAATAGTGGAGGATCTGGTGGTGGCGGTGCCGACTTGGACTTCGACGAACTCGCAAGGCGATTTGATCAGTTGAAAAAGAAGTGATGGCCACCGTCCGTCCGTCCATTTGTTTCGCTTCTGATTGTACTTAAAGTCACTCAGCGATTTCACCACGCCAACTTCGCACTACGTTTGATATTTGAGCGCTAGTTTGTGACATTTTGTACTCAAACTTTCACGATTTCACGAAAATTCAAGGAACTTCTACTGCATGAAGATTTTTGATATACGGTCGTCATCTTTCGCGCGTAGACGTCCCTATTGCGTCCACCGCCCATTGAATGACGGCGATTTTTGCGGTTGCTTAATTTTTTCGCGACGTGACTTTCTGTTTCCTTGTTTTTGTCTGAGTTTTACTTGTTTGTAGCATGTATATTTAAGCTGTGGACGATAGAGCAGAATGACGATATGCTGAACATATTATTTTTCACCAAAATTGAGTTCTACCATTGTAAAGAATCGATTGTATAAAGTCTATTACAAGTTGTTCCTACATCATGTTTTGACCGTTTCTCACTCGGAAGGCATGCTTTTGTGGTTAGTCGTGTTGTTTTGTGTTGTGCTGTCGTGTCGCATGAGTCCAATTGAACACCATGCCGGGCGTTTCCAGATGGCTGCTAGCAAGGCGATAAAGTTTACCTATAACAACACAGCGGTGAACTGGATGCGCAAATTCGCCTGGAATCATCTTTGGGGAGGTTTGTGTCTTTGCTGTTTCGAGGAATTGCATTATTCAGTCTTTTTCAAACCTCGACGTGACGTCAAAGGCGACATGAAAGTTAAGTTGCGTAGAACAAAAGCGACTTCGAGTGAGACTGGGAGTTTGCATTGGATCCGATAGAAAGTCTTCGGATTTTTGGATGATTCGGATGACGCTAATTTATTGGGCCCCTGATTTTTGGATGATTTGGGTAGGGATATCCGAAAATGATTCATTCGATGCTTTGGATACGATCAAAATCTGTGGATAATTGGACGATTCGGATAACGCTAATTTAGCGAACCCCGGATTCTGGTATAATTCGGATAACGCTAATTTGTCGGGTTTGTTGTTTGTAATTAGGGTTGTTTGTCTTCAGTACCTTGAACAGGTTATAAGTCCGATAGTTTGCTTTGTTTACAAGCGTTTCGTAGTGCGCACCAAAATTGAGGTCACTAGATATGAGAATGCCTAAGTCCTTAGCTTCCGTAACCTGCTCCAGGTTAATGCCCTTAAGCATATAAATTGGAGAGTACGTCTGGTGCTTAGACTGTATTACAAGACATCGCGATTTCTCAGCAGCAAGAGGAAGCTCCCAGCTTTCTGCCCATTTTTCAATAAAACTGATGGCTTCTTGAACTTCATTGGATACCGCAGGTTTGTCAAACCTCTTTGTAAATTTCTACGTCGTCGGCGTACATTTTACATGAAACTCCAAATCTGGATACAGCGTCAGGAAGCTCATAGGTGTACAACAAAAAAAAAAGACCGGTGATAGAACTCCGCCCTGCGGTACCCCACTAGAAGCTGGATAGATCGAGGAATAATTGCTTTCCACTTTGACCTGATACGTCCTTCCTGAGAGAAAGTTTCTAGTCCAGTCCACAATCATAGGGTGAATACCAACCCTTGCCAATTTGAATAATAGTTTTTCCAGGGGAACCTTATCAAAAGCCTTGGAGATGTCAAAGTAGACAACATCGGTTCGATTTTTGTTTTTCATAGCTTTTGTCCAATCATTTAGTGAACTGAGAACTGCAGTCTCCACTGAACGCTCATTCATAAATCCAAACTGCTCCATAGAAATGATACCCTTATCCTCGATATGCTGCAGTATATGTCTTTTTACAATTTTTTCAAAGGTTCTTGCGAACACAGAAGTTATGCTGATGGGTCGATAATTGCCAGACTGTACGGAGGCTTTTTGCGGATGGGGGTAACAAATGCATGCCTCCACCTTCGTGGAACTTCACCCTTCATATAACTCACGTTGAAAATCAGTTCTAAGGGAAATGCAATATACTCAATGACGTTTTGAATAAAGGGTAGCGGAAGAAAGTCCGGAGAGGTTGACTGAGACTTGGGCCACTTCGACAGTATTTCAAAAATTTCTTCTTTATGGAACCATAGCGAAGAGTTCATTTGAGGAAAACTGGGAAGAGATTCACATTGGACTGCCGTGAATACAGTGTCGACCTCCAATGGGATGCTGAATACTTTTTGGAATTCTTCCGCAAGTAAATTTGCTTTTTCCATAGCTGACGACACAGATACTCCGCTAATTTAGCGAACCCCGGATTCTGGTATGATTCGGATAACGCTAATTTGTCGGACCTCGGATTTTTGGATGATTCTGATGGGGATATCCGAAAATGATTCATTCGATACATTGGATGCGATCGAAAGCCTTCGGATAATTGAATGATTCGGATAACGCTAATTTAGCGGGCCCCACATTTTTCGATGACTCAGATCCGTGCTGTTTCGCGGTCTCGAATTTCTAGTTGATTCCGATCAGAGTATCCGAAAATGTCCAATGTCCTGACGCGGAGAGAGCACAGAGGCAGGGGAAGGTTCTCCGGGGTGTGGCTCAAGTGACGCTCCCGTGTTGAAATTGCCTACATCCTAGAGTTCCCTCCCTTGTCCAATTAGGAAGCACATGAGACGCGGATCTATAATCGAAAGGAAGATATAAGACTGCATTTACATTCGCTATATGTAGCTACTCGCCACGCCATGCTATTGTGACCCCCCGCACCCTATTTGCGCCGAAGTCCCCGTGTGTCCAATTGTTATCCAGCTTTGTCGTAAGTTATTTGTGTAAATATACCTGCCTTGGAAGTGGTTAATCCATCATGCAGGTCTAGAAAAAGAGGGCAAAACTTTTCATAAAGTCGTGACGGTTTGTGACGTGTTTGAAAAATTTTAAATGAAGGTAAGAATACATTATATAACCGATGGAGTAGATATAACACTGCGTAGATCCATCACTAGACTTGCACCGTTCATAGTCTCCAGGGGGAGCTACAGAAGCGGTTGGTCACCACCGCAAAGGATACACATCCATTTTGCCTGGCGATCGCTCGGCATTATTTGATTTGTATGCTTTTCACAAGCGGCCTGTTGCTCAAGCACGGCCGCGGATTAGTAACATGTCTAAAAGCAGAAGCAATGAGACCAGTGAAGGAGTCATAAGCTTTTGATAATTAATAGTATAGTGACTTACGTAAACTTATGTGAATGAAACCTCTAATTGACCGTTATCCTGGAGCGGGGGTTGAAAATAGCACTACGATTTATTGAGCCAATATTTCATGAACTCTTCTTCGCCGGGACACAACAGAATTGCCTTACTCATGCAGTCTTTGATGACAGGATGGGCATCTTGTAGCCCTTCCATAATATCGTCTATCAGCTATCAGCCCCGAACTACTCAGATAACGAATTGTGGAACAGCCTAATAGAGCTATTCCGGCGTACTTACCGAAATACCTGAAATTCTGTTATGAGGAGACCGCAAATGCACGATGAGCTGAGCTACAGTAAAAGTCAAGAGCTAGTTCAAATCTAGGCGAAGGACAGTAAACTGCAAGAAGGCACGAGGGTTTAGTGTTTACGTATTAAGGACTGCATCGAGCAGAATGACCGCTAAAGTGCGGGCTAATATGATTGCTAGTCCGTTCATTATCCGTCCAAGTTGTACCTCAAGAGTGCGGCTTACACAATGTTTACGCTTTTCGAAGCTCATGGATTTTTGCAACAAAAAAACTTGTAAGCTGGATACAACGGGAGAAGAAGCTGCGCTCAAATGTTTAGAAACGTGCGCTCACTTTAAGGAACAACGAATATTTCTAGGCAAACAAGGAGAGAATCGGTGTCTGAACACCAATAACGTTTATTTAGAAAAAAATGGAGTTCACGCAATAGTTAGCAGTGGGCTAACTTCATCCTTCATCTTTCGCTGCAGCCAATTTTTTTTTTTCGTGCATGGGTGGGAATGCTCTCCTCTGACGATGTTTTTTCTTACTAGATTTTGCTGTTCCCGTTCATTCTTTACAAGTTACTCTACAGTAAGCTTCTTCTTGAATAGATCCCATGAAATACAGGTTCGTGAACTTATGGTTAGTTAGGTATTTCTCTTAGCCCTTTTAATAATAGGATATATAACTATTTTCTCATAAATATTACATTAATGATTGTGAAAACGGTTGAGAATCCTATTATATATAAAGCAGCAAGCGTGTGTCACTGTGTGTGTCACACTGTCCGTCCGTCCCACTTTGAGTTGGGGCGCGGGAGCCGAACACGTCGAGAACCGTGCATGGCGAGCCGGAGAGGTACCGAGCACGTCGGCAACCGTGCATGGCGAGCCGTAGACGTGCCGAGCACGTCGGCAACCATGCATGGCGAGCCGTAGACGTGCCGAGCACGTCGGCAACCATGCATGGCAAGCCGTAGACGTGCCGAGCACGTCGGCAACCATGCATGGCGAGCCGTAGACGTGCCGAGCACGTCGGCAACCATGCATGGCGAGCCGTAGACGTGCCGAGCACGTCGGCAACCGTGCATGGCGAGGCGCAGACGTGCTGAACACGTCGGCAACCATGCATGGCGAGCCGTAGACGTGCCGAGCACGTCGGCAACCATGCATGGCGAGCCGTAGACGTGCCGAGCACGTCGGCAACCGTGCATGGCGAGCCGTAGACGTGCCAAACACGTCGGCAACCGTGCATGGCGAGCCGTAGACGTGCCAAACACGTCGGCAACCGTGCATGGCGAGCCGTAGACGTGCCAAACACGTCGGCAACCGTGCATGGCGAGCCGTAGACGTGCCGAGCACGTCGGCAACCGTGCATGGCGAGCCGTAGACGTGCCAAACACGTCGGCAACCCTGCATGGCGAGCCGTAGACGTGCCAAACACGTCGGCAACCCTGCATGGCGAGCCGTAGACGTGCCAAACACGTCGGCAACCATGCATGGCGAGCCGTAGACGTGCCGAGCACGTCGGCAACCGTGCATGGCGAGCCGTAGACGTGCCAAACACGTCGGCAACCCTGCATGGCGAGCCGTAGACGTGCCAAACACGTCGGCAACCATGCATGGCAAGCCGTAGACGTGCCGAGCACGTCGGCAACCATGCATGGCGAGCCGTAGACGTGCCGAGCACGTCGGCAACCATGCATGGCGAGCCGTAGACGTGCCGAGCACGTCGGCAACCGTGCATGGCGAGGCGCAGACGTGCTGAACACGTCGGCAACCATGCATGGCGAGCCGTAGACGTGCCGAGCACGTCGGCAACCATGCATGGCGAGCCGTAGACGTGCCGAGCACGTCGGCAACCGTGCATGGCGAGCCGTAGACGTGCCAAACACGTCGGCAACCGTGCATGGCGAGCCGTAGACGTGCCAAACACGTCGGCAACCGTGCATGGCGAGCCGTAGACGTGCCAAACACGTCGGCAACCGTGCATGGCGAGCCGTAGACGTGCCGAGCACGTCGGCAACCGTGCATGGCGAGCCGTAGACGTGCCAAACACGTCGGCAACCCTGCATGGCGAGCCGTAGACGTGCCAAACACGTCGGCAACCGTGCATGGCGAGCCGTAGACGTGCCAAACACGTCGGCAACCGTGCATGGCGAGCCGTAGACGTGCCAAACACGTCGGCAACCGTGCATGGCGAGCCGTAGACGTGCCGAGCACGTCGGCAACCGTGCATGGCGAGCCGTAGACGTGCCAAACACGTCGGCAACCGTGCATGGCGAGCCGTAGACGTGCCAAACACGTCGGCAACCCTGCATGGCGAGCCGTAGACGTGCCGAGCACGTCGGCAACCATGCATGGCGAGCCGTAGACGTGCCGAACACGTCGGCGGCACGAAACTTCAGCCCTGGGGGTAATCGAGGTCGCTGAACACGAATCTGAAGTCGACCAATCGATATCGATCGATATTATCGATTTTTTGAAGATGGCGCTCAAGTGGCGCGAAACTTCGGTCCTGGGGGTAATCGAGGTCGCTGAACACGAATCTGAAGTCGACAAATCGATATTATCGATTTTTTGAGGATGGCGCTCAAGTGGCGCGAAACTTTGGCCCTGGGGGTAATCGAGGTCGCTGAACACGAATCTGAAGTCGACCAATCGATATCGATCGATATTATCGATTTTTTGAGGATGGCGCTCAAGTGGCGCGAAACTTTGGCCCTGGGGGTAATCGAGGTCGCTGAACTCGAATTTGAAGTCGACCAATCGATATCGATCGATATTATCGATTTTTTGAGGATGGCACTCAAGTGGCGCGAAACTTTGGCCCTGGGGGTAATCGAGGTCGCTGAACTCGAATTTGAAGTCGACCAATCGATATCGATCGATATTATCGATTTTTTGAGGATGGCGCTCAAGTGGCGCGAAACTTTGGCCCTGGGGGTAATCGAGGTCGCTGAACACGAATTTGAAGTCGACCAATCGATATCGATCGATATTATCGATTTTTTGAGGATGGCGTTCAAGCGGCGCGAAACTTCGGCACGGGGGTAATCGAGGTCGCTGAACACGAATTTGAAGTCGACCAATCGATATCGATCGATATTATCGATTTTTTGAGGATGGCGTTCAAGCGGCGCGAAACTTCGGCCCGGGGGTAATCGAGGTCGCTGAACACGAATCTGAAGTTTGTTTTTGAGGTATGAAGGTCTAAAAGTTGGGAAAAGAAGATGGTCGGAGTGTTCTCTTCTCAGGGTTTGGGGGCGAAGCCCCCAACCAGTCGGAGGCGGCCGCTAGGCCGCTGAACGACTGGTAAAAGATAAGACGCGAACATAGTGATTAAATGTATTGACGACAGGGGAAGGTGGCAGATGGTGCTTTTGCCTTCTTTTCAGCGTGCCCATGCCATCCCACCTAGGAAAGCGCGGAAGAAAAACGGATATGGGGAAAGATACCTGAGCTACACCCACTTTAATTCCATGTTCTCCTTCGGGATGTGGTACATATACCACTCTGGAGTTCTTTCGTTTGCCCAGTTCCGTCCTGTCTTTACGTTATAATATGAGTCAGTTTTGGGGAATAGAATTACATGTGATTTACTATACGGTGAAAGTTTGTATAAAAATCTTGACTCCAAACGGTACTCTAACCAACACCCCTTATATTGAACTATACTCTTCCGCTACTCCACCACGACATCTGTGCTCCATTGTCATCTTGTGAGAAGAAAATCTGAATCAGACTGTATCGGTGGTTTAAAAGCGGAATCGTCTTAGCTGAGAAGACAAAGGGTGTAGATTCGAGTTCCGCTTGATGCACTTGTTACTCAGAATGTGGGTGTAGAACGTTTTTGGTTACAAACAAACTGCTTGCCCGACATGAGGAGGGGAGACGCACCAGCCAACTAAAGCAACTAACGTTCAAATCCTCTTTGAGTGAATTTTCTTTTCGATGTGGTTGGCAAGAACCGCACAAGTGGGGCGTCTGAGCGTATCAGCTGCTAGGTGGTCGAAAGGGTGAGTTTTCAAACTAAGCTGCATTCGTTAATCCCTGTAGACGGTTAGATGGTACTTTCTACCGTAACGGCGTGCACAGAATTAGGGTCAGGAGGGAACTCCAGCACATTGTTCATCTAAGCTGTTCGTCTTAAAGTTGCTCGGGTTCCTTTCCTTGCCCAGCTCTCTGCACTATATCTGCATGACTGATGCAGAGCTTCGGTAGCTTCGGTTGGCTCTCCTTAACAGCTGATTCGATCCGGTACTAAGTGGGCTGGTGCCCGCTATATACCCACAAGGTATCTTAAAACGGGTAGGTTAAATCAGGCACGATCCGGAGTTCCTTCCCTTGCCTGGTTCCCTGCTTCGCGTCAGTGGAGGAGAGCTCAGATACCCTGTTTATTTGAGTGTTCCACGAACATGGCCTCATAATGAAACGGGCACGAGCCCGCTTAGTACCTTCGGTCCGCATTGACACCTCTGGGGCGTAATCCGCGAACGGCCGCTTCGAGCTACCAGAAAAGGCGTGCATAGTCGGTGCATTGATCTGCTGGTGCCTTCCTTCCTCCTCATGTTGTTGATTTCCTCAACAGGCAGGCTTATTAGGGATATATGTTCAGGTCGCGAGTACGGTCTGCTCTTCCATGACACCTACTTCGAGCCCGCTCCAGAAGTGACGGAAGCTCTTCGTCGTCTCAACTTGAAGGAGCCGCATCTCTTCGATCAGAGAAAGGTCAGCTAACTGTGTCAACGCTGTAAAAATTGCAAATTATAGTTTTCATTACAGATGCGTCTTTCCCTTGCGCATACCCTCGCACTTCACGGCGAGCGACTACCAAAGCCCAAGTGGACTAAGTGGGAAGACGTAAGTCGATTTTCCTTTGTTAAGTTTATTCGCAGGGAGACCTAGCTGCTTGCGCTGTGCTCCATTTTAACCTTCAGGAGACGTGGTACCTGAAGCCGTACCTTGACGAAATTGAGATGGAGAAGAAGGCTCGAGCGGAGACCACTGGCCTTATCCCTCCGTACGAGATGAAACAACAAGAGGAACATCATTAAAGCTCACGTGTTACCATAGCATTGTAGGAATCTATCGGCTGTTTAAATAAAGATTAGATCTTGCTGTGCATTATTTCCTTTTTCTATTCCTAAGGAAGGTCGATTCCATATATTACTTCATTTACGCTGAGCTTTGGGAAGGCTGCCATTACTCAGTGGTGCACGCTATTGGTCGTTGTCGAGTTAACGAGTGGAAGTTGTTAAGGTGGCTTTGGAGTGAATAATCTCGGTCTATGTCAGCTGCTCCCTCCCACTGGGCAAAGGATTCCGCGGAAGAAGATCGTGTCGAGACGCTTATAAGGTAGAAGCTGCTTGAACTGAACACTAGGTCACTGCGAGCGTGAATGCGAGTATCGCACTGCGTTTTGATGCAACTCTAATCAATTTCAGGAGAAGAAAAGAGTCGTTCCAGTTGTACTCGTAGACCTATACAATCCAGTGTCCTAATTACACTCTGGGGTCGGATTCATCAACGACTTACATAACTTTAACACAGAATTCACAGCAGAAAACTCATAACGCGGCTTATCGATCACCATATCGCTTGGTAAGCTGCGTTATCTGAGTTGTCCGCTGTGAATTCTCTGTTAAAGTTATATTAGTCGTTGATGAATCCGACCTCTGATTTCTTCGATAACCACGTTAACCTGTCCCTATGCCATTTTCTGCAAGATGGACGTTTCCTAATAATCTTTTCCTTCTGAATGCTCTACATCTTTTTCATTCCATTTATTGTACAAGTTATGCGCCTCAAACAAGCAACAGTAGGCAGAAACAAAAACATATACTGCATTCTCAGTGTTTTTCAATTCTTTGATCCTAAATGTTGAGGAATCTTTATCGCACGAAGTATTTAAGTCGATATCTGGACTCTGCTTAGGGACAAACGGGTGTTAAGAATGCTTTTCGAGGAAAGCTGATATCGGCTTTATTCCAGCAAACTTTTTCTAAGGAGGTTGTAAGAGCCGGAACATCCACAGCTCTTCTCGCCGAAACGCCTCTTCATCTTACAGAGTGTTTTCGCTGACTACCACGATCGTTAAGACCGGTCGTCCTTTCATATGCATCACTGATTCTGTCAGCGCTGTCTCCCTTTCGAAAAAATACTCTGTGGGGCGAAATGGTGTTTAGGTGAATAGCGTTATGAG
This sequence comes from Heligmosomoides polygyrus polygyrus, assembly GCA_947396885.1. NCBI lineage: Eukaryota > Metazoa > Nematoda > Chromadorea > Rhabditida > Heligmosomidae > Heligmosomoides > Heligmosomoides polygyrus. The sequence continues at coordinate 80,117,789 of OX377204.1, read as the reverse complement.
CGTTTCTAATTTCTGCGTGGTCATGGAAAGATTGATGAAATGTCGACCGGAGGAAAGCCGCTTACTCATGTTCGACGCTTACTATGAACCTAATACAGTTAAACAACACGTTGGGGTACATTAATAGCTCCGGATGGAGCATTATTGCACTTCATGCGTTAGTTGCTGCTTCAGCGATTCTGATGAGGTGAGCTGTAGCTTATGGCTGCTTGTACCCGATATATAGGTAGAGCTCAAGTCAGTTTGAAGAATCTGTGTAAAAGTTGAGTTCTCATCGTATATACGAGCCGTAGATGCTTGTTCTTATCATCATCGTTGCATTATGTCACGTCGGTTTATTCGGATTTGCGTCAAGCATTTTGTACCACGACTTATCTATCTTTACCCATGGCAAAAAGGTTGTAATCGTAGTTGGAGGAGGTTGTCCGCGTGCTGTAATAGTGATTAGGAGGCAAACTCGCAAGGTGGCATTGGGAATCGCGAGTTCACTGTCAGGAGTCTTCGTCACAGATAAAAAGCAGAAAAGCGTGGAACAACACGTAAAGCACATTCTCGCTCTTTTTTGTTTCATTTTGTTTTAATCTCAGTGGTTTACTGCAGACTAGACGCCGGGGGCCAAATTCATCAATTTCGGGGTGAAGGTAAAGAAATCCTCGCGGGAATACAGCGAAACCCATGAGAATCGTCGGGTATCCTCTACCTAGCAGTATACAGTATACTTACACACAAAATGGGCGACCAGGATGGGTTCCACATCGAAGGCATCCCATGTTGTGTCATAAATAGTTAGAAAGTTATGTATTAAATGTGGAAGTTCATTAAAAGGTGTCAGTATTTATATCCCATTTCAGCTCTAAGCCTCATAATTCTCCTCTTTATTCCCCCGCCCCGCCCCTTATACACACGGGTTTAATCGTTGATGAATTCGGTTCTTAGAGTGGCGTCGATGTCCTAGTCCTTCTCACCCACTACTAGCCCACTGATCTGGAGCAGTACGACATTGATGAACTCATTGGTGGAAGGCCTGTTGGGTAATATTGATGAGTTGGAAATTTCATTCTGAATTGTTGGCTTTGTTTCGAAATGGCAGCTCAGTAGAAGCCTTTCTTCGACTACGTTACAAATGTACTAATAGGTTTCCAAAGGCAATGAAACGATGCAAAGCCAGATCTGGAATGAATATTTCCACCTACCAGCGTCGTTGGTGCTGACAGGTGCATTGTACTGTTCTGTTTTTGTTCTTATTTGTCTTTGTATCTGCTTTACTTACGCTGACGAGCAATTGATCGTTGTAGCGTCGTTTCGGCCCATAGGGGGTGGGGGATTTGTCATCACTATCTCTCGGCACTATTGTACGTACTCTCAAGACTCCAAAGGTCCAGGAGAGGTCGAAAAAAATTATCGCCATGGGGTTATTTAGGATGCTGACATTCGTGTTTGAAATTTCGGTCGATTACGGTAGATTACGGCAGGTACGGGTTACTTCGACCTCGGGGGTTATTTGGAGTGCCGATCACGAATCTGGCATCCGTTCTGCGTATTACGCTGGAGTACGGTAGGTGCCTGTAGGTACGGTTGACTAAGGTCATGGTCACCGATTTCGCCCAACTTCGGCTATAGGAGTTATCTGGGGTGCTGATCACGAATCTGACATCCGTTTCTCGCATTACGCCGGAGTACGATAGGTAACGACAGTCATGGGGATCTGTAGAAATTTCAAGGATGGATTTCAGATTCGTGATTAGCACCCAAAATAATCTCCCTGGGCGAAGTTTTAACGAAGGGGGTGATTATGACCTAGGCACCCTTAGTCATAAGCACCTACCGTAACGTACCATAACCTTCCGAAATTTCAAAAACGGGTGTCAGATTCGTGATTACCACCTCAAATAACCCCCTGAACAAAGTTTAGGTGAAATTTTTTCGATCTCTCCATGATGTTTGAGGTCGTGAAAGTGCAACAGTACTGAGTACCTCTCCACAGAGTAAATTTCCCTGGAAAATGCCGTGACAGATCTGTTTCACAAAATGCTGATTGGCACGGTGTATCCCCATCCGAGTACATTGCCAATTGCTCTCCTTTCTTTGATCGAATTACTAGGTGTTCGGTGTCTGGTTTTCCTTTCCCCTTGAGACAATTTCACTTTTCCACCGCTATGCTGCTTCTAGAGCGTGCTCACAGGTACAATAGCGCTCTGCTGTGTTATAGTCTTGTCAGTCGCATTTCTATCTTGATCCGAAATTCGTTTTTATTTCCACCTGGAGACACGTGAGAAGTACGCGATGTTCAGAAGTACTGGCTGTTGGGATCAACACATTGCCGTTGTCGATTGTATGGGAGATAAGGGTGACTGGAGAGAGTGTCAAGTTCAGGTTCGTGATTGCTTCCGGGCGGTGAGCTATTGGAGCTATAAGAGATTGACAGGCTAACTTTTAGGTGAAGCAGTTTAAGGAGTGCATGACGAAGAACCGACCTCAGAAGTCCGAGAAGAAGTAAACTGCATATTCTGTGCTTTACCTTTGTCGTCAGGTTTGTGGTCAGTCATTTGTTATTTTGGAAGCGCAGATTATGACAAATGGACTAGCAAGAAAATGATCATCCTTGTTCTGAGAAAGCTAAGTCCTCTTGTGCCCATATGTATTCTTTGTATTTTATTGTAGCAATCTACCTCTCGATACATTAATGGAGCCAGAAAAATCACGTCTTGCTCATAAAGCGGCTGTTCAGCTGTTTCTCGTGTAGACCAATCAAGTTTTCCATATATTGTCCAGAACAATGTTTCTACAATTCAGCCATTTACCCGCGCATCTTAAATGAAATCAAATATGGTAATATTTTATTGCAGTTTTAACCATTGTGCTATAAGCGTTAACACACTGATAACGCTCTTATTATACTTCTCTTTCTTCACACTGTAGACACAAATGTACTAAAAAATGCTTCAAGTCTTTTCAACCATGGGCATAGCCCAACGATGCTGGGAAATGAGGAAGTTCTACACCTTCCAGAGAAGAGTCTCCAGCGTATGTATGAACGATGAGAATGAATACCATTACGAAGATTTCTATCCTTCGAATAGAAGAAAAGTATGCCCCATTTTTGCAAAGTCTTGGAACTTACCGAGATAGGGTCCTGAAAGCTTACTATGGAACCACAGTCTTACAACACAACACTTTCCAAACATGGAACGCAAAAAAAGCTAAATACTGCTGGTCAAGGTGGTGGGGTGAGGTGTGCGATGCCTTACTCTTTACATTTACATTTATTACATGCATACGCATGGACAGTACAACTGCTCACAACACTATAGCAAAAAAGGAAACGGATCAACTAAACACAACTATTTAAAAAAAGAATGAGAAAAACATAGAGCGAAGAAAGAAGAAAAAAATATTGGGCAACAAAACGAAGAAGGAAAGAAAAACAGAGAGCTTCATAGTTCCTCCTGCAGGTACCGATGGACAATTGTTTTGAACTTCCTAAAATTGTTAGGCAGCTGGTTCTTCTTGATAATCTTAGAAAATTCCAACGCACCACGACAGGAAAAGAATTGTCTCCTCAATGTGGTTCTGGGTCTACCGAAACTTAGCTTAAACTTGTTACCTCTGGTTTTCGATGGCATCAACTTGAACAGGTTGTTAGATCTAATGGAAGCCTTCCCACACAAGATTTTATAGACGAGAAATAGATCATTTCTTTTCCTCCTAGTGGCCAACGACTGCAATCCCAAAATCTTATTACGAACAACACTGTTAGGAACAGTACCATAACTAAAACCGAAGGACCTAAGAAAAACTTTTCTAGTGAAGCTATTCTGGACACGCTCTAACCTTGCTATGATCTCCCTCTTATGGGGACAATAAACACAAGTACCATACTCTAGCAAGGACCTAACAAAGACCTTGTAGGCCCTCGTTAGAAGCCTAGGATCCTTAGACAAGAGAGTTTTAAAAAGAAGAAACAGTCTTTGATCGGCTCGGGCAGCAATAGTTTTACAGTGCTCATCGAAACTAAGTGCATTGTTCAAAAGAAAACCTAGATCTTTAATTTCACTTACTGCTTGAATTCTAGCTCCATCCATAGAGTAGCTACAACTAGGGTTCTCCTTGCCTAAGTGGAGTACCTTAGTTTTTTGAACAGAAAGGGGTAAGTCCCAAGCTTTGGACCAGTCACTTATTATATCAATAGCATCCTGCAGACGATTGTCACTGATTGTTCTAAATCCATTGTATATTTTCAAGTCGTCCGCAAAAATTTTACATCCTACTGAAGAAAGAGAGAGAAGCGACGGAATTTCAAAGGAATAAATATTAAAGAGTATAGGAGAAAGTACTCCACCTTGAGGGACACCGCTGTGTACATCAAGGCACCTGGAGAATGAATTATTAATGCGTACTTGAAATGACCTTCCGTTGAGGAACTCTCTCAACCAACTAATTATCAATGGATGAATGCCTATTCGATCGAGTTTCAGGAGCAATTTCCTGTGATTAACTCTATCAAATGCCTTTTCAAAGTCGAAATAGACAACGTCGACATTCTCACCCACATCCAGTGAGGATGTCCAATCATCCAATGCCTCAATCATCTGCGTCACAGTGGACCTCTCACTTCTAAAACCGTGCTGATGTGGGGACAAAATTCCTTTGTCTTCTAAATGCCTAACCAACACCTTTTTAATTATTTTCTCGAAGACCCTACAGAGTACTGATGTTATGCTGACCGGTCTATAATTCGCTGGATCGGAAAACGGAGGTTTCTTTCGAATAGGAGTCACCAACGAATGCTTCCATTTCACAGGAACTTCGGATCGAAATAGCATAAGATTGAACAAAAATTCTAGCGGGGTAGCAATATGACAAGCAACCCTTTTGATGAAATGAAAAGGAATCGCGTCTGGAGTTAGAGATGAGGAAGAAGGCCAATCACTAATGACCTTTAGTATTTCCTCCCTGGAAAATGACACTGAGTCCTGCATCGATTCAAACTCGAAGTCATCCAGCGCAGGAGCGTACTCCTCTGAGTGGGAGTCTACTGCAAATGAGCGGTGGAAGAATTCTGCTAATAAACTGGCCTTGTCATAGTCTGAGTACACATACTCACCATTAGAGCTAAGCAAAGTACTGACTCCCTTTTTGGGGTTAAGCCTTGACGAAATGAATCTACACAGAGCATTTTTACGCCCCGACTCAATCATCTTTCTTTCCACGGAGATGTTATACTTATCCAACCTTTTTCTGAAAAGTTGTGATTTACGGTTATAGCAAACCCAATCAATTGTCAAATTCGTCAGCTTAGCTTTGCGAAATGCCTTTAGCTTGGCATCAAATAAGTTGTTTAAATAAGATGGCAAATGGGCGACAGCAACATTGACTTTACGCAAAGGAACAAACAGTGAAATGGCATGACTAAGTATGAATATAAAAGTTTCGTACATATCATTAACATTAGAGGAACAACCAAAGGACCCAAACCAATCCACATCATCCAGGTACCTTCCTATGTCCACATAGTTGGCTAGTTTGAAGTCTCTAATCCAAACAGTATCAGGGCTAACCGTAGGAACATTGAGTTCGAACAAAACGGAAGCGTGATCACTTGTGCCCAGCGGAGCGCTCAAGTTAACACGTTTAACTAAGCTCGTCTCATTGCAAAACAAAAGATCCAAAGCTTGCTTACCTCTGGTGTCAAAACCGACAAGTTGGTTATATTGATGCGCAACCATCACATCTAGGAAAGATGTAAATCCGTGGGCTAGAGGCCCAGACTGAGAGCTCCATTGATTGTTTGGGTAATTGAAGTCACCCAACAACAAGCAAGGAAATGCACAGGCCGTAAGGTCACTAACACACTTGCATAATTGAACATTGCTCTTGGAAGAGCACCGTGGAGAACGATAAACACCGATGATACGAACTTGAAACTCCCCTAACTGTACATTGCAAGCCGCCACTTGGTAAGAGTCATCAACGCTTTCACTAACCATATAGGGACAATGGTCTTTTCTTACAATCATCGCCACACCTCCACCTACTAGATCAACACGATCACATCTAAAGATCTCGTAGTATTGGTGGAGTTGACCCAACAAGATCTCACAGTCGATATCAGGTTTAAGCCAAGTTTCTGAAAGGACCACTATTGAGAGATCAAAGCGAACCATAGCATAAGCTAAAGCTTGTACATTTTTAGATAGCGACCTAATATTCGTAAGAAGACCATTTACGGCCATCGATTTGCACCGAGGAACTAATTCGCGTTTCCCTGAGCATACAACACATCGTTATGTGAAGGGGAAGAAACAACCGAAACCTCGGTCAAGCTTAAAGGAGAACGCTCATGGTGACCAGCGAACATTGAGCACGAGGCAGATGGACGAGTAGGTGTCATACGAATGTCAGAGTGAAGTGATTCTGGAATGTGGGAGACAAACTCATTACTCCTAACATTGACAACAGAGATAGGATCAGAAGCAGAGCTGGGTACAGGAACAGACACTGGCGGATGCACTAGACGACCACCTTGGCCATTGGGTTGAGACGAGGCATTGCGTTTAAAATTTCGTCTAACTGACAAAGGCAGAGAGGGACGTATAAATGTGCCCCTGAACGGGGACCTCCTGAGAGTATGGCAACGATTCAAAACAAGATCGCGAAAATAGGTAGACGGGAGTACAACTTTAATAATCCTAGGTCGATTAGGCGATTGTTTGCCCATTCTATAAACTGTTATAGGTCGACACGGTATAGATAAATAGCAAAGGAGCCTATTGATACAATCGAAATCAAAACTAACACGCTCGAATGAGGATGCACTCTTGGACTCAGGAACTCCAATTACAATTAACGAACGAGCCATTTCTTTAGATTCGCAACAATCAGTAGACCCATTGACAGCATTGGAAGAATTGGAATGAAATGGATTAGAAGAAGATCGATTCATACAATTCATAGGAGAAGAAGAGTCATGTGCGTGTATATCGTGTTTAGGAGCGGGCGGAAGAGAGGAGGTGATTGGCTCGCGCCCCGCCGAAACATTACGGAGTCGAGTATTCTCCTCCCTAAGATATCTTAATTCAGAATACAGCTTCTCATTCTCAGAAGCCAAGGTGCCCAATCTGTCTTTGAAGTGCAGCAGAGCTTCGACTATGGATTTTATGTATACCGGAGCCTCCGAGTCATTAATCACATCATTGAGCGCCACCGAAAGTTTTGAGTCATAGTCGTCCGACGTCGGTGAAGTAGCCTCGACCAATCCTCGTTTGCGTCCTCTAAATTTAGTAACCGCAGACAGAAGACCAGACATGATCACCAATAATGCTTGACCTTATGAGGTGGCAAGTAATCGATCGACGCACGAAATGGGAAGCCCTTGCCACCAGACTTAAGACCTTGACGACGAGTAGCTTGACTGCAGACAATCTCACGCGCCGAACGGCGGGAAGGCAGCTCAAGCGCTGATCCAAGCGAGTCGTGCAGCTCAAACTTGGGTAATTAAACTTGCAGTATTTCTGCGTATTTGCTGCATATTCTATGTTTGGAAAGTGTTTCCTTGTGCGGATCTACGATTCCGCGGTAAATTTCTGAGCTTCTGACTCGAAAGCTTAAGGACTTTGTAGAGTTGGACCAACCCGTTCTGCTATTTGAAAGGTGGGGAGTCTCTCATCGTTAGTGGTTTACCCGTTCAAACACGCTTAAAGGCTTCCATTGTTAATTTAATTTGATATACAATCTTCTCATTCTGATACTGTTAGTAGTCTAGCAGTTATCGCATCGTAATGTAGCAGGATAAAAGAAGATTGGTCTCTTGGGATGCGCCATGCATTTTTCTTTTGAGTAGTTAGATGAGACTTTGATGCATATTTACCCTTATAAACATTTGAGAGAGGTGTCCTGTGAAAAACCAGTGTTCTTCTATACTCGGTTTCCAGTTTACTGGTCACTTGTTGTCGATTCGACTTGTTCAGTCTAGAAACGAACCGAACCCTAAATCGATTCTCATGGCGCACAAGTTCGACGCATATTGCCATCTGCGCCGCAACCCTCTGTGTCAACGACATTTCATGCCTCTCATTAGCTCTCGAAATTTGACATGCTACCCAACAATGCTTACGTTTTAAGCCGACACCATGTTGACTGACATTTTTGGTGATCTCGAAATCGAAGAAACCGAATCCAAGGTGCGAGGAACCCAGTGCAAACCTGAGGATTATGTTGCTGACGACCACAGTGTAGGCTGGTTTCTTACCAAGAAATTATCAAAGGCGGTTAAGGGTCAGGATAGACCCGACTCCGAAAGGTAAGAACACCTTAGAAGCTTCGAGTAGCCTGCCGTGGCTGGATTTGCCCATTTTATTGGGCAACTGCAGCTTGATATTTCATGTTCTACTTTCAGGGAGTTTGTGTTCCATAAAGGCGACTACTATTACCATCACAAAATGTACAAAGAAGCGTATGAGGTAAGAGTTTGTGAGATTCAAAGGATCCTATTGTTTGTCAGCGACGTTTTTTAAGGAATACAAATCGTTGGTCAACGACTTCCATCACACACATTCGCAACTATCCGTTGTTCCCGAACTGGACTCCCTCATTCGTTGCGCCACAAAGGTGGACTGAACTGAATGGCTTTGTGTTCGCATGTTTTCATTTCGCATTTCAGATACCAGGTTACACGATAGACGATCTGCTAACGGGCCTTGAGGTATATAAGCAGGTCGTGCGTACAGACGGTCATGAGAAGGAGTACTATATACTGGAAAAAGATATCTACGCTCAAATTTCTGACGAGGAGGCGACGACGAAGTTTATTGACACCGTGTGTTACCTTTGTTCCTCTGCGGATCTACCTGAGTACTGGCTCGCTTTTGGCAAGAATCCTTCACTTAATGTAGGTTCATTTCACGAATGTGTTAATAGCTGCTGTTAGTTGTTTTAAAGAGCAGAAAAAGGGCCGCTTTTGCTACTAAAAGAGGAAATTGCCCCATGCCCTAGTCCAAGACGTTGCCATTTTTATTCGATTGATAGTGAAATTTTTGTTTGCATGGAGTTTCACACCTGGGAACCCCCCACCTGTGATCCTTCATGTAAGCAGCATTTGCACTGTCTATCAAACAAAAATCGCAGCGAGCTAGTCGTGTGCATGGATCGATCTCTTCTTTTAATGCACTAAATGATTGCTGCCTTGTTGCCCTTTAAAACAATTTCTATTTTATTGATTTTCTCTACAAATTTAATATTTAAAAATACTTCACTCATTTGGGCTGCTGAACTAAAAAAAAATTGAAAGAGAGTTATACCCAATTCTTCTTGAACAAGAAAAATTTCTAACCGTCCTGGAGAGTTTGTAGTTTAGCCTCCAATAAGCTCGTTGTGATTTGGAAGACGTTCGATTTGATTTCAGAAGCATTATTTGCTTAGAAGAGTGTTCATGGGCGTGAAATGTGTCAACTTTGACGTGAAAATTGTCTATATTGACTTGTTGTGGTCAGTCGATGAGTAAATCAGTGTTTTATTCTCCCCAGATAAAGCAGTAACTAGGGAAATTTTCCAGTATTGAAGCCAGATAATAAATGCTGTTTTGACGCGCCACGCGATTTGATTGCTACGTAAGATTTTCTTCGTTCTATGCTAGACTGGCGGGCGCGTATTGCACAGTCGAAGAAAGCTCCGGCTGTCGGGTGCACCTACTCCTTCTTGGATCGGATTTCCCTCCCAAGCCAACCAAGCCTTCCATCCCTCCTGGGTCGACGAGTTGGTACAAGAGTCGTCTGAGAAGGAAAAGACGCTGGCTTCTCCATCGGCTACCCACCGCAGTTCTTTGTACAAGCCCTATACGCATTCAAATATACTTCCTTGTCTTGGGTGATTAAAAACGATGCCCACATAAATATGACTGATTTCAGGCGGGTCCTAATTTCACTATTGGATATATCACAAGAGCGGTGATTTTACTAGAGCGCCATGTGAAACACGCTCATGGATTCGTGGTCGACGTCATCTTGAAGAAGCTGAACACTCTGAACGATCGCCTTAAGGAATTGGGCTATTCAGATGACCGCGTGAGTTAGCTTGATAGACCCATGTCGCCACTGCATTGGAGTACTCGTTCACGTTCTGCGAACAGCGAGGGCATTTCCAGATCAGCGAAGCACGCCAACAGATGGGTGCTGACCTGCGGGCATATCAAGGACTGTTGTCTAAACAGGAAGAGCAACATGGGTACTTCATTCAGTTCACTGAGGCCTATAGGGAAGATGCGCTTAGCAGGAACCGTCCATACGAAGACGTAGTCCGGATTTTTAAGAGCAAATTTAGATGGATGTTTCAAGGATGTGATTTTTATGTACCTGAACCTCCGCCGTAAAGTTGGGGCTGTGAAGTGTTGTCGTCGTTTATGAATGTTCTACGTTTTAGCTTGTTGAAGCTGTTTCTCTTGTTTTGACAGATTTTTTGTTGTCTATTGAAGCTGGACCTTACGTGGTGCCTAGCTTCGCATTAAGGTCTTAAACTAGGAGAAGGACGATGTTCACATAGTGTTTTAAGATTTTACCGTTTGTTTAAATAAAGATTATACCTATCAGTCCATTCGCTTCCCACCGAGATTCTCAAATAAGGTCAGTTCCTAGGAATTACCGAGTTCCGGTCGCTATGGGAGAATGCTGGTTTTTCACAGTGGCGTTTGTCATTTATCTCGTTAGTCGGCTTCAGCGGACAGACGTAACGGTTCCAGGCGTTCCTGTCCTGTGCCAAAATGACCAAGTGGGGCTTCCATCTTCGAGGTACATGAAGTGCATCATATGCTTCACTAAGGGTTTCCTTAGACAAATCCAAGGGCCGGATTAATAAACGACTTACAGCAATTTAAAAGAGAAAATACAGCCGAAATCCATGATAGCGCGGTTTATCAAGCAATATGGTGAAGATTTCGCCGCGCTATCAGGGATTTCGGCTATATTTTCTATGTTGAATTGCTGTAAAATGTTGATAAATCCAGCCACAAGCAGTTCGCAGGACGACCTGGCGTTTGATGGGCACCGAACCAAGATAATGTGGATGCTGTCATAGCAGATTGTCGAAACCATTGCTGTCACCACGACTAAGCTGTCTTTGCTGGTTTGTTCTGGTTTGATGGTCAAGCCTAGTTACTTGAACCAGTTATGTCGATGAATGAGTCTGACTTGGTCCTAATCTCGCAGACCTAGTGAAAGTACGGGAATGGAGAAGCTTTTTACTAGTTCAGTTGTCATGATCCGTCAAGCACATCTTGGCGAGTCGCTCATAGTGGTTTTGAAGGAAATTTATTTCGCACAGTTATGGTCATAATACCCTGTAGGATCTTCACAAATCCAGTTGCTGTGCATACCTTATCGTCGGTGCTTGCTTAGGAGAAAAGGAACACCAGATAAAGTGTAAACTTCAGATTAGCATTTGTTTCAGAACAATTGGCTGTAGGGTGTTCTCTTGCTGACACCTCGACAACGTAGGTGTCACAGTTTCACAACTGTACAATAAGGAATCAACGTCGAAAAGACGAGAGACGAGCTTCCATATCTCACCGAAATCAGCAGGTCAGTTAGCAAAACTTTTGTCTACAATTTGTGAATGTGCTCTTCGTAGCTTGAAAGAGCACATAGTAGCACATAGTCCTCTTTTTTCTATCAATACGCTCAAATCAGTGTTTTTGGTTGGGTTACATAACTGTTGTTCTTCTATATCATTTTCTCGTCAGCTTTGACGCTTTTGAAATCAAATTGGACACTTTTCAAAGCAAACTAGACACTTTTCTAGACTGCTTCACGCATTTGAAGTCAAGCCGAACATCTTACAAATCGGGCTTCTTCCACATTAAAAAACCCTTCTAAGGTGGTTAAAATATTTTTTGTTCAAGGAAAGCTTAGTCTGAATTTCTCTGATTTTTTTTTAATTCACCTGCACCAATAAGAGAGCACAGTGTTTGAAATTTTATAAAACTTCAAGTTTTTGAAGAAAAACGACGATTTTAAAGTGCAAGAAGGCATTTTTTGGCACAGTAGCATCGAAGGCAGGTCGTGTTATGCGATGCTTACTTGATTAATAGTGGAAATTCTGCTTACTTGAAACAGCCAATGTGAAGAAAATGCTTTAAACACGTATATAACTGCTCTTGTTCTAGCGGCTCCATCTGTGCTACTTCACGCAAACAGATTTTTTGCCATCAATCAAACAAAAATCGCAACAATCTTCTCGATTGCATGGCTCTACTTTTTTAAATTCACTGTATGGTTAGTGTTTTCCTGGGCTTTAAAATAAAATTTAACTCATACTTTTTTCTTCAAAAATACGATTTCTATAAAATTTCAAAGTTTGCTCACTTATTGTTATTGAAGTAGGTGAATCGGATTCGGAATTCGGAGCAAGTTATACTAAATTTTCCTTAAATAAAAAATTAGTCTAACCGTGTTGTAAAGTTACTAGCTTAATCTGGAGGGCGTTCGTAAATGCGTCAAGCTCGTTTAGAGGGTGTTCCGGATCGATTTCTGCTCTCACGTTTGTAGATTGCTCGAAGCGAACTGTTAGCAGGTGCTATCGCGAGCGATGTATACACCACATCTACGTGCAGCTGCGCGCTATAGAATCAAACCGTTCGCGCTCGTTCGAGACAGTGCATTCCTCTATTCGTCTCCCAGCGACCACATGTCGCGAGAGTGCTCGTATAATATTATCATAGAAAAGACCTTCACTGCTCTCCTCCCACTTTCTTCATTTCCGTTACCTTGCCCTCTGTGAATACTGCACTTATATTCGCCTTCTTGCTTCGGGAAAGATAAAAGCTAAGATGTCGCGAACACATCAAAACATCATTTTCATCGAAGAGAAGAGAATTTCGAGGGGTGGTGTCATCTTTCCTACCCTTTGCCCTAGTTGAGAAGTAGTGTTAGTTATTTCATTCCCCAGAGAACCTAAGAAGCTTTTGAATATCATCATCAAATCCGTGAATATTTACGACTCGGCCGCGGAATCTAGTGTTCCTTCACCATCCCGCAGAATTCTGTCCGGCTCTCGTTCGGAGTCAGCGAAACGTATTGCGTGACTGGGCGCGTGGTAACGCAGTCGGAGGACGCGCCACCTGTCACGGCACCCGGTTCCAGGTTTAGTTTTCGGATTTCCCTCCTAGGCCAAACAAGTCTTCCATCTCTCTCCCACCCCCTCGCGAGGTCGGTAAATTGGTGCCAAACTTGCCTGGGAAGTATAAAACCCCGACTTTTTCATCGGTTGGACACCGCAAGTCATTGTGTAGACCGAACACTCAAATACTACTCGAATTGCCTCCACAACATCCCGAAGTATGCGTGGCGCATTCAAAACTGGATTGATTAAAGCAGCTCTTGTATTACGTAACTGCCCACTTGGTTTTTGACAACTTGTTCCTACACAACTCTCTGATGCTCCAACATTGTTCCATTTTTTCCATTTTAAGTCCTGAGACCTCTCACTTCCGCTATCATGTCACCCCCATAAAATGAACAACAATGGTTGGACTGGGTGAGATTCGAGCCAAGATTACCAGCTTTGGATGCTATCAAGAGCCGGCGTATTCTCTAACTGCGACGATTAGCTTGAAACGAAGATCAATCATTGTGTTTAGCGCACGGCTTTGTAAGCGTACAAAATTTTGCAGCAGCAGCCGACGCCATGTTGACTGCCATGTTTAATGGCCTCGAAATCAAAGAAACCGAAACCCAAGTGTGTGAGGATCAGTCCAAGTCTGAGGACAATACTGCGGACCAGAACTGCGAGCCAGGGACCAACGCAATGGTTGACCATCGCATCGGCTGGTTTTTAAACAAGCAGTTATCGAAGGTGGCTGACGTGAAGGATAGAACCGAAGACGAAAGGTAACAGCAGCTAACCGTAGCAATTTCGCATATGGCAGATCTGCTTCGAATCGGCGTATTGGACTTTCATTTTTCGTCTTCAGGGTTGTCATGACCAACAAAGCGCACTACTATTATTATCACAGAAGGTACAGCGAATCGCTTGAGGTGAGAGTATGTGTGGTCGCAGGCAGTCAGCGATATGTCGACATTTTCATTTTAGGGATACAAAACATTGGTGAACAAGTTCCACCACACACGTTCATACCCTATCGACCATGAAATCAGCTCGCTTGTTCGCTGTGCCACAAAGGTGAACGGGTGGTGCCGTCTGGATTCCCATGGATCCCTATTTCGTATTCATTACAGATCCCCTCGTACACAGTAGATGATCTCGTCACGGGCCTTGACGTATACAAGCAAAGTACCCGTGACATCCACCTGGACTATGCATATTTGGAAAAGGACATCTACGCCGGAATTTGTGACGATGATGCTTCCAAGAAGTTTGTCAGCATCGTGTGTCTCATGTGTGAGGCCGTGGATCTGCCCGAGCACTGGCTTGCATTCGGAGAAAAGCCATCGCTTATCGTGAGTTGGATGAGATTTAGGAACTGGTTGCGGTCCTACTTTGTGGTAATCGTGTTCAGAGTTGAGGCAAACATTAATCAATGCCTGTAAGACGTGACACGCATCCTATTACATCTATCATACTCTATGACAACGCGCTAAGCGATGAGTCATACTATCGATTGGCGCCGCTGCAGAAATTAGTCATAAAATAGGGGGGGGGGGAATTCGAGGGGAAAATAGGGGGCGCGGGGGGAAAATTGCGGCACGAAAATAACGAAAAATACCCAGACGTCTTCTCCCTGCCCGGGAACTTCAGCCCTGGGGCAATCGAGGTCGCTGAACACGAATCTGAAGTTCGTTTTTGAAGTATCAATCGCCATAAATCGATATTGATCAAGTTACGGTGCGGAAAAATAGCGGAAACTACCTAGACGTCTTCTCCTTGCCTGGGAAAAAAGTTGTCACATTCGTCAGAGACTGCAAGGGTCCAAGGAAGGTGTAGAAACAACTCGCCTTTTCGACTCACAAACTGTTAATTTTCAAGGAAACAGAGAGTGAACAGCAAGTGAGCCAGAAACCGGTATCGCTCACCATAGTGGTGTTCAGCTTGATCTTATATTCATTTGGTGGCATCGCAAGAGGTGAGCTGAAGGTAAGAGTCATAAGTGTCGGTCGAACATGTATTGGGGAGATAGGCAGGCGCAAGCATAGATACACGGACGCTCTGGTCACGTTCTGTCTCACATCTCTGTCGCTAGAAGTATATGTGGAGTATTCCCTTATTTTAATCCCTTGTTTTTGGAAGGAGAGGAGGCAAGTTGGTATGTAGGCCTTGTCATTTTCACTTTCTTCCATCGTTATGATACAAATGAAGACGGCTTACACCTTATTGGGATTGAATCACCTCTTCCGTAACAACGTGCTAATAAGTCGGAACACTTATTTCAGATGGGCCCCAATTTCACCCTGGGATACATCACAAGAGCGATTATGCTACTCGAGCGACAAGTGAAACTCGCTCGTGGTTTCGTAGCCGACGTGATGCTCAAGAAATTGGAAGCTCTGAATAAGCGGCTGAATCAGTTGGGCTACTCAGATGATCGCGTGAGTTCAGTTCCTAGCTGCACGGTTGCGTAGCCCTTGTAGAAGAGGACTGTGCTGCTTATGAATATGCGTAGTAATTCCAGATCAGCGAAGCGCGACAACAGATGGGAGCTGATTTGAAGGACTACAAAGGAACTTTGAACGAGAATGATGAAAAGCTAGATCGCTATATTGGCCGATTTAAACGATCTGATTTGGAAGACTTCCCTATGAAACAAAGAGAATACGACAGAGCAGTGCGGCACTTTAAACGCCACTTCAGGTGGATGTTCGAAGGATGTGCTTTTTAAGTGCGTGGAAGGTAACCGTTGTGTTTGAATTCTGTTTTTTCCTCGTTACGTTGTTGTGTATGATGGTTGAAAGTTTTCTCCTCACTGAAGCTGTCAATTCTTTGTAAACACATTTTTATTGACTTTTGAAGATGTATATAAGGCAGTCCATGAAATGGAGCATTCTCTTCAAACGCTGTTTGGTCTACAGAACTACAGAAATGAGCGCCGTTATATCCGCTGACTAACACATATTTTCGCATCTAATACATGTTTGAGAGGATCATTTTCGAGAGCGAATTAGTTCTGGGAAAGCGTATTCCTGTTCTATTGGTGTATTTTCATTAGGGCACAAACTTCTACTATGTGGTTTTTAAGACCTCTTTAAAAAGAGAGGAATATATTCAAAAAATAAAAAAGACTATAAAATGAAATAGAGCTGGATCAAGAGTGTTTCTCCTGCGTGATGTGGAAGAAGCCTATACAGTTTCCCAAAGAGCTTGCAGACTTTTAGGTCGTTCTCGGTTAGCCTTTCGGGCCAGTGGCATGCGGAATACCATAACAAGCACCTGCGGATATATGCCGTCTGGGCGCCTTGTATCCCGGTGACCCATTTTTGGAGCACTCGGCGTATCTGCAGGGTACGCCGCCTGATGCCGCCGGATATACCGTGTTCTGCCTGCGAGTATTTTAGGAGGGCACCTGTGGCCGATATATGTATTTCCTTTCTACTTTCCTACCTTTCACTCTCTCATCCCTAAACTTAGGGTGGGTGGAGGGTCTCAAGCTGCCGAAATAGCCGGAATGGGGACCACTGATGGTCCCACCTTTTCGGCGGGTTCCCCCTCGGGGGCGCTCTTTGTGGCGAAACTCAAAACCCCATCTTGGGTAAATAAACGTCACAGTTTGGATAGCGATAGAAGATAGCAGTTTCTTCATATCCCGGTTCTTCACGTGGTCCGAAGTCTTTGGGTATCCATTTTTACTTGGGTTTTTGAAGTGACCTGCCTATGATCAACGCTGCCTCAGAGAAAGTGTGCAGGTCTTCCCGACAACACCGTGCGACACCACGTCTCACAAGTATCACTTCAGGCTGAACGAGCTTTGCTACGAGTCATCATCTGTGTTTGGCGACATCTACTTATTTGTGTGAGCTGTTGTAGTGATGTTTTACTGCGATTGGAATTGACATCTCGAACTCATGCAATCTGCTTTCCAGGTGGCTACGTACAAAATAACCTCTCATCGACATGTATGATGCTCAAATTCTGGCGGGTAAGATCACATTCGCTCCACCTGAACATGGACAAGTGGGCGTTCCAAAAACTCACGTCTCACTTCTTGTACTTCCTCTCACATCCACTGAACCACAGCAGTATTATCTAGGCGTGCAAGTCATCGCATGTACATCAGAAGAGAAGTGTTCTACCAGTCTAGTTGATGGTGACTTCAGAAACTGTACTAGTAGAACTGTTCCCAGATGGAGACGTCGGTTCTCGCCTACGTCCTAAACCGATTCAGAGATCTGGTCTGTTCCACTCCAACCAATCCTTCAAGCCTTTCTCTGGTATCTACGAATTAGTACGAGAGTGGAGCATGCGTTCTCTCCCATTGTCCCATTTGCTCCCCTAGCACTAATTGTTGGGATTGTTCGAGAATCTGGTAACCCCTCTAAAGATCTTCTACATGTAGACTCCATTTGCAGGTTACGAAGAAGAATGCCACTTGGCCCAGAGTTGTCTGGGATGAATTCACCACAGACTTATCCAACGATTAGTTGTCGCAAGCTACTGTAGAGATCAAATATGCATTCAAATCGACTTCACAATAATCTCCGGAAGATGAGTGTGTGGCGCATTCAAAACATGGACTGATCAATATTGAGCTCTATTTCCTTATAGCGTCTTATAGTATCCGAGGTGGACAGTGCTTCAGAACCGTTGTGAAGAAGGAGATTCGCTCGGTCGGTCATATATGGTTTTGGCATGCTGCCTAGAACAACATATTTCAGCACTTATTTTATGCACGATATACATTGTGCGAGACGCGTTGTGGCGCAGCCGAATGAAGCGTCGGCTGTCGCGTGCACTTGATTCCAAGCCCTTGGTTCAGGTTTCCGCCCATGACAACTAAGCCTACCATCCCTCCAGAGGCAGTGAATTGGTAGAAAACTTGTCTGGGAAGGAGAAAACACTGAATTGTTCTTCGGTTGGCCATTGCACGTGATTGCGTAAATCGAATACGCATTCTTATTGCCTTTGCGACATCCCACAGACGTAGAATCCCAAATAGGTGGTGATCGACGCCGTCCTTTGTTCTTTTATCTTTGTACATTCTACATCGTGCTGCAGTTCTTTGCAGAAATTCCTCGTTTCTGTCGTGATGCAGAACGAAGAATGGATAAAGGTCTGTGATAGTCACTCCTGTGAATAGCGTCACGTAGTCTCCCTCCGCGTTTAAACTGAATATGAATTTTGACCGTGCAATGTCTACCAGACAACTGATGGGCAAGCGGCTGTTTTATCGTTTCTAGACAAGTGTGGCAACAACACAACAGCCTCCGAGATGTGGGAAACTTGATTGGCCAAGACGGGACTCGAAACTTAAATTCCATTCCAGGTTACAGAGAGTGAGGGTCGGTGCCTCCCCCAACTGCGCTATACACTACCAAAAGTTGGGCGAAATCTATTCATCCAACAACGGTTCCAACATAGAGCATTAGAACATGGAATATTTATTGAACCAAAAATTATACAAAATCTGTTGAGCGCAAAAAAAAGTTGGTCTCTCAGAGGCTTGCAAAAACGGAGAACAATTATTGTGCCAAAAGTGATACGAAATTAGTTGATCACAAAGGATTACATTAAAAACTTGCTTTTTAAAGATTTGCAGAAAACGGTTTCTTTCATGAATTGCGTAACGCAAGGTGTTTTTTCTTCTTCAAAGCGGCTCAGTAGCACTCACCGAAAAAGGTACCCCATAAAAATATCGTTTATCCTTTTTCAACTAATTTTCCGATTTCTCAAATGTATTATACTTTCTGGGTATTGTAGCGAGGAATTCCAATGCCGGTTTCAAAGCCTCCAAACACGTCCGAAGCCCTGTCGTCAACGCTTTGGGATCCTTCAATCGTATAGTTAGTCCTGAAATGAATCATCGCCCCTTCGCAAGAATCCAGCTGCATCGAGCTCACTGATAGTCTATCATTGTCCTCTAAAACCACATTCCACCGCATTCTCGTGCTATAGTTGTGCTCTCGATTTTTTTTCGAATATACGAATGGTTTCGAATGCTCACGAAAAATATTTATTTATTTATTTAAAAATATATATTGAAATATACAAAAAATAAAAAAATTATATATTTTTTTATATTGATCACATTATCGATTTTTTGTGGATACTTGAGCATTGGTACCTTCGGGATTCCTGAGGTCGAGGAGAGGTCGAAAAAAAATTTTCACCAAACGCCTGGAGTGCTGATCACGAACCTGACATTCGCTTTTGAAATTTCGGCCGATTACGGTAGGTTACGGTAGCTATGGGTAGCTAAGGCCGCCGAGGTCATAACCACCGATTTCGCCCAAACCTCGCCTGGGGAGGGTTATTTGGGGTGCTGATAAGGAATCTGACATCCGTTTTTCGTTTTACGCTGGAGTACGGTAGGTTACGGCAGGTAATGGTTACCGATTTCGCCCAAACTCCAGCGTAAAACGAGAAACGGATATCAGATTCGTGATCAGCACCCCAAATAACTCCCTAGACGAAGTTTGGGCGAAATTGCTGATTATGACCTCGGCCGCCTTAGTTACCCGTACCTACTGTAGCCTACCGTAATCGGTCGGAATTCGTGACCAGCACCCCAAATAACCCCCCATGGCGCAAAGTTTAGACGATAGACTTTTTTCGACCTCTCCTCGTCCTCTGGAGACCCGATAGTGCTGCTATTACTATGGGAAAACCGTTGAGAAGCCGTCAATGCGGCCGAGAGGCCGCTCCAACGGCTGGTTTCCAATACTCGAGTCCGAACATATTCGAAAAACCGGTCTTTCTGAATATTCGGACCCCAGTCCACTCGAAAAACACGATCTCTCGAATATCGATCTCTTCGAATGCCTACTCGAATAGCTCGTTCGAGCACCTACCCACCAAACCGCCACCGCCACCGCCACCGCCATCCGATCGATGGATGTTTCGGAACGGGGCCGCACCAGCGCCGCGACGCGTGGCCGTCCGGCTGATTGTCGGCTTTCCTTGGTCCTGAACGCCGCCCTGAGTCGTTAACCGTATGCCCTAAGGACTGACCCCCCACTCGATTCCCGCCGTGCTCACGTGTGAACGACACGTCCTGACCTGGCGAATCGGGGGCAATCAGTGTGCGCGCTCGCTGTGCGCGGCCGAATAGAGTCACGAGGGCGCTGCGGCCGCCGCGGGCAGTCACTCTCCTCGGTTGCTGTGCGCGTGCGGTCGACGGTCGTTGCTTCGCCGTACGTTTTCGTCTCTCCAACGTTCCCGATTCGATTCACTTTGAAGATGCGCTTCAACGCCTGTCCGTCGTCACCCAGCTCGTCATCTGGCGAGGACGACTGTCTCTCCATGGAGACGTCGCCGACGAAACTCCTCGCGATCGCGATCCAGAAGCGTCGTGCTCTGTTCGGCCGGAAGGAGCGTGACTATCGACTCGAGCTGCTGCAGACGAGCTTCATCCAGTCTCTGTGTAAGCATTTGGGTGAGCGTAGAGCTCGTCGCCGTAAACGCGGTGGCAAGCGTGACGTTAGGCAAAACAAGGGTGATGCTGAGCCCTCTGCGGCTCTTGTTACTCGCGTTGAACCTATCGTTCAGAATTCTTATGATGATGGCGAGCCACCCAGCAAGCAGATGCGGCGAAGCAACGAAGATGATCCGTTCGGTCTCGATGACTTCTTTGTCCGCGTCTATGGACGTTCGGTGACTATTAGAGGTTAATCGGTCAAGTCCATTTGTACCTTTATTCAGTCGTATGTGGTGTTCCATTTGCATAGCTTTAGATCAGAAATGTGAACCTCAGCGACTGAGCCACTACGTGAGCCAACGTTTGCGGCGGTCGCGCTCAGGATGACTGGTCAAGTGTCGTTATGTTATATTTGTTCCCATCTTGTACGCAAATGTTTCACTTCAGATCATTTTCTAGTACGGGTAGTGCCGGATGGGTATCTGTATATATTGTTGTATGTGTTGCAATAAATTATATAACATTATCGTTTATAGACATGTGTTCTAGGAACTGGAGACAAGACGCGAGGTTTTCATGGCAGCAAGCCGAAGAGCTGTTAGGCTTGTTCAAGTTTGGTGTTGTTTGCGAGAGGGTAGCTGTGATCACATGGTTTCAGTACAGCTCGACCGGTCTAATAATGATGGAGAACGCAGCAATGAGCGATCTCATTCGGAACCAGTTCGTTCCGCTCTCAATGTTGCTGGGATGCATTTTGGTTCGGTTTAAACTAGCCTTGAAGGCAGTTTAAACTAATTACAGATTCGATTCTTGCGACCGAACGTGCGCACGTGTTCCCCTGAGAAACTCGAATTCGTCGGATCAGCCAATAAGTGGTGGTCTGCGGTACTGATCACCCCTACAAAGCAATATCGCAGGCGAGTTCAGTGGTGCACCTTGAGTAGGAATACACAACAGGTGAAAATGATGTAAGCTGTAACGCAGCGAAGTGAAAATGAAATGGAAGAAAGGTTCGTTAACTTAGCTTACTATAAAAGACATGATTTTGCTGCAAGACGTATGGAAGACCAAATATGATTTCTTAGCTGAGGGGGAGGGTGAGGGAAAACGGCGAACACAGCCGGTCGAAGCCAAACCTAGTCCGAATAAAAAAGACTGCACTGCCGCGAAGAAAAGCACTTGATGCGTACTCGTCTCGTTCAGACGGACAGCGCTGATGTGAATAGTTAGTACAGTACTAGTTTGACCGAGAGCATCAGGTTGCGCTTACGATGGAACCGGAAACTGGGAAGGCACTGTATCTCTCCCGCGTCAGGATTGGTATAACCGTCATGCTTAACAACGTACGGGGTTGACAAACTAAGAGATCTTCTACCACCGTCGCCAAGAGTGGAGCGCCTCCAACCACCCCCACACCGGCGAATTCTTTTATGTTGGTCCGTTAAAGTATCGTTTAACTTCATCACAGGTCTTGTCGCGATCTCATCAACGCGTTCCGTAGCCATCTGCACAGTTGACTGCCCGGCGAGCGAATTCTTTTATCGATTTATTGTGTGGGAGGGAGGGAGGCGTTGTTCGGAAACTCTTTCTGTTGAAGCAAACGAAAAGCCGAGTCGTAGGATGTCAGCCAGCCAGCCCGCCACAGCTCCACATCAAACCAAGGATTGGTAGAGGGAGTCGTTTACTCTTGGAGATGTACGTTAAAGTATCGTTTAACTTCCTCACAGGTCTTGTCGCGATCTCATCAACGCGTCCCGTAGCCTTCTGCACAGTTGACTGCCCGGCGAGCGAATTCTTTTATCGATTTATTGTGTGGGAGGGAGGGAGGCGTTGTTCGGAAACTCTTTCTGTTGAAGCAAACGAAAAGCCGAGTCGTAGGATGTCAGCCAGCCAGCCCGCCACAGCTCCACATCAAACCAAGGATTGGTAGAGGGAGTCGTTTACTCTTGGAGATGTACGTTAAAGTATCGTTTAACTTCATCACAGGTCTTGTCGCGATCTCATCAACGCGTTCCGTAGCCTTCTGCACAGTTGACTGCCCGGCGAGCGAATTCTTTTATCGATTTATTGTGTGGGGGGAGGGGCGTTGTTCGGAAACTCTTTCTGTTGAAGCAAACGAAAAGCCGAGTCGTAGGATGTCAGCCAGCCAGCCCGCCACAGCTCCACATCAAACCAAGGATTGGTAGAGGGAGTCGTTTACTCTTGGAGATGTCCGTTAAAGTATCGTTTAACTTCATCACAGGTCTTGTCGCGATCTCATCAACGCGTTCCGTAGCCTTCTGCACAGTTGACTGCCCGGCGAGCGAATTCTTTTATCGATTTATTGTGTGGGGGGAGGGGCGTTGTTCGGAAACTCTTTCTGTTGAAGCAAACGAGAAGCTGAGTCGTAGGATGTCAGCCAGCCAGCCCGCCACAGCTCCACATCAAACCAAGGATTGGTAGAGGGAGTCGTTTACTCTTGGAGATGTCCGTTAAAGTATCGTTTAACTTCATCACAGGTCTTGTCGCGATCTCATCAACGCGTTCCGTAGCCATCTGCACAGTTGACTGCCCGGCGAGCGAATTCTTTTATCGATTTATTGTGTGGGAGGGAGGGAGGCGTTGTTCGGAAACTCTTTCTGTTGAAGCAAACGAAAAGCCGAGTCGTAGGATGTCAGCCAGCCAGCCCGCCACAGCTCCACATCAAACCAAGGATTGGTAGAGGGAGTCGTTTACTCTTGGAGATGTACGTTAAAGTATCGTTTAACTTCCTCACAGGTCTTGTCGCGATCTCATCAACGCGTCCCGTAGCCTTCTGCACAGTTGACTGCCCGGCGAGCGAATTCTTTTATCGATTTATTGTGTGGGGGGAGGGGCGTTGTTCGGAAACTCTTTCTGTTGAAGCAAACGAAAAGCCGAGTCGTAGGATGTCAGCCAGCCAGCCCGCCACAGCTCCACATCAAACCAAGGATTGGTAGAGGGAGTCGTTTACTCTTGGAGATGTCCGTTAAAGTATCGTTTAACTTCATCACAGGTCTTGTCGCGATCTCATCAACGCGTTCCGTAGCCTTCTGCACAGTTGACTGCCCGGCGAGCGAATTCTTTTATCGATTTATTGTGTGGGAGGGAGGGAGGCGTTGTTCGGAAACTCTTTCTGTTGAAGCAAACGAAAAGCCGAGTCGTAGGATGTCAGCCAGCCAGCCCGCCACAGCTCCACATCAAACCAAGGATTGGTAGAGGGAGTCGTTTACTCTTGGAGATGTCCGTTAAAGTATCGTTTAACTTCATCACAGGTCTTGTCGCGATCTCATCAACGCGTCCCGTAGCCTTCTGCACAGTTGACTGCCCGGCGAGCGAATTCTTTTATCGATTTATTGTGTGGGGGGAGGGGCGTTGTTCGGAAACTCTTTCTGTTGAAGCAAACGAGAAGCTGAGTCGTAGGATGTCAGCCAGCCAGCCCGCCACAGCTCCACATCAAACCAAGGATTGGTAGAGGGAGTCGTTTACTCTTGGAGATGTCCGTTAAAGTATCGTTTAACTTCATCACAGGTCTTGTCGCGATCTCATCAACGCGTTCCGTAGCCATCTGCACAGTTGACTGCCCGGCGAGCGAATTCTTTTATCGATTTATTGTGTGGGAGGGAGGGAGGCGTTGTTCGGAAACTCTTTCTGTTGAAGCAAACGAAAAGCCGAGTCGTAGGATGTCAGCCAGCCAGCCCGCCACAGCTCCACATCAAACCAAGGATTGGTAGAGGGAGTCGTTTACTCTTGGAGATGTACGTTAAAGTATCGTTTAACTTCCTCACAGGTCTTGTCGCGATCTCATCAACGCGTCCCGTAGCCTTCTGCACAGTTGACTGCCCGGCGAGCGAATTCTTTTATCGATTTATTGTGTGGGGGGAGGGGCGTTGTTCGGAAACTCTTTCTGTTGAAGCAAACGAAAAGCCGAGTCGTAGGATGTCAGCCAGCCAGCCCGCCACAGCTCCACATCAAACCAAGGATTGGTAGAGGGAGTCGTTTACTCTTGGAGATGTCCGTTAAAGTATCGTTTAACTTCATCACAGGTCTTGTCGCGATCTCATCAACGCGTTCCGTAGCCTTCTGCACAGTTGACTGCCCGGCGAGGGAATTCTTTTATCGATTTATTGTGTGGGAGGGAGGGAGGCGTTGTTCGGAAACTCTTTCTGTTGAAGCAAACGAAAAGCCGAGTCGTAGGATGTCAGCCAGCCAGCCCGCCACAGCTCCACATCAAACCAAGGATTGGTAGAGGGAGTCGTTTACTCTTGGAGATGTACGTTAAAGTATCGTTTAACTTCCTCACAGGTCTTGTCGCGATCTCATCAACGCGTCCCGTAGCCTTCTGCACAGTTGACTGCCCGGCGAGCGAATTCTTTTATCGATTTATTGTGTGGGGGGAGGGGCGTTGTTCGGAAACTCTTTCTGTTGAAGCAAACGAAAAGCCGAGTCGTAGGATGTCAGCCAGCCAGCCCGCCACAGCTCCACATCAAACCAAGGATTGGTAGAGGGAGTCGTTTACTCTTGGAGATGTCCGTTAAAGTATCGTTTAACTTCATCACAGGTCTTGTCGCGATCTCATCAACGCGTTCCGTAGCCTTCTGCACAGTTGACTGCCCGGCGAGCGAATTCTTTTATCGATTTATTGTGTGGGGGGAGGGGCGTTGTTCGGAAACTCTTTCTGTTGAAGCAAACGAAAAGCCGAGTCGTAGGATGTCAGCCAGCCAGCCCGCCACAGCTCCACATCAAACCAAGGATTGGTAGAGGGAGTCGTTTACTCTTGGAGATGTCCGTTAAAGTATCGTTTAACTTCATCACAGGTCTTGTCGCGATCTCATCAACGCGTTCCGTAGCCTTCTGCACAGTTGACTGCCCGGCGAGCGAATTCTTTTATCGATTTATTGTGTGGGGGGAGGGGCGTTGTTCGGAAACTCTTTCTGTTGAAGCAAACGAGAAGCTGAGTCGTAGGATGTCAGCCAGCCAGCCCGCCACAGCTCCACATCAAACCAAGGATTGGTAGAGGGAGTCGTTTACTCTTGGAGATGTCCGTTAAAGTATCGTTTAACTTCATCACAGGTCTTGTCGCGATCTCATCAACGCGTTCCGTAGCCATCTGCACAGTTGACTGCCCGGCGAGCGAATTCTTTTATCGATTTATTGTGTGGGAGGGAGGGAGGCGTTGTTCGGAAACTCTTTCTGTTGAAGCAAACGAAAAGCCGAGTCGTAGGATGTCAGCCAGCCAGCCCGCCACAGCTCCACATCAAACCAAGGATTGGTAGAGGGAGTCGTTTACTCTTGGAGATGTACGTTAAAGTATCGTTTAACTTCCTCACAGGTCTTGTCGCGATCTCATCAACGCGTCCCGTAGCCTTCTGCACAGTTGACTGCCCGGCGAGCGAATTCTTTTATCGATTTATTGTGTGGGGGGAGGGGCGTTGTTCGGAAACTCTTTCTGTTGAAGCAAACGAAAAGCCGAGTCGTAGGATGTCAGCCAGCCAGCCCGCCACAGCTCCACATCAAACCAAGGATTGGTAGAGGGAGTCGTTTACTCTTGGAGATGTCCGTTAAAGTATCGTTTAACTTCATCACAGGTCTTGTCGCGATCTCATCAACGCGTTCCGTAGCCTTCTGCACAGTTGACTGCCCGGCGAGGGAATTCTTTTATCGATTTATTGTGTGGGAGGGAGGGAGGCGTTGTTCGGAAACTCTTTCTGTTGAAGCAAACGAAAAGCCGAGTCGTAGGATGTCAGCCAGCCAGCCCGCCACAGCTCCACATCAAACCAAGGATTGGTAGAGGGAGTCGTTTACTCTTGGAGATGTACGTTAAAGTATCGTTTAACTTCCTCACAGGTCTTGTCGCGATCTCATCAACGCGTCCCGTAGCCTTCTGCACAGTTGACTGCCCGGCGAGCGAATTCTTTTATCGATTTATTGTGTGGGGGGAGGGGCGTTGTTCGGAAACTCTTTCTGTTGAAGCAAACGAAAAGCCGAGTCGTAGGATGTCAGCCAGCCAGCCCGCCACAGCTCCACATCAAACCAAGGATTGGTAGAGGGAGTCGTTTACTCTTGGAGATGTCCGTTAAAGTATCGTTTAACTTCATCACAGGTCTTGTCGCGATCTCATCAACACGTTCCGTAGCCTTCTGCACAGTTGACTGCCCGGCGAGCGAATTCTTTTATCGATTTATTGTGTGGGGGGAGGGGCGTTGTTCGGAAACTCTTTCTGTTGAAGCAAACGAAAAGCCGAGTCGTAGGATGTCAGCCAGCCAGCCCGCCACAGCTCCACATCAAACCAAGGATTGGTAGAGGGAGTCGTTTACTCTTGGAGATGTCCGTTAAAGTATCGTTTAACTTCATCACAGGTCTTGTCGCGATCTCATCAACGCGTTCCGTAGCCTTCTGCACAGTTGACTGCCCGGCGAGCGAATTCTTTTATCGATTTATTGTGTGGGAGGGAGGGAGGCGTTGTTCGGAAACTCTTTCTGTTGAAGCAAACGAAAAGCCGAGTCGTAGGATGTCAGCCAGCCAGCCCGCCACAGCTCCACATCAAACCAAGGATTGGTAGAGGGAGTCGTTTACTCTTGGAGATGTCCGTTAAAGTATCGTTTAACTTCATCACAGGTCTTGTCGCGATCTCATCAACGCGTTCCGTAGCCTTCTGCACAGTTGACTGCCCGGCGAGCGAATTCTTTTATCGATTTATTGTGTGGGAGGGAGGGAGGCGTTGTTCGGAAACTCTTTCTGTTGAAGCAAACGAGAAGCTGAGTCGTAGGATGTCAGCCAGCCAGCCCGCCACAGCTCCACATCAAACCAAGGATTGGTAGAGGGAGTCGTTTACTCTTGGAGATGTCCGTTAAAGTATCGTTTAACTTCATCACAGGTCTTGTCGCGATCTCATCAACGCGTTCCGTAGCCATCTGCACAGTTGACTGCCCGGCGAGCGAATTCTTTTATCGATTTATTGTGTGGGAGGGAGGGAGGCGTTGTTCGGAAACTCTTTCTGTTGAAGCAAACGAAAAGCCGAGTCGTAGGATGTCAGCCAGCCAGCCCGCCACAGCTCCACATCAAACCAAGGATTGGTAGAGGGAGTCGTTTACTCTTGGAGATGTCCGTTAAAGTATCGTTTAACTTCATCGCAGGTCTTGTCGCGATCTCATCAACGCGTTCCGTAGCCTTCTGCACAGTTGACTGCCCGGCGAGCGAATTCTTTTATCGATTTATTGTGTGGGAGGGAGGGAGGCGTTGTTCGGAAACTCTTTCTGTTGAAGCAAACGAAAAGCCGAGTCGTAGGATGTCAGCCAGCCAGCCCGCCACAGCTCCACATCAAACCAAGGATTGGTAGAGGGAGTCGTTTACTCTTGGAGATGTCCGTTAAAGTATCGTTTAACTTCATCACAGGTCTTGTCGCGATCTCATCAACGCGTTCCGTAGCCTTCTGCACAGTTGACTGCCCGGCGAGCGAATTCTTTTATCGATTTATTGTGTGGGAGGGAGGGAGGCGTTGTTCGGAAACTCTTTCTGTTGAAGCAAACGAAAAGCCGAGTCGTAGGATGTCAGCCAGCCAGCCCGCCACAGCTCCACATCAAACCAAGGATTGGTAGAGGGAGTCGTTTACTCTTGGAGATGTCCGTTAAAGTATCGTTTAACTTCATCACAGGTCTTGTCGCGATCTCATCAACGCGTTCCGTAGCCTTCTGCACAGTTGACTGCCCGGCGAGCGAATTCTTTTATCGATTTATTGTGTGGGAGGGAGGGAGGCGTTGTTCGGAAACTCTTTCTGTTGAAGCAAACGAAAAGCCGAGTCGTAGGATGTCAGCCAGCCAGCCCGCCACAGCTCCACATCAAACCAAGGATTGGTAGAGGGAGTCGTTTACTCTTGGAGATGTCCGTTAAAGTATCGTTTAACTTCATCACAGGTCTTGTCGCGATCTCATCAACGCGTTCCGTAGCCTTCTGCACAGTTGACTGCCCGGCGAGCGAATTCTTTTATCGATTTATTGTGTGGGAGGGAGGGAGGCGTTGTTCGGAAACTCTTTCTGTTGAAGCAAACGAAAAGCCGAGTCGTAGGATGTCAGCCAGCCAGCCCGCCACAGCTCCACATCAAACCAAGGATTGGTAGAGGGAGTCGTTTACTCTTGGAGATGTCCGTTAAAGTATCGTTTAACTTCATCACAGGTCTTGTCGCGATCTCATCAACGCGTTCCGTAGCCTTCTGCACAGTTGACTGCCCGGCGAGCGAATTCTTTTATCGATTTATTGTGTGGGGGAGGGGCGTTGTTCGGAAACTCTTTCTGTTGAAGCAAACGAAAAGCCGAGTCGTAGGATGTCAGCCAGCCAGCCCGCCACAGCTCCACATCTAACCAAGGATTGGTAGAGGGAGTCGTTTACTCTTGGAGATGTCCGTTAAAGTATCGTTTAACTTCATCACAGGTCTTGTCGCGATCTCATCAACGCGTTCCGTAGCCTTCTGCACAGTTGACTGCCCGGCGAGCGAATTCTTTTATCGATTTATTGTGTGGGGGAGGGGCGTTGTTCGGAAACTCTTTCTGTTGAAGCAAACGAAAAGCCGAGTCGTAGGATGTCAGCCAGCCAGCCCGCCACAGCTCCACATCAAACCAAGGATTGGTAGAGGGAGTCGTTTACTCTTGGAGATGTCCGTTAAAGTATCGTTTAACTTCATCACAGGTCTTGTCGCGATCTCATCAACGCGTTCCGTAGCCTTCTGCACAGTTGACTGCCCGGCGAGCGAATTCTTTTATCGATTTATTGTGTGGGAGGGAGGGAGGCGTTGTTCGGAAACTCTTTCTGTTGAAGCAAACGAAAAGCCGAGTCGTAGGATGTCAGCCAGCCAGCCCGCCACAGCTCCACATCAAACCAAGGATTGGTAGAGGGAGTCGTTTACTCTTGGAGATGTCCGTTAAAGTATCGTTTAACTTCATCACAGGTCTTGTCGCGATCTCATCAACGCGTTCCGTAGCCTTCTACACAGTTGACTGCCCGGCGAGCGAATTCTTTTATCGATTTATTGTGTGGGAGGGAGGGAGGCGTTGTTCGGAAACTCTTTCTGTTGAAGCAAACGAAAAGCCGAGTCGTAGGATGTCAGCCAGCCAGCCCGCCACAGCTCCACATCTAACCAAGGATTGGTAGAGGGAGTCGTTTACTCTTGGAGATGTCCGTTAAAGTATCGTTTAACTTCATCACAGGTCTTGTCGCGATCTCATCAACGCGTTCCGTAGCCTTCTACACAGTTGACTGCCCGGCGAGCGAATTCTTTTATCGATTTATTGTGTGGGGGGAGGGGCGTTGTTCGGAAACTCTTTCTGTTGAAGCAAACGAGAAGCTGAGTCGTAGGATGTCAGCCAGCCAGCCCGCCACAGCTCCACATCAAACCAAGGATTGGTAGAGGGAGTCGTTTACTCTTGGAGATGTCCGTTAAAGTATCGTTTAACTTCATCACAGGTCTTGTTGCGATCTCATCAACGCGTTCCGTAGCCATCTGCACAGTTGACTGCCCGGCGAGCGAATTCTTTTATCGATTTATTGTGTGGGAGGGAGGGAGGCGTTGTTCGGAAACTCTTTCTGTTGAAGCAAACGAAAAGCCGAGTCGTAGGATGTCAGCCAGCCAGCCCGCCACAGCTCCACATCAAACCAAGGATTGGTAGAGGGAGTCGTTTACTCTTGGAGATGTCCGTTAAAGTATCGTTTAACTTCATCGCAGGTCTTGTCGCGATCTCATCAACGCGTTCCGTAGCCTTCTGCACAGTTGACTGCCCGGCGAGCGAATTCTTTTATCGATTTATTGTGTGGGGGGAGGGAGGCGTTGTTCGGAAACTCTTTCTGTTGAAGCAAACGAAAAGCCGAGTCGTAGGATGTCAGCCAGCCAGCCCGCCACAGCTCCACATCAAACCAAGGATTGGTAGAGGGAGTCGTTTACTCTTGGAGATGTCCGTTAAAGTATCGTTTAACTTCATCGCAGGTCTTGTCGCGATCTCATCAACGCGTTCCGTAGCCATCTGCACAGTTGACTGCCCGGCGAGCGAATTCTTTTATCGATTTATTGTGTGGGAGGGAGGGAGGCGTTGTTCGGAAACTCTTTCTGTTGAAGCAAACGAAAAGCCGAGTCGTAGGATGTCAGCCAGCCAGCCCGCCACAGCTCCACATCAAACCAAGGATTGGTAGAGGGAGTCGTTTACTCTTGGAGATGTCCGTTAAAGTATCGTTTAACTTCATCGCAGGTCTTGTCGCGATCTCATCAACGCGTTCCGTAGCCTTCTGCACAGTTGACTGCCCGGCGAGCGAATTCTTTTATCGATTTATTGTGTGGGAGGGAGGGAGGCGTTGTTCGGAAACTCTTTCTGTTGAAGCAAACGAAAAGCCGAGTCGTAGGATGTCAGCCAGCCAGCCCGCCACAGCTCCACATCAAACCAAGGATTGGTAGAGGGAGTCGTTTACTCTTGGAGATGTCCGTTAAAGTATCGTTTAACTTCATCACAGGTCTTGTCGCGATCTCATCAACGCGTTCCGTAGCCTTCTGCACAGTTGACTGCCCGGCGAGCGAATTCTTTTATCGATTTATTGTGTGGGGGAGGGGCGTTGTTCGGAAACTCTTTCTGTTGAAGCAAACGAAAAGCCGAGTCGTAGGATGTCAGCCAGCCAGCCCGCCACAGCTCCACATCAAACCAAGGATTGGTAGAGGGAGTCGTTTACTCTTGGAGATGTCCGTTAAAGTATCGTTTAACTTCATCACAGGTCTTGTCGCGATCTCATCAACGCGTTCCGTAGCCTTCTACACAGTTGACTGCCCGGCGAGCGAATTCTTTTATCGATTTATTGTGTGGGAGGGAGGGAGGCGTTGTTCGGAAACTCTTTCTGTTGAAGCAAACGAAAAGCCGAGTCGTAGGATGTCAGCCAGCCAGCCCGCCACAGCTCCACATCAAACCAAGGATTGGTAGAGGGAGTCGTTTACTCTTGGAGATGTCCGTTAAAGTATCGTTTAACTTCATCACAGGTCTTGTCGCGATCTCATCAACGCGTTCCGTAGCCATCTGCACAGTTGACTGCCCGGCGAGCGAATTCTTTTATCGATTTATTGTGTGGGAGGGAGGGAGGCGTTGTTCGGAAACTCTTTCTGTTGAAGCAAACGAAAAGCCGAGTCGTAGGATGTCAGCCAGCCAGCCCGCCACAGCTCCACATCAAACCAAGGATTGGTAGAGGGAGTCGTTTACTCTTGGAGATGTCCGTTAAAGTATCGTTTAACTTCATCACAGGTCTTGTCGCGATCTCATCAACGCGTTCCGTAGCCTTCTGCACAGCTGATTGCCCGGCGAGCGAATTCTTTTATCGATTTATTGTGTGGGGGAGGGGCGTTGTTCGGAAACTCTTTCTGTTGAAGCAAACGAAAAGCCGAGTCGTAGGATGTCAGCCAGCCAGCCCGCCACAGCTCCACATCAAACCAAGGATTGGTAGAGGGAGTCGTTTACTCTTGGAGATGTCCGTTAAAGTATCGTTTAACTTCATCACAGGTCTTGTCGCGATCTCATCAACGCGTTCCGTAGCCTTCTACACAGTTGACTGCCCGGCGAGCGAATTCTTTTATCGATTTATTGTGTGGGGGAGGGGCGTTGTTCGGAAACTCTTTCTGTTGAAGCAAACGAAAAGCCGAGTCGTAGGATGTCAGCCAGCCAGCCCGCCACAGCTCCACATCAAACCAAGGATTGGTAGAGGGAGTCGTTTACTCTTGGAGATGTCCGTTAAAGTATCGTTTAACTTCATCACAGGTCTTGTCGCGATCTCATCAACGCGTTCCGTAGCCTTCTACACAGTTGACTGCCCGGCGAGCGAATTCTTTTATCGATTTATTGTGTGGGAGGGAGGGAGGCGTTGTTCGGAAACCCTTTCTGTTGAAGCAAACGAAAAGCCGAGTCGTAGGATGTCAGCCAGCCAGCCCGCCACAGCTCCACATCAAACCAAGGATTGGTAGAGGGAGTCGTTTACTCTTGGAGATGTCCGTTAAAGTATCGTTTAACTTCATCACAGGTCTTGTCGCGATCTCATCAACGCGTTCCGTAGCCATCTGCACAGTTGACTGCCCGGCGAGCGAATTCTTTTATCGATTTATTGTGTGGGAGGGAGGGAGGCGTTGTTCGGAAACTCTTTCTGTTGAAGCAAACGAAAAGCCGAGTCGTAGGATGTCAGCCAGCCAGCCCGCCACAGCTCCACATCAAACCAAGGATTGGTAGAGGGAGTCGTTTACTCTTGGAGATGTCCGTTAAAGTATCGTTTAACTTCATCACAGGTCTTGTCGCGATCTCATCAACGCGTTCCGTAGCCTTCTGCACAGTTGACTGCCCGGCGAGCGAATTCTTTTATCGATTTATTGTGTGGGGGAGGGGCGTTGTTCGGAAACTCTTTCTGTTGAAGCAAACGAAAAGCCGAGTCGTAGGATGTCAGCCAGCCAGCCCGCCACAGCTCCACATCAAACCAAGGATTGGTAGAGGGAGTCGTTTACTCTTGGAGATGTCCGTTAAAGTATCGTTTAACTTCATCACAGGTCTTGTCGCGATCTCATCAACGCGTTCCGTAGCCTTCTGCACAGCTGATTGCCCGGCGAGCGAATTCTTTTATCGATTTATTGTGTGGGGGAGGGGCGTTGTTCGGAAACTCTTTCTGTTGAAGCAAACGAAAAGCCGAGTCGTAGGATGTCAGCCAGCCAGCCCGCCACAGCTCCACATCAAACCAAGGATTGGTAGAGGGAGTCGTTTACTCTTGGAGATGTCCGTTAAAGTATCGTTTAACTTCATCACAGGTCTTGTCGCGATCTCATCAACGCGTTCCGTAGCCTTCTACACAGTTGACTGCCCGGCGAGCGAATTCTTTTATCGATTTATTGTGTGGGAGGGAGGGAGGCGTTGTTCGGAAACTCTTTCTGTTGAAGCAAACGAAAAGCCGAGTCGTAGGATGTCAGCCAGCCAGCCCGCCACAGCTCCACATCAAACCAAGGATTGGTAGAGGGAGTCGTTTACTCTTGGAGATGTCCGTTAAAGTATCGTTTAACTTCATCACAGGTCTTGTCGCGATCTCATCAACGCGTTCCGTAGCCATCTGCACAGTTGACTGCCCGGCGAGCGAATTCTTTTATCGATTTATTGTGTGGGAGGGAGGGAGGCGTTGTTCGGAAACTCTTTCTGTTGAAGCAAACGAAAAGCCGAGTCGTAGGATGTCAGCCAGCCAGCCCGCCACAGCTCCACATCAAACCAAGGATTGGTAGAGGGAGTCGTTTACTCTTGGAGATGTCCGTTAAAGTATCGTTTAACTTCATCACAGGTCTTGTCGCGATCTCATCAACGCGTTCCGTAGCCTTCTGCACAGTTGACTGCCCGGCGAGCGAATTCTTTTATCGATTTATTGTGTGGGAGGGAGGGAGGCGTTGTTCGGAAACTCTTTCTGTTGAAGCAAACGAAAAGCCGAGTCGTAGGATGTCAGCCAGCCAGCCCGCCACAGCTCCACATCAAACCAAGGATTGGTAGAGGGAGTCGTTTACTCTTGGAGATGTCCGTTAAAGTATCGTTTAACTTCATCACAGGTCTTGTCGCGATCTCATCAACGCGTTCCGTAGCCTTCTGCACAGTTGACTGCCCGGCGAGCGAATTCTTTTATCGATTTATTGTGTGGGAGGGAGGGAGGCGTTGTTCGGAAACTCTTTCTGTTGAAGCAAACGAAAAGCCGAGTCGTAGGATGTCAGCCAGCCAGCCCGCCACAGCTCCACATCAAACCAAGGATTGGTAGAGGGAGTCGTTTACTCTTGGAGATGTCCGTTAAAGTATCGTTTAACTTCATCACAGGTCTTGTTGCGATCTCATCAACGCGTTCCGTAGCCTTCTGCACAGCTGATTGCCCGGCGAGCGAATTCTTTTATCGATTTATTGTGTGGGGGAGGGGCGTTGTTCGGAAACTCTTTCTGTTGAAGCAAACGAAAAGCCGAGTCGTAGGATGTCAGCCAGCCAGCCCGCCACAGCTCCACATCAAACCAAGGATTGGTAGAGGGAGTCGTTTACTCTTGGAGATGTCCGTTAAAGTATCGTTTAACTTCATCACAGGTCTTGTCGCGATCTCATCAACGCGTTCCGTAGCCTTCTACACAGTTGACTGCCCGGCGAGCGAATTCTTTTATCGATTTATTGTGTGGGAGGGAGGGAGGCGTTGTTCGGAAACTCTTTCTGTTGAAGCAAACGAAAAGCCGAGTCGTAGGATGTCAGCCAGCCAGCCCGCCACAGCTCCACATCAAACCAAGGATTGGTAGAGGGAGTCGTTTACTCTTGGAGATGTCCGTTAAAGTATCGTTTAACTTCATCACAGGTCTTGTCGCGATCTCATCAACGCGTTCCGTAGCCATCTGCACAGTTGACTGCCCGGCGAGCGAATTCTTTTATCGATTTATTGTGTGGGAGGGAGGGAGGCGTTGTTCGGAAACTCTTTCTGTTGAAGCAAACGAAAAGCCGAGTCGTAGGATGTCAGCCAGCCAGCCCGCCACAGCTCCACATCAAACCAAGGATTGGTAGAGGGAGTCGTTTACTCTTGGAGATGTCCGTTAAAGTATCGTTTAACTTCATCACAGGTCTTGTCGCGATCTCATCAACGCGTTCCGTAGCCTTCTGCACAGTTGACTGCCCGGCGAGCGAATTCTTTTATCGATTTATTGTGTGGGAGGGAGGGAGGCGTTGTTCGGAAACTCTTTCTGTTGAAGCAAACGAAAAGCCGAGTCGTAGGATGTCAGCCAGCCAGCCCGCCACAGCTCCACATCAAACCAAGGATTGGTAGAGGGAGTCGTTTACTCTTGGAGATGTCCGTTAAAGTATCGTTTAACTTCATCACAGGTCTTGTCGCGATCTCATCAACGCGTTCCGTAGCCTTCTGCACAGTTGACTGCCCGGCGAGCGAATTCTTTTATCGATTTATTGTGTGGGAGGGAGGGAGGCGTTGTTCGGAAACTCTTACTGTTGAAGCAAACGAAAAGCCGAGTCGTAGGATGTCAGCCAGCCAGCCCGCCACAGCTCCACATCAAACCAAGGATTGGTAGAGGGAGTCGTTTACTCTTGGAGATGTCCGTTAAAGTATCGTTTAACTTCATCACAGGTCTTGTCGCGATCTCATCAACGCGTTCCGTAGCCTTCTGCACAGTTGACTGCCCGGCGAGCGAATTCTTTTATCGATTTATTGTGTGGGAGGGAGGGAGGCGTTGTTCGGAAACTCTTTCTGTTGAAGCAAACGAAAAGCCGAGTCGTAGGATGTCAGCCAGCCAGCCCGCCACAGCTCCACATCAAACCAAGGATTGGTAGAGGGAGTCGTTTACTCTTGGAGATGTCCGTTAAAGTATCGTTTAACTTCATCACAGGTCTTGTTGCGATCTCATCAACGCGTTCCGTAGCCTTCTGCACAGTTGACTGCCCGGCGAGCGAATTCTTTTATCGATTTATTGTGTGGGGGGAGGGGCGTTGTTCGGAAACTCTTACTGTTGAAGCAAACGAAAAGCCGAGTCGTAGGATGTCAGCCAGCCAGCCCGCCACAGCTCCACATCAAACCAAGGATTGGTAGAGGGAGTCGTTTACTCTTGGAGATGTCCGTTAAAGTATCGTTTAACTTCATCACAGGTCTTGTTGCGATCTCATCAACGCGTTCCGTAGCCTTCTGCACAGTTGACTGCCCGGCGAGCGAATTCTTTTATCGATTTATTGTGTGGGGGAAGGGGCGTTGTTCGGAAACTCTTTCTGTTGAAGCAAACGAAAAGCCGAGTCGTAGGATGTCAGCCAGCCAGCCCGCCACAGCTCCACATCAAACCAAGGATTGGTAGAGGGAGTCGTTTACTCTTGGAGATGTCCGTTAAAGTATCGTTTAACTTCATCACAGGTCTTGTCGCGATCTCATCAACGCGTTCCGTAGCCTTCTACACAGTTGACTGCCCGGCGAGCGAATTCTTTTATCGATTTATTGTGTGGGAGGGAGGGAGGCGTTGTTCGGAAACTCTTTCTGTTGAAGCAAACGAAAAGCCGAGTCGTAGGATGTCAGCCAGCCAGCCCGCCACAGCTCCACATCAAACCAAGGATTGGTAGAGGGAGTCGTTTACTCTTGGAGATGTCCGTTAAAGTATCGTTTAACTTCATCACAGGTCTTGTCGCGATCTCATCAACGCGTTCCGTAGCCTTCTGCACAGTTGACTGCCCGGCGAGCGAATTCTTTTATCGATTTATTGTGTGGGGGGAGGGGCGTTGTTCGGAAACTCTTTCTGTTGAAGCAAACGAAAAGCCGAGTCGTAGGATGTCAGCCAGCCAGCCCGCCACAGCTCCACATCAAACCAAGGATTGGTAGAGGGAGTCGTTTACTCTTGGAGATGTCCGTTAAAGTATCGTTTAACTTCATCACAGGTCTTTCGCGTTTCGAGAAGAGTTCGGTATATCAGTTCTGGACGCTGCTTTGCTGTTTGCTCGATCTCCAGTTATGGATTGGGACTTTTTGGTTGCGATCGATTTCGAGGCAAAAAAGGATCTCCATGGCGTTAAATGTGCGGTCGCCTAGATGACCGAAGATCTCTCCGTAGATGAATATGGAAACAGGGAATCTCACTAGCGTCTATACTTTCGAACCCGCTGGGAATCTCACTATTGACCATGGCTGAGAAGAAGTCCTACCGAGCTACACTTCAACGAATCAAAGAAGCGGTGGTAACCACACTCTCTGTTTTGCAGTTTTCTCTCGCCAATCTTGATTTAGGACCTTGTGTGCGTTTCGAGAGGAGTTCGATCTATCAATTCTGGGCTCTGCTTTGCTGTTGACTCGTATTCCGGTTATGGTTTGGGGATTTTTGGTTGCGATCAATTTCGAGGCGAACGAGGATCTCCATCGCGTTCGCTGCGCAGTCGCGTAGATGCCCAAAGATATGTCCTCAGAAGAATATGGCCACCAGGAACCTCACTATCGTCTATACCTTCGAAGCCTGCCCAACCGTGCTGTCTTCCCGTGACGTCTTCACCAAATGAAAGAATCTGTAGTAACTAAAACCTTTGTTTCGCAGTTTTCCCGAGCTAACGTTGATTTATGAAACCGACATGCGCTGTACATTCCGGGATGTTCTTCTTGTTGTCAGGGTTTGATTAGATTATTGAATGGTGATCTGGTTGTATGGTCAAGGATTACTGGTAATGTCTGTCTATCGCTGTACCTTCCGCTGCGCGCATTTTTGCTTGGGGTGATGGATTAAATTTCGTCCGATTTTCGAGTATTTTACTTGGTAATATTTTTGGATGTGGCGTTTTTGTTGCTCTTTGTGCACTGATATGATGAATTGAAGGAGGGTTCACATCTCGGCTGTTAATAACGAATGTTTTGTGTACGGTTTTGGGCAACCTTGCCGGTGTGATCGGATTTTCGCTGGTCTGATACAGTTGCTAGAGTGATTTTGCGCATGTTGTCGTTGAAATTTCTGAAGTACTAGAGAAGAGACTTGTCTTTAATTGGTTTTGGAAATCTCCTATTCTTACTTCCGTTCACTGTTCTGAAAGATGTTTTGCATAGGGTTTTTGGAGTATTCAAAAAACTAAATGTTTTAGTCTTTTTCGTAAGAAGAATTGTTTAGCTTTGTCTCGAAGAGTTGAATTTTTTTGAGCTCCCGACGGATGTTTTGTTGTCAATTTTGCATTCACATTTTGCTACGAAACTTGTGCTGACGTTTTTGCTGTTGTTTCTTTTGCGATCTGTGTTTCGAGTTGTTCCGTGCATCTTTTTGTTAAAAAAACAGTGGGTGGGTGGGAGGACATTTTCAATCAAAACAAAATTTTTTGTTCTGATTGTATAATTGCTGCGATACAGCTCTAGCATGTGCAATTATTTGGTAGTACTGGATCAATCCTAGTCGGGATGGGGCAACAGTAAGCCGCCAGTTTCTCAAGTCATGTAACCATATCCACTAGATTTAGATCAAAATCCTCGCGTCATGGGACAGCATCTGAACGTCTCGTAGAAATTCAAGGGAGGTAATTTAGAGGCGAATCACTACATGCCCCCTCCCCTCCGTTTAGTGTAGATCCGGTAGTACTTACTTCTTGTGTGGTTTTGAGTTGTTATGTGCTTTCCATGGTCTACCGTCCAAAAGCAAAGGATCACTCTGAAGCGAACGACGTCTGACGCCTGACGACAGCTCCCAGCTCGTGGATTAGTCGACCAAACAATGTGTCAGATGGGTGGTTGAAGACTTGATTGAAGAGTGAGCTTTCATCATTTTTAAGTGAATAGTGCTGTGTAAGTTTATGATGTGTACTTTAGCTCTCGTTGAAAATGACGACAGGCATCTCGAATCAAGCAGACGACACAAGAGGCAGTCCACTGAATGATGTTCTCTCATGTGATCCGAAATGAATGGTTATTGAGCTGTATTTGTCTGTTCTTGTGAGATATCTGATGCATTCAAGCACGCTGTTGCTGACCGTGTACAGAGCAGTTGGTGTTACTGTTATTAGGTCGTAAGGAAGGTATCTCTCCACTTGTGCGGTCTTTTTTTTTTTCAAATTTATTTCTCTCGCTCCCTACATAAAGCAAATAACCGACATATATTCCGCTGCAGAATTCCTGGGGCTTTGCCGAAAAAAATCAGCGAGGCGCTTTTCAAGTGCTCCATGTCGTCAAATTTTTTCTCATGCAAATGGCACGACAACGAAAGAAACAGTCGTCCGTTGGAGCAGGGTCGGGTGGATACGGTGGGTGGGCCAGGACATGCCATCCGAGAGACTGGATTTTTTTTTAGCCTGGCAACGTGTGGACGCGTATCGTCGTGAAGGAAGATGACCGTGTCTTGTTTCCCACGAAGAGACGCTTCAGCGGTATCCAAATGTCTGCAGTAGACATCGCTAGTAACAGCAGTGTCTACAGGTGGCAGCTCCAGTGAATGACTACTTCGCAATCCCACCAGACACTGAGCATGTCCTCTTTTGGGTGAAGTTTCGGTCTTGGCGTGGGAATTCCAGCGACTGAGCTACTGATGGTTTCACGTGTGGCCAAGGTGGACAACCCACCTCTTCGTCGCCAGTCGCCAGGTTCTCGAACCAAGAAATTCTGCCTTAGGGTCTGTTCATACTTCGAGACAGAGAGCAACGAGAGCGCAGCGCGCGGATATACGTACAGACGACAGTAGGGACAAAAAGCGACTGGAGAGACAGCGCCGGCGCTCAGTATGAACACTTTTCGGCGGAGCGCGGCCGGTTTGCATGTTTAGCACGGGCGACGGGAGCGACGAGAGAGCAGCGCGCAGAAGTATGAACAGGCGACAGCAGGGACTGGAGCGACTAGAACGACAGCGCTGGCGCTCGAGTATGAACACTTTTCGGCGGCGCGCTCTCGGTTTTATTCGATATGCATGCTTTGTACGGGCGGCGAGTCGCTCTTGGCGCGAATTATGAACAGGCTCTTAGAAGTCAAGAAGTTCTTGCACGCATCCTGGCGCACCTGCTGGTGACCACTAAGTTTATGCGGCGTCCATGCATCACACCTACGTGTCTTCCCAAGGTGAGCTGGTGGTGTGGCTGCACTCGAGTTCCTCTGTCAGCTCTCGAGAGCAACGCTGGGGATCTTCCTGAACAAGCTCCGGAAAGCGGCCCTCATTCACTGCTGCTGTCTTTCCAGACCGTGGTTGCTCCTCCAAGAAAAAATCTCCGTTCTTGAACTTCCGGTACCATACCTTCACCGCCAAAGTGTGTGGCGGGAAGCTTTCCTTACAGCTTAATAGATCAAAGGACGTGGCCCAGTGAGTCGGACGGCGTTTTGTAGCTTCAATGTGTACCCATGTCTACCTAACAATCTACAGCTTTCACGTCAAATTGGACAGCAGATCAGATTGGTCACACTTCTGGGGAAACGTGACGCTTTTGAAATATAAGTGAACATTTTCCAGATCAAAGCAACATTTTTTTCTATATAAGAGTCCTCGAGACATAGTGAATTTCTCCGAGAAAAATTTGCTGACTTTCTGCGAAAACATTTTAATTTACCTGACTCAGTAAGTAAACACAATATTAAGGAAATTTTATAAAGCTCATCTTTTAGGGAAAAAAAAGAAAATTTGGTTTCACAGCAAATGAATGCTGCGGTGATCTAGTGTTAAAAAAGCTCGACGTTATGCTTTTTTATTGAATTGATAGCAAATTTCTGTTTTCGTCGAATAAGAACCCATTTATACTTCGTCGCCG
The DNA here is from genome assembly GCA_947396885.1 of Heligmosomoides polygyrus polygyrus. Lineage (NCBI taxonomy): Eukaryota > Metazoa > Nematoda > Chromadorea > Rhabditida > Heligmosomidae > Heligmosomoides > Heligmosomoides polygyrus. The sequence goes on along the minus strand of OX377204.1, from coordinate 80,077,058 downwards.
TGCGCAACGCTACGTATTGTGGCCACATTGATCGAGTGACGCGATTAATCAATTTGGCTACTACAGGGTGCGCCATATTACCCATGCACCTATACATTTTAACATTTTTCCCCTCTTTTCCCCCGAAACCCGAGTACAAAATGATTAGGTGTTACAACCTACGAAGTGCTATGACCGAACTTCATAAGGCCGGCAAGCAAACGAGAGATATTGTGAGGATCCTTTCGTACCCCGAAGAACGGTTTAGAATACATAAAACGCTACAAGGAATTGAAGACCGAAGGGGATAGAAAAGGAAGAGGGCGTCCTACGACAACCGGAAAAATGTAAAACTCGTAGAGAAAAATCCGGAGAAACGCCAGGAGATCGATGCGCCAGGTGACAAAAGACGTAGGAGTAAGCGAAAGGTCAATAAGGGGGATAGTCAGGGGAAGCTTAAGAAGTTCCCTTATCGTCTGCAGAAATGCCAACTGCTGACGGACACTATGAAGAAGAGGAGATTGGAAAGATGCAAGAGGTTGCTGCGACGATTCACGGTGGCACGCGCTCGAAACATCGTCTTTAGTGATGAAAAGATTTCCATGTTGAATCCAGCCTTCAACTCCCAAAAAGAGAGGATTATTGGGGACTCGCTTGCTGAAAAAAAGAATTGAATATCAAAAAAAAATTTAATGCCGATTACTGTGCAGTGAAAAATAAAGATTTCCTGCCTGCAGATTTAGAGTCAATGAGAGATTTACATTTTTTCAGGTTTCCCCGGGACGTCATGGACACTTTAGTTTTCTGCCTAATGAGCGACATCTACTTCCAGAATTGCACTCTATAAAATTTCAAGTGTTAATTACTGATAACGACCTAAGTGCTTTCCCTACAAGATTTTTGAAGCGCTCTTCGAATCGATGACGGAATGGCAACCGAAGGACGGACTTGCTCGAAAAGTAATTTCTCTCCTGCAAGAAACAGCATCAGAAGATGAAATCGCACCCTATAAAATTTTAAGCCCGTTGAACACACAGTGATAAAACTATGTTTCTCTGAAACGATATTCTATATGATCAGACGTCTCGATTTACCGAAAAGATATCGACACACTAATTACATGGAACACGTTACTTTTAGAACCTGCCTTTTAAAGCATAGAAAACACATCTACTAAAGCTTTATGAATTTTCCAGGAGCCCCAAAAAATCTCCGAGTTACGGCAGTTTATATGCGGCTATTGCGTTCTCTGACATGATCGATCGCAATTGAATTACGGATGGACTCCTCGCTGGAAAATTCTTTCTGCCTTCTGAAGGACAGGACGACAGAGAGTGGAATTGTGCCATATAGAATTTTAAGTCGTGCTTAAAATACAGTAAAAACTAAGCTTCTCCGCTGCGATGAATCTCCGCTGAGGAGGGATCGCATACAAAATTCTAATTTTTCATGAAAATATTGTTTAGCCGAAGCATATCACCCATAGGAATAAAATCTAGCCACAAGAACCTCGAAGTCCTGATTAATTCACTGTGAAAAAATCGTGATTTTCTGGATAGAACAGATTGAGTCGACCTCTGGTCGACTTTGTACCAACGTCATCGGAGCATAAAATTGAACGTTCACAAAAAGGTTCATAACTCGGTAAGTTTTTCGAATTTTGAAAATTCTTTCAGCTTTTCATAAAGTAGATAAAACGCCCTTTCTCATCTTGTAAAAATCGTTTTCCAAAAAAGGACTCGTCACGCGTGGCGGTTGGTCCATTTCGGCTCCATTTCGCAAAAATACGTACCGAAAATCGAACCCCCGCCCCGCATGAAGACCCGTTTCTTGGAAATAGATTTTTATATGGTAAAAAAGCATACTTGCTCTATTTTCTGATGGCCGAGCGGGATTTCTGATTTTCGGAAAAATAGCCGAGATATGATCAATTTTCGGAAGTCGTGAACTGAATCTCGGGTCGACCCTTCACCGTCGTCATCGGAGTGATCTCACAAAAATGCTCATAACTCGACCAATTCTTCGAAGTTTCAAAGTCCCGCTAGCTTTTCAGAAACTAGAAGAAGAGCTCTTTTTCGCAATATAGAAATCAGCTTCCAAAAATTCGGTCTTTATGCGCGGCGGGAGGGGTTCGATTTCGGGTCCATTTCGCAAAAATACGTACCGAAAATCGAACCCCCGCCCCGCACGAAGACCCCTTTCTTGGAAATAGATTTTTATATGGTAAAAAAGCATACTTGCTCTATTTTTTGAGGGCCAAGCGGGATTTTCGATTTTTGGAAAAATAGCCGAGATGTGATCAATTTTCGGAAGTCGTGAACTGAATCTCGGATCGACCCTTCCCGATCCCCGACGTCATCGGAGTGATCTCACAAAAATGTTCATAACTCAGACAGTTTTTGGAAGTTTCAAAATCCCGCTAACTCATCAAAAAATGAAGAAAAAGCGCTTCTTTATGATTACAAAACCGCTTTATAAAAAAGGATTTTCATGCGGGGCGGGTGGGGTTCGATTTGTTGTCGATTTTTGCCGAAAATCGACCAGAAATCGAACCCCCCCCCCGCCCCGCATGAAGACCCCTTTTTTGGAAACCGGTCTTTATATGGTTAGAAAGCACATTTTCTCTATTTTTTGATGAGCGAGAGGGATTTTTGAATTTCAAAAAAGTGGCCGAATTATGAACATTTATGTGAAATCACTCCGATGACGACGGTGAAGGTTTCAGTTCACGATTTCCGAAAATTGATCATATCTCGGTTTATTTTTTTATTTTTCCGAAAATCAAAAATCTCGCTCGGCCATCAAAAAATAGAGCAAGTATGCTTTCTTACCATATAAGAATATATTTCCAAGAAAGGGGTCTTCATGCGGGCGAGGGGTTCGATTTTCGGTACGTATTTTTGCGAAATGGAGCCGAACTGGAACCAACCGCCACGCGTGACGACTCCTTTTTTGGAAAACGATTTTTATAAGATGAGAAAGGGCGTTTCATCTACTTTATGAGAAGCTGAAAGAATTTTCAAAATTCGAAAAACTTACCGAGTTATGAACCTTTTTGTGAACGTTCAATTTTATGCTCCGATGAACGTGCAAAGTCGACCAGAGGTCGATTCAACCTGTTCTATCCAGAAAATCACTATTTTTCAAAGTGAATTAATCAGGACTTCGAGATTCTTGTGGCTGGATTTTATCCGTATGGGTGATATGCTTAGGCTAAAAAATAATACTTTCATGAAAAATGAGAATTTTGTATGCGATCCATCCTCAGCGGAGATTCATCGCAGCGGAGAAGCTTAGTTTTTACTGTATTTTAAGCACGACTTAAAATTCTATATGGCACAATTCCACTCTCTGTCGTCCTGTCCTTCAGAAGGCAGAAAAAAAAAATTCCAGCGAGGAGTCCATCCATATTTCAATTGCGATCGATCATGTCAGAGAACGCAGTAGCCGCATGTAAACTGCCGTACCTCGGAGATTTTTTATGGCTCCTGGAAAATTCCTAAAGCTTTAGTAGATGTGTTTTCTATGCTTTAAAAGGCAGGTTCTAAAAGTAACGTCTTCCATGTGATTAGTGTGTCGATATTTAGAAAAATAATTTTTTTCATGAAAAACGAGAGGACTTTGTATACGATCCATTCTAATCATATCGTCATTGCAGCTCCGTCGTCGTTGCGGAGAAGCTTGTTTTGTTAGACGATGCACAGGGCTGGGACTTTTGTAGGCTTCATTTTGATTTTTTATGATGTTTCCTTAGGATGGCAGAACATTATTTCCATGGGAATTCCATCGTCCACCATTCGCTTGCCGCTCCATAGTCGATTCGATGACCGCTTCAAAAAAAAAGTCCAGGACAAACACTTAATTCGTCATCAGAAGGTAACACTCAAAATTTTACATAATACTATTTCAGAGCACAATTTCAGATGCAGACGTCGCTCCTTCAGGTAGAAAAATCTATCGTGTCCCTGATGTCCTGAAAAAAAAACACCTGCACAAATTAAACAGTGATGATTGGAAGACTGCTACCAGAAAATCTTTATTTTAAAGTGTCGAAAAATAGTATGCAGCTTTATTGTGCCATCAAAGTATTATTGTTCAGTGACCTCTTTTCGTTGTTCTATTGTGTCGAAGCCGCTCCTGAAATCCTATTAAAGGGTTCAAAATGCACATAAACCCTTGAAGAAATCAAGATATATAAGGAATAAAACAGTGGAAGAAGGAGGGAGGGGGTCGTACGAATTCCGCTTCGGAGGGGGGGGGGGTCGTAAATTTTCAGCAAAAATCGAACTCCACGCTTGCCCCTGGCCTCAATCCTTTATGGCTTAGGGAGGAGTCAAATCTTCAGGGAAAACTCCACTTGTTTTCGTCGAAGCTGGCATGAAAACCAACGAAGCGGTTTACAAGGATATCCTGGAAAAAGTTCTCAACCGTGGGTCGATTTCCACTTCGGAGAAGTCTACTAGTGCTTTCAACAAGATTCTGCTCCGGCACACAAAGCGAAGGTGGTTCAGCACTGGTGCGCCGAGCAGCTGCCTGACTTCATCTACACGACGAATGGCCCTCCAGTTCTCCGGACCTTGACCCGATAGATAGATTCTCTGTGGGCCATCTGAGAGAAAAAAGCTTGCTCCACCAGACACCCAAGTTTGGACTCTATTAAAGAAGCGTTTTTGAAATCCTGAGACGAGATTGATGAACCGTACCTGTGTGGCACAGCATTTGTCGAACGTCCGAAAGACTGTGTGGAGGCTGAAGGCGACAATTTTGAAAACTGTTAGCATGCTTTGAATAGTCATGTTTGTAGTAGATAAATTTGACAGTTAGACTTGACCTGCGAAGTTGAACTTCAAAATGTCATTGAATCTTTAGTGCACGGGTAATTTTGCCGCACCCCGTACGCGAGCCGTCGTGCTGCACTGTCGCAGCGGTGTGATTGGGCCTGAAGACTTGTAAACGGAAACCAAAATATAGAACAAAGTTTAATTAATTATTTTCTTTGAAGAACGGGATTTTATGAGACTTCAAGCAGTGTGACCACTTATTGGGGCAGGGAATGTGCAAGCATTTCGAAAGTCATTCTAATTCATTTCCACATTTTTGACATAGGATTTTTTCATTTAAAGATAATATACATATTTGCCGACTTATGAATTTCATTGAGGTATTTCAGGATCAGCAATATTTAGCGAAATGATTAAAACCCTTCAGTTGTCTACTTACGTTCGTTAGTTGTGTTTGCTTCATGTTCGTTCGTGCTCTTTTTATCGCGTTCTTAACACACTCTCTTTCTTTATAAAGTGCTGACTGTTTTTTTACATTGTCACGCACCTTTGAGTGCATGAAATAAATAAATAATTTTTCTTTCAATATGCTTAGAAGAGTGTCGAATTTGAAGTGTGAATTTAACGTGGAACCGTTATATATTAGGTTGTAACGAAATAAATGGCACTGAACCACTGTAAATTTAAACAGTCAATTTCTCGGCTTGTAGGCAAGTTTATTAATCGAAATAAAAACCTTCTGATTCTACACATCTTTGTCAACGGGACACAAGCTTCTTTATCCCAGTAGCCTAAAAATCAGAAGTTCTGGAATTGACGAAATCTTCGAAGGCACTTTCGGCATCCTGTTGGTATTTGAATATTTTCCCTACCAAGAAGTCGCCAAGATGCTTGAAGAAATGGTAGTCTGTTGGGGAGAGGTCGGGAGAAAACGGAGGATGTGGTAGAGTTTCAATGCTCAGCTCATTCAATTTCTGCAACGTCATTCGTGCTACATGGGGCGAGCATTGTCGTGCAGAAGAAGAACTCGCCTTCGGTTTACCAAGGCCGGCCGGATATCCTTCAACTTTTTCATCATTTCTTCAATTTCAATGCAGTTCTCTGCCGTGATGGATTCACCGGGAGGGACGAAGCTGTGGTGAATAATTCCCAGCGAGCACCACCATACTGTCACCACTACTTTCTTTTGGTGCAATTCCGGCTTCGCAAAAACCTTGGGGCTCTCATCGCTGTCCACCCACTGCGCCGATCGTCGCCTGTTGCCGTACATTATCCACTTCTCGTCACAGGTTACGATGCGATCAAGGAATGGGTCCGCTTCGTTCCGTAGAAGCAGTGCGGACGAGATCTCATATCGTCGGTTTCTTTGCTCCTCAGACAGCTCGTGAGGCACCCATCTTTCCAGCTTTTTGGTCTTTCCAATTTCCTTCAGATGCCGGACAGCTGTGTTGTGACTGACGCCAAGAACCTTCGCTATCTCCCTGGTACCTTTGTGTGGATCCTCCTCTACCACATCTCTCAGCTTGTCCTTATCAACATCACTATGCCTCCCACGACCTTCATGTTCTTCCAAGCTCTCATCTCCATTCCGGAACTTCTACCAACGATACGCCGTCCGAATTGTGGAACATCCTTGACCGAATGCGGCGTTGATCTTCTTGTCCGCCTGCTTAGCTGTAGTGCCCAGCTTGAATTCATACAAGTAAATGCCTCGGATTACCCTTTTGTCCATCTGCGAAAAAGTCAATAAAACTCTAAAGTTTCCCCACTCTTACATAGAAAATTTGGTACTCACCGGTAGAGCAAAGTTTGCGCTTCTAAATGATATGCCACGTGTTACGGTTTGTTCTTGATCAAACGCGTAAAGACGTGCCAAAAAATGGCGCGATCCAGTGCCATTTAATTCGTTACAACCTAATTAATAATTGTGTCTGTAACTCACGAGTAGGTATTGCTCGCTGAGTGGATTAGAGGAGGAGACACTCCTTCCTAGGCATGGATTTCTTCACCACAGCTATGGCCTACAAGGATAAACGCTTAGTTCCTCTATTTAGAAAGTTTTATAACACACACGAACCAGTAGTAGGCTTGAACAGCTTAGCGTGCAACTTTCGCCCCGATAAATCACATCCAACCACGGGTATTTTAGCGAGGCATGAGAGGCTCCAAATCAGGGGTGTGCGTTACATTTTTTTCGGCAAATTTTGAACGACTAATTTTTAACGAAAAATTTTTGCGTTAAAATCGGTAAATTCGGTAATTTCGTTAAATAAAATTTCCCTTAGCTGCAGTAAGTTTGGCTGCATTTCTGTATGTAAAAAGTCAGATCTTTTTCCTTACTGATTTTTTCGACTCCATCTGTATAGCAGTTATATGTATGAATACATCTTCACCTTTACAACGAATAACAACTTCATCTATCATCAACAAAACTGATAAACGAGAAAAATCTTTCAGATTCCAAAACCAAACAGTAACGACAAGACTCCTAAAATAACAAATTTCATACTATGCCTAGTTCCCTTAGCTTCTGGAAAGTCGTTGACCTTCTGGGAAGATCCAAAGTGCTACACGTACGGTTGACCAAAAAAGCACGCTTCTTGCTCTACATGTAGTAGTCAGTACTCCACTTTGCCTTTCTCCTTCCTAATTCCTCCAAAAACTTCTAAGATTCTTCATGCAATAAAATGCATGTAAAGCATCAGTTTTTGGACTAACTTCATATAACTGACGAAGAGTGGTCATCGCTATCTCTTTTTTATTTAATTTTATTCCTTTCATGTACCAGGCTATCCAATAATTCCTGTCCGAAAATTTTCAAAATTCTATAATTTTCCTTAGAAGTGTTATAATATCAGGCAAGTGTAAAAACCTTCTAGAAGGTTCTCCAGAGTTCCACGCTAGGGGTATATAAGGCGCAGTCACCGCGACTAGCTACCAGTACAAGCTAAAATGGACCAAGGTCGAATTCGTACGATCGTGTACTACGAGTGGCTGCTGGGCAACGACACGGGCACCGCGGTCGCCAACATCTGCAGAGCGTGCAAGGAGGATGCAGTGTTCCAACGCACAGTCAGGCGCTGGTTCAATCGTTTCGAGAGCGGCGACACGAGCCTCGAGGACAGGGAACACCCGCTGAAGATCATGCTCTGCTGCTGGTGGGACGCCAAGGGCATGCTGTACTTCGAGCTGCTCCCGCAAGGCAGGACGGTCACCGCCTCCATCTACACCGATCAGCTCGAGAAACTAGCCGCCGCCGAGAAAAGCGTGCCCGACGGGCCTCGGTCCACCTGCTGCACGAGAACGCGCGCCCCCACGTGGCGAAGGAGACCCAGCAGAAGTTGGCGACGCTCGGCTGGGAGACGGTTGCCCATCCGCCGTATTCCGCGGACCTCGCCTCCTCCGAATACTACTTGCTCCGCCCGCTGAAGCACCATTTGGCCGGAAGAAAATTCACCAACTACGACAACCTCAAATCCGACATCGCGGACTTCTTCGAGTCGCAGCCCCCGGAGTTCTGAGCGAAGGGCATCGGCGACCTGCCCAATCGATGGGCCACTGTTGTGGATAACTGTTTTTCAATAAAGTTGAAAAATTAAAAATGGTGAAATTTTCGGACAAGAATTATTGGACAGCCTGGTACATATGCTCACTGTTTCACGTGTATACTGACTGTGCTTCTCCCAAAGAAAATTACCAAGGGTGCACACGTGGAAAAGGTTTAGAAAAATCGTTAACATGCCTGACATGAAATTCAAAAAGCGAAGCGTTACCAGCACCTATTTTTCCCCGTTGTTTGTGTTTTTAGCGTTTTCTTCACGACTTCTATGCCTTTTCAAATTCACTCATGAACTAATACCATAAAATGCGTGAAAACTGACTGGTTGAGAATTACGAAAAAATTAACGTATACCAATCAATTGCGAGAAGAAACGGCTAGGAAGTCAAGAAATACGAAATGACTGATAGAAAGCTGGGGCACACGCAAATAAATTGGTTGACGAGCAAGAAAATTCCAACATTTCTCGAATCATGAATGCGATATCGACTGCCCGTTTTCACTGATTCGAGCACGTAGAGGGTTACCTCGATATCGCAACTATACTTCAAAAGCTCATCCAAAAAATCGTTCGAAATGCATTTACATGAAGAAGAGGTAAAATTTCAAAAATGGTGTGCAGAATGTCGTTAATGCAATTTGACGGAAATTTTTGTCGTTAAATTTCGTTAAATGTTTTTAACGAAAAATGCCGGTAAATCGGTAAATCGTTAATCGTTAAACGCACACCCCTGCTCCAAATGCATCCGAAATCTTGTAGAACACAGCCTCTTAAGGGGAGAATCGTCTACGCTTTGAGGCCCTCCGGTCCACTTAGTTCCCAAACGAGTCATCGCTCCAACGCAAGAAGCTGTTGATTTAGCTGCATCGAGGTCACGGAGAGTCCATCATGGCCTTTTAAAACCGCCCACAATCCAGCAGATTCTCGTACCCACCAAGCCAGCCCGCGCCCAATTTTGGGAACTGTGGCGCGCACGTTGTGTCTTTCGTGAAGTTACAGACGACACAGTTTATCATACGCTAATCAGCTGACTTTCACGCGAGCGAGCTTCTTCTTCTTCTTGTTATTGGATTGTGATTTGTATGGTGATGTTAAAATTGTTTAATTCTTCTACATGTGGCTTATATAAATCCGATTCTTTTTGGTCCAACAAATTGCTCAACAGAGGCTGTTTTTGCACATTTTGACAGACAGACAGGAATAGAAAATCTAACAGCCTTTGCAGCTTGCTTCTTTTCTTCGTTAGCTTCTTATTTCTTGTTCCAGGTTCTATGTTGCATGTGAACGTAGGAATACTCTCTTAGTGACAGTCTGTATTTACTGGTTAAAGGGTTCCCTCATGGAAAAGGACGGTGAAGCGGATGAGGTCTTCGAAATCGATGATTTCACGGTCATTACGGGATTTGAGCATTTCGTGGTCGCCATTGAGGCTCTGATTCAAGAGTGGGGTCTCATTGGCACAAGACAAAGGAGGAAGTATCCAAAGGCGAGTTGTTCAACTTCATAGGCCCTTGTTCCCGCAGCGTAAACGAGTTTTTCAGGGCATTTTGAAGTCTTGCTCATGGCAGTGCAAATCCACAACGATGAATTTTGGTGAATTAAACAAACTCAAGGTTGCATATTACTATCCAGATGTGGTGCGTACTTATCTGCTCTTGCCTTTATTTGGCCTTTCTGATTCGGCTGAGCGCAATACCGATGAAGTAGGATCGCCCACGCTCATGAATGACGATGGACCATACCTGCCGCGTTTAAAGCCCGTTTATACTTCCGACGCTGAACGACGCGACGGCATGTATAGTGGCCGAATTGATCGATCACAATATGGCCACATTACGTGGCGTCGCGTTGCTCGACGTCGAAGTATAAACGGGGCCTAACGGTGTAGTGGCACGGAGTCAGATGTAGTACCTATTTGGCTTGTAGACCTGTAGAAGTGCGAAGCATAAACAATAAATAAGGTTAAATAAGGTTGAATAACAATAAAAAGAATAATATTGTATTACATACTATAACTTTAAGGGAATATAGACGATAGTAATTATAGTTAGGGTGAATCCTAATGGGGGAGGGCCACCTCATACACGCATTTGAATCGTAGTTGAAATGGAAAGACATGCAACATAATGTGCGACGTAAGGCAGCCACTAGACTCTCGAGAAAGTCCAGTAGGTTGGGGTGGACACGCCAAAAGTATCACCTATATCACCTGTCTTCCCGTTGATCATCGACTTGCTCGAGCGGGCGCCAGCAGCGTCTCCATTCGTCCCTGTCGCGTGCCAGAGTGGTCCAATGGATCCTCCTCGCTCGAGGGACACGAAGAGCGTCATATCGGTCGTTCAGGGCTTTCACGAAGAAGTCCGACCAACGCGTTGGTGGGCGTCCTGGTGTTCTTTTGACATCCCGCGGAATCCAATCTGTGACGGCTCTCGTCCAGCGGGTGTCTGCGAATCGCATTACGTGGCCGGCCCACCTAATTTTCGACGACTTGGCCCATGCGACAGCGTCTCTGATCTTCGAACGTCGGCGAAGCTCGGAACTCCGGAGGCCTTCTCTCACTTGCGTGAGTCGTGTCACTCCGAGCATCGTCCTCTCGATTCCACGCTGCGCGACGCTGATCGCGTGTTCATCCTGCTTTCGTATAGCCCAGGTCTCTGAGGCGTATGTTAGGGCAGGAAGAACAGTGGAGTCGAATAGGTGGGCACGGAGTCGGACGTTCTTCGTTTTCTTCACGACTTCTTCGACGCTCTTGAAAGCTCCCCAAGCCGCTCGTTTCCTTCTGCTCAGCTCTTGTGCTAGGTCGCTGGTCATGTTGACTTCGCGACCCAGATACACATAGCTGGACCATTCGGAGATGTTCGTTCCGTTGAGCGAGAATGGGGCATCAGAAACCCATCCGTTCTTCATGAACATCGTCTTCGTAAGATTCAGCTGCAGTCCAACGCTTCCACATACACGATCGAAGTCGGCCAGCATTCGTTCCGCCTGACTGATGCTCGCGGTTATGAGCACGATGTCGTCAGCGAAGCGAAGATGGTGCAGTTTCCGGCCGTCGACCTTCACTCCCATGTCATCCCATTCTAGTTCGCGCATGACGTTTTCGAGGGTGGCGCTGAAGAGCTTCGGGGATATGGTATCCCCTTGTCGAACCCCTCTCTTCACGTCAATGACAACGTCGTTGTAGAATGGTGAGATCTTGGTCGTGAATCCACTGTACAACTCTCGAAGAACTCTGATGTACTGAGTAGGAACGCCCTGGGTGAGCAGGGCTTCCATGACCGCTTCAGTTTCGACAGAGTCTAACGCCTTCTTCAGGTCGATGAACGTAAGGCACAGCGGCAGCTTGTACTCTCGCGACACTTCGATGAGCTTCGTAATGGTGTGTATGTGGTCGATCGTGCTGAATCCTCTCCGAAATCCTGCTTGTTCGCATGGCTGTCCTTCGTCCAGCGTTCTACTAATCCTATTCAGGATGACTCGAGTGAACAGCTTGTAGACTACGGACAACAGGCAGATCGGGCGATAGTTGCCAATGTCGTGCACGTCTCCCTTCTTGTACAGCAAAACGGTCTTGCTGGTCTTCCACTGAGATGGAACCTTGCATTCGGACAGGTAGCGTGTGAAGAGCCGCGCCAGGGTGTTGATGAGCGCTGGCGGGAGGTTCTTCAGGTGTTCAGCTCTGATCCTGTCAGAACCGGGTGCTGTACGTTTCTTCACCGACTAGATGGCGTGTCGGATCTCGGAAGGGAGAACAGAGGGAACGACGTATCCATCCTGCGGAAGATGGCATGGGGGCAGGTGGACGTGGCTATCGAAGAGATCGGAGTAGAAGTCGTGGATGACTTTCTCCATGGTCCTTCTGGAAGAGGTGATGGTTCCGTCAGGACGTCGGAGAGCGGTCATCTTGGTCACGCCGAAAGTAAGAGGGAACTAACCACGCTTGGTAGGACGCGCGTCGCATCCTCATCGTTCACTGAGGACAATCTCACATCGCAGTGGCTCGTACTAAGGAGACCGCTCGCAAATCGACTTGAGGCAAGGTTCCTCGAAAGCAGCTAGCCGTCAAGGCTGTTCGCAAATCAACACCGGCTACCGGAGGCGTTAAGAAACTCCATCGTTATATCCCGGGAACCGTCGCTGTTCCTGAGATCGTCGCTACCAGAAGCCAACCAATCCCCTCATCCGCAAGCTGCCGTTCCAGCACCTCGTTTGAGAAATCGCTCAGGATTTCAAGACCGGCCTGCATTTTAAATCTCGGCTGTGTTGGCCCTGCAGGAGGCTGGCGAGGCTTACCTCGTCGGTCTTTTCGAGGACACCCACCTATGCGCTTCCTGATATGTTTGCTTGTGAGGAGAAAACCGAACTCGAACGACAGGCACAGGCGTGGTGTGATCGCTTGGCATTGTTCGGACTCAAGTTAAACGTTAAAAAGATGCAATACTTGATGACAGATGTGTACGAGCACGGATCTATTAAGGTTAACAGTACCGAGCTCTCACGAAATACATCCCTAAATTATCTTGGATCAGCAGCCGCATCCGATGGCAGCCTAAAATTGGAGGTGAATGCGTGAGCGCAGCGTGGTCCAAATAGCGCTCTCTGAGTTGGATGTTGTGCGACAAGGCGATACCTGATCACCTCAAGTCGAACTTTAAAGAACAGTCGTCCGCTCGGCAGTGACGTGCGGTGCTGAGTGCTGGTCCGTGACGAATTGAATTGAAAGCCGACTCAGTGTAATGGAGTCGGAGATACTGAGGTGTACGGACGGAGTAACGCGATTGGACCGCGTTCGCAAGGACACCATACGACAAGGGTTCGGTGTCGCTCCGATAGCCAAGAAGCTGCACGAAGCTTGCCTTCGATAGTACGACCACTTCCTTCGCACTAACGACGACACCATCCGTGAGATTGGTCCTATCATTGACGTTCCTGGAAAGCGACCCAAAGGATGCAAAGAAGCAACGTTGCTAGATAAGTTGTAGCTGGACTTAAAGATAGCTGGTGTGCATACCGATCAAGCATTTGATCGGGGGAATTAGCGAATTAGTGTCACCAGAAGAGTTGATCCCGCCACCAAGAGGGACAGTTGCTAATGGAAATGATGATTAGTTCAGTACTGACCCTCATCTTTAATATTCTTCCAGTTTTTTGTAGCTCATCGTCGTTTCAGGCTGAAGACGTTATTAGGGAACAGCCGAGTACAGAGGCTGACGGTCATCTGCCTGCATTCGCTACCGACATGACAAGCAACGAAGTCGACTTCTGCTATCACAGCAATATAGCAACCATGGTACTACATTTCGGCTTCCTTCTAACAATTTCACTCATCTCTTCAAATTCGAATCCGTGTTTGTCTTTTAGTACGGGGTCTCCGAATACGTATTGTTCTCACCGGCTGATCAGATTGACGATGCAATTATGACGGAAGATCAGAAGAATCTGGTTGTTAGTGCGTTTCGTGTTGCGCAGCATAGTGTCGACTGGTATGTGAAAGTTGTCCTTGTTTGGTTAGTACAAGAAATTCGAGCGTTCAATTTCAGCGAGGTTCCTATGTTCATCCAGTTTGGACATATCGATCGGCAGCTTTTCTTTGGAACGTCATGCAACAAGTCCGTTGTCGCCCATTATGGTGTAGGTTTCTAAAGTCTATAATATTGACAACTTTAATTTAAAAATTTCTTCAAGCTCGAGGCAATTCTGTAGTTTTGCTTCCATGTCCCAGAAAGGGTGAGTGGTGGCGCAGTAGGATGAGGCGTCTGCTCTCGCGTACACGTCGAATCGACGTTTTTGGATCAGGTTTCCCTCTTAAGGTAACCAAGCCTTCCATCTTTCCGAGTCGGTGAATCGGTACTAGGTTTGTCTGGGAAGGATAAAACGCTGACTTCATCGATCATCGTCAACGCATCGTCAACGAATCCTGTAGAGGTGGAATGCGTGGCGCATCCCGCTGAAGGAATTCCGTAACACCTTCATCCCACAGTCTACATGTGGCGGATCTTCAATTATTGAAAATGTAAAATGTAGCAAATAGGTGAAGAGTGAAAACTTTCGGGCTTTACTGCTGCCTCACCGACCTAACATCTGCTTTTAACACCGAAGTCTTACGGTGGTTGGACAAGCTACAAAGGCGTAGTTGCAGTCAGATATGAAGCTGCATCATCTTCACAGTGAAATACTTGTAGCAGTGCAGAGTATCACGAAAGAGAAAGAACGATAACCTTCGAGTGAATAGTCTTGAAAGGTCTTGCTCTACAAGATGGATGGTAGGGTACAGCTGAAAGCACTGGTGCGACTAGCTCATTCGAGAGAGGTGTCGACTGCCACGCACGATTTCGGGGTTCTTAGTTCGAGTCCCGTACAGACCAACCAGGGGAACGGTCAGGAGGTACTCCCGCCCCCTACTGGGGGCGTGCGATCTTCATCTCATCCCCTTGCTCGCCCGCCCAACCCCCAGGGCTTCACCGAGAGTCTAACGGCTGCCTTACGAAACCTTTGACACGCAAAACAAAAGTTTCCGTTCCGCAGAACAGCGGCCGTACCTGCTGACGCCACGCCCCTCAGCAGGGGGGGGGGGCGGGTGAACCTCCTGTCGCGCTGCCGCCAACCAGGCATCCCTCTGGAGTCGGTGAATTGGTGCCAGACTTGTCCGGAAGGATACAACTCTGGTACATACATTGGCTTGCCATCGCATGGCTTCGCATTAATATTCAAATTGCCACGACGATAACCACTAGGAGTATAATAGGTGGAGCATCACAAAAAAGATATTGATTGACCCCGACATCCTTTTATCCTCAGTCAATGCTCTTCACTTGCAGGGCTCGCACCTCAGAAAAGGTCAGGTGCGTCATATGCACCTAAGCGGCTTGTTGAACCTCTTCAAAGAACACGTTGTAAGCTTTCACTCTTTCACTCTTTATTTCTATCTGTGATAGTAGTCATTTGTTCTTCTTTGCAGAAGTGCCCGATTTCCCTCCTCGAAACCGATGACATTCGAGTGTCTATTCAGTTCGATTATACCTTAAAAGTAGGTGTGCAATTAGGAAAATATACTTCATTTTTCCATTCATGAACAACAGTGCTCCATTCAGTTCCCATCGTATCAACCGAAGGATAGCGATGACTCTTGCGAAACAGTGGAGTGCTATACCTTACCATTTGGTAGTAGGAGATCACCTCTAAGGTGGGTAAGGACTTTGCTATTAGAGAAACTTATCACACCCGCCTGATTTCAGTGAGTTCAATCTTATCGTTTCATGGCCGAACATGAAGGAGGAGATGTTGAGCGAGAACGAGGTACGAACATTCGGGAATGAATGTTGTTTTCACTTTAACTCACTTCACTATTCTATAGTACCACAGCGATCTCGATCTTCTGAGTGCCTTCAATTGGTCTGGCTCCGTAGATTTTCAATACACGGAGGGGCTGTTGGGTGAGGTTTCTGTGTGTGCTCTCTGTAGACGCATTGAAGGACCCAATTTTCAGCGTCCACCCTGTCTCGCATTCTCGATCTTACAAAGTCGAAGGAGTCTATGGACACCGCGTTTTCACTTCTTGGCCTGCGGCAATCTCCAAGTAAGTTTTAGCGGTCCTTTCTAGGAGTAGCTACGTTCCTCTTTCTCTCTCTTTTTCTTCTTTTAATCCGCTAAAATAATACCCCTGTAGCAGAATTCAGTGCTTCTGTTATTACTGGCGAGTGGGGGACTTGATAAGGTCCCAGAGTCGACGATCTATTGCACAGTGGCCAGCAGGGTAGAGTCGGGGGTAGGTAGGCGTACAAATGTTCTCTCGGCACCCAGCGGAATGCAGCCATAATTCTCCTTATTAACGAAACGCATTACATGACCCAAATGTCGGCTCTTTGGCTGAGGTTTCTCATTCTCGACGAGCGACCAAATTCAGAATTGCACGTATTACTAGCGTTTTTTCTCCTGCTTACCTGAATCGTCTTACCATGCATGTCTCGTTTGTAGAAAATCCAATTTTTTCGACGAGTATGGTAATGCAAGGAGAGCAGTAAAGTTGAATAAATGGGCACGAAAATGGACTTTCTTGGCCTTATTCACAGCCTTCTCGATCTTCTTGAAAGGTCCCGGCGCTACTTCTGTATAAGTGACTCTCCTGAAAATATTGCTTCATAAGAAAAAGAAACGATATTATTGGAATTTAAAGTTAATAAAGCAATAAAAGTTCTCTTTGCTCAGCCCCCTTGCGGAAAGCGCCACGCACTCTCTTCTGCGAGAGGTCTTGAAGACAAAATGCGTATTTGGCCTACACAGAGATTTGCAGTGGTCAGCCGATAAGATCGCAGACTTGTCTGGGATAGCCGATAGTGCCTTCCCAGACAAGCCTGTGATCTATTAATTGACCACGAAGGGATGGGACGCTTGATTGGCTTAAGTAGGACCCGAACCAAGAGCTTCCACTCACGGTGCACGCTGCAGGCGGCAGCTTCTCAAATTGGGATAGCACACTTCGAAATAAAGCATGACAACCGGTAAGCAGAAGAGCGATACTTGTGTTGTTAAGCGCACGAATTTAACGTACTACCCGTAGATTTTGTTCTAGAAAGCCTCTCGAAGCGTTCCGAATTTCCTCCAGAATTTCAAGAATGAGCGACTTCGGCAAGGGTTTGCCCATAACAATAATTGTGTTCCATTTGCACCACACTGCAAGCTCTGAGAATGACCATGAGCGCCATGCTGTCCTTGGTACTATTAATTTATGCCGACCCAACAGCATAGCTCATTTGATGTCAGTCTACTAACGCGGAGTGGTAGCGAAATCGCTACACTCGAGCTGTGAAGCACTGTATGAATTCGTGTTCACCTCTAAGTTTCTCGAATCGTGTCTCTGGCTTTGTGTCGAAAACGCTAGCGTGGGCGAGGCATTTAATCGGGAAGATTGCGCAGATAAAGTCTCGAATTATTTTTAGCGCTCTGGTGGTGGTGAGGATAAGTGGGTTCGAAACGTCAGTGCAATAGAAGTTCCATTTAGAATCCTCGTAGCGTGGAAGACTTATAAACGTTGTTAAAATCGATGTGTTGCCAACTGTTCCTTCCCTCGTTTCAGAAGTATTTGGACAGCTCACTGATGGAGGCATCCAAAACATTCGCATTGCCGGAGTATCAAACTTTTCAATAACCAATCCAGGCGGTCTTCCTCTCGACGAAGTGCTAATGCCCATTGCTAAGGTATGTGTACGTTTTTCGTTAAAGCAAAGCAGTGCCGAAGGGTTTGGTGTTGTTTTTCGAGTTAAACGTTGTACATGTGGTTGCAAATTAATTCAATTTAATAGGACATTTATCAATTGGAGAGAGGCTGAAAACCTTCTCTGCACATCGCGGCTCTTTTGAAGCTAATTGGACCTTAGATGGGTAGAATTACTTATGTGATGTGGTCTTAAGTATCACACGGCGCTTCAAAAGTGATCGAATCTTATGTTTTTTTTGTATATGTGCATGCTTTCAGTCGGTAATAAATCGCTGTATGGATAAAGTGTTTGGTATAGCGACCAGTGAAAATGAAATGGACATTAACACCGCTCCCAGTCCAGCGTTGAAGGTTGCGCCTGGCAGTGCTGTTAGGAGCAGTCCGGTATGCAGCTCTTCTCAAATTGTTCTGTTGTTTTGGCTTGCTACATTATGAACTTGTAGGAACCTAATGCACAAAGTGGAAATCTCAATCAGTCGCAACTTGGAGACGACGAAACCAGCACTGTTTATGTGAGTTTTGAAATGAACGTTTTTTGAACGTTCTGTATACCTGTCAAGCTGAAAACTACTGCAATGAGCGTCAACGTTGTTCTGCCTTTGGCTAGGTTACCATTGAACGTCGTTTAACTGGCTCCTGTATTCTTGGTATCGCTATTTTGCTGTTGTTTTTGTCCATTTGGCTGGCAGCGTTGATAGGTATATGATGACACCCCGACTACGATGGATCCAAAATTGACCTTCAGCTTCCCTTAGCCCTAGTTTATACTTGCGCCGTCAGGCGACGCGGCATCACGATCGCTATAGATATCGATTTTTCGCGCCTTCCGTTCGATATCTATCCCGACCATCGTGCCGCGTCGCGCATCGGCGCAAGTGTAAACTGGGCTTATATGACGCTTCTGGTGTCTAATTAGGCACAATCTCTGAAGAAAGGAAATAAACGGATTTCTATACCCGGGGTCAGATAATATTTGGGAGACATGCCCCTTCTGGATTTTGGGTATTTCAAACCTCTCATCTATATGCGCGGCCTCCGCAATAGATTGGGGCAGGTTGAATGCAACGGATTCCTTTGAACAGTCGACGCAAAAGTCAGTGTTTTATCCCTCGCAGACAAGTGCGGTCCCTATTTTCTGACCCATAAGGGATGGAATGCCTGACTGGTCTGAAGGAGTCTCGTACCATGAGGCTAATTCGAAGGTCAGTTTATTTTGTGAGGTGCTTCACCTGTTTTCTTCGGCGAAATAGCGCGAGCAGAGCCTGTCATCAAACTTGAAATCTAGATCCTTGACTTCATTAACAAAATCAAGCTCATCTGACCTATATCCTTAGGGCCTGTCCATACTTCGCGACAAGAGCGGCTCGTCGCCCGTGCAAAACATTCAAATTAAAATTAAAATTATTAAAACCGGGCGAGCGCCGCCGAAAAGTGCTCAAACTCGAGCACCGGCGCTGCCGCTTCAGTGGCTTTTGTCGCTCTAGTCGCTCCAGTCGCTGCTGCCGCCTGTTCATAGTTCCGCGCGATGCACTCTCGTCTCTCCCGTCGCCCGTGCAATACATTCATATCGATTAAATCGAGCGCGCGCCGCCGAAGTGTTCATACTTGAACGTCTGCGCTGTCGCTTCAGTGGCTTTTGTCGCTCTAGTCGCTCCAGTCGGTGCTGCCGCCTGTTCATACTTCCACGCGCTGCGCTTTCGTCGCTCTTGTCGCTGCTGTCGCGAAGTATGAACAGGCCCTTAGATCCAATACTTAGAACCATACCACGTCTTCTTCACCGACAAGGGCAACTCCCACTCCCTAGACCATCTACATACCTGATCAATTGCGTTCTGAAGAGCTAAAGAATCCGCTAAGTTGTCAATAGTTTTGTAGACGCTGATATCATCTGTGTACATAACACAGGATACACGAAAAGCAGCGAATAGATCAGGGCAACTCCCACTCCCACAAGGGCAACTCCCACTCCCTAGACCATCTACATACCTGATCAATTGCGTTCTGAAGAGCTAAAGAATCCGCTAAGTTGTCAATAGTTTTGTAGACGCTGATATCATCTGTGTACATAACACAGGATACACGAAAAGCAGCGAATAGATTAGCCAAATGGCAATAATAATAGTAATAATAATATCCATCTTAAGGCTACGCTGCGTCAAAACAAATGGACGCCACCGAATTCCGTCACGTGGCGATTTGCCATGGTTTTTGCCAACGCGTCAATGGACTCGGTCTATGGACCCTGTGCATATGCTCAAGTGTGGTTGGAGTTTGTGAAGCATCTACGGAATTACTACGATTCTACGAAAGATTTGCCTGGGTAAGCACTTGGTATTTCATTATGTCATGCCTCCTTTCTGCGGTGTTATATAGTCTGCAAGCGGGAACAGGTAACGGATTCAGGCTAAGCGATGTTACGCAGCCCAACTTATCCCATTGCCTGCTTCATCAGAAAATCGAGATGCTCCAATGTTGTATTTCGGCCAAAAGACGTCGTCATGAACTCTACGACAACACCAAGGACTTCGGCGGAGGTATTCAGTCACGCTATTCGCACTATGTCTTAAAAACCTGAGGCTCTTTAATTGGGTCTACAGATGAGTTCTTCGATGCACAGTCTGACCAGTCCGATGAGGAGATGAGCGATGGCAGCATGAAGGAAGAACCCGTGACGGCAAAGCCGAGGACAGCGAAACCTTTATTGGTAACAGTTTGTTTGGAATTGTTCCTCTTTTTACCAATATTCTCCATCGTTTCTAGCAGCACGAGCCATCAGGACGTCTGCATCCCTTCGGCGAACTGCGACTCCTCAAGCACAAAGATATTCCACTCTACGTTCCCATAACACAGGTGGGTGGAAGGCCTATACGGAGACTTAATATCAGTTTCTGAAAGATTACTGAAGAATCGAATTTAGGATCGCAGCCCGATGACAGAAGACATGGTTGATGAGTATGCAAATTATCTGTCATCGTTGAGCGACGGAGAGGCAAGAGTTCGGGCACAACTTGATGTCCTTTACAGTGATATGCAGGCATTCAAGGTACATTTATGTTCAACAAGGGTTTAAAACTGCTGTGGTCAGAATCGTGCGGTGCATGGTAGTACAGTCGGGGAAGACACCGGTTATCGCATGCAACCTGAATCCAGGTTTTTGGTTAAGATCTCGTCCATGCCAAGAAAACCTTTCATCTCCCCGGTGAGCTTCCAATGACGCATACATCGGCTGGTCACTAGAAGTTACTGTATGGGTCAAATACGCCTTCAAGTTCCTTTAGCAATATCCTGTGGAGGTAAGACCCGTGGCGTAACTAACTCTAGCGCGCCCTTTAATATCGACGTTTACCCTTCATCCTTAGAATTGTGCGTTTATTATCCTTTTTGATTCGGGAACTAAAAGCAGTTATATTGAGAAATCTTTTTAGAAAAAGGCTTTCGAGGATGGGAAAGTTCCTGCGCTATATCTGCTTTTTTGGTGGAAGTGAAGGACTCATCGTCTGTTCGAGGTTGATAGTTTAATGAATGAAGAGTAAAAATTGGTGGCCAATTCAGTTATGTGAAATGCGCCATGCGTTCTGTTCCTATGGGTTAACAGATTGCTGGTACGAATTTGTATTTGGTTTGATGCAAGGACTTGGGATGTCAAGTCCTTGGCCCTTTGTCTTCCGCTTAAAGACTGATTGTTTGGTTGATCTGCGCGTACAACGAACCTATAAATCATTATTACAGCCTCCTGATAACAAATCTGCTAATTTTATCACCAGGGCTTACTGCTAGTATACCATGGACTTAAATCTCATCTCATTTCTCATCTCAATCTCATTTCTCGGATGTGGTAGCATCCGTTACACCATATTCTAATCCCTTCTTTAACAGATTCAAGCCCCGATGCGGTCTTCATATGAATTTTTCACGTGATTTTGGTGGTTTATCCCTCGATATGCTTATCACTGTGCTTGCATTTGCTGCAATTTTGGGTTTAATAGAGCCGCTTGAATAATAATCTGTTTCCATTATGTATCAGTATAACGAATTTGGCCGCACGATAGCGCAGTCGGGGAGGCGTCGACTGTCGTTATAAACAAGGTTCCTGTCCAGGACAATCACGTCTTTCATCCCTCCAAGGCATCTTAATTGGCACCAGACATGTTTAACATAAATAAATCACCGCCCTGTTCATCGATTGCCCAACGCAATTGATTGTATAGCCAGATTGTGTCTTCAGATTGGCTCAATGAGGTACAATAGAAGTGCAATGCTTGGCGCATCTTGAAAGGGGATTGAATATCGCCATCCTTTATGATTCAATTTCAATTTCTTTGACCCTCAAGGAGCTTTTAGTGAGGTTACAAGCTGCTCTAACAATGATTTGTTGCGTTCAAAAGTAGCGCCAAGCGGGCTCGAACCTGCAAAGTATCGTTGCGACAGCTCGCAACTCACTATCAGCCATTTTAGGCTTAGAGAAAGTGGCTTGAATGGCGTTCCTATCAAGACGTGCAGCTTAGCTGGTGCCATGCTGATATCAGCGGCTGGCTCACCCTGATGTATGGGTGAATGCTGATTGATATGCGACGAGGTGTGGATGTTGCGTTGGAACAGACAGCGCCGGTGGTGTAATGACGTAGAATCTTGCTCGGTGAGCAGGCGTTGCGAGTTTGAGTCCCGCTCTCCTTGTTATAGCAGCTGTATCCTGCCCCTATAAAAGATGATGCGATCACCTGCCTCAGCATTTGGGATTTTGTGACCTCTGCAATGGTTGTCTACGTTGTAGGCTGCCAACCCTATGTGCTGTCTGGAGGACTTCATTCGATGGCACTCTCCCAAGGATTGGATTGAGGAAGACGGTATGTTCCACTTCAAGCTACATGTTGTCCTTTCCGAAGAAGTGTCGCTTCTTCAGAATGTTTGTCGGAAAGGATGCAGCTTCCCGACAATACGTGAGTGAAGTGCTGGAATGATGCCATGCCTATACCTGTCGTTAACCAAGCACGTTTATTCAACGAGTCGAAGATTGCAGAAGAGGTGAGTGGAAGAGTTTTGCCAGAGATTCTATCTCATAAGGCCTGTCAAACTGCTTCGATTACATTCGTTGATCCTTAGGTCGAGGGCAGTTTTGATACGTAAAGGCTTCGTACCGATTGTTTATGCTAAAGGCGGCGATCGCTCTTTGAAGAACTTCCTTCTCAGATTTTATCCCTTCTGGAGAATGCAACTGTGACGCAGATGGTAGATTTGCTTCGACCGGTCCTATTTGTTTCAGCAGTCGTACAGCTAGTCCAGAAAGGTTGGGAACCGTTCCTTCCCACAGTTGCTCAGTTATCCATGGGAAAGCAGTTGGTGAACAATATTTCCTTTAGGTAAATGCGTAAGAAATCTTCTGAACAAAGAGCTTTTGGCAACATCTGTATATCGAGCTAATCGAACCGGATCACGGTATGAGATTGTATTCACTGATTTCAAACCTCCACTATAATGACTGATCTTCAGTGACGATTATATGGAGGCACTGAAGCATTTGACGTCCGCAGAACTCCTGATTGTACGGTATTCGAGTTTGCTCGAGAAGCTTCAAGTCCGAGAGGTTTGCACGTTTCATTCGCAAGCGTCGAGTCACAAATTTGAGTCTTCAATAGCTTCAGGGGACAACTAGCATAATAGACCCACCGTCGGAGGATGATCTATTCAGCTTCGTTACTTCTCTGATCGATGACGCTGCGACGAAGAGGTACCACAGACTTATAGCTATTGGCGTGAATATTTATTTATTTATTTATTTATTACGTCCCGAAGACGTGCTCACACCGAAAAACAAATAAGTATCACAGAAAATCGCATGAATGAAAGAAAATCAAAAAACAAGATATATGTGTAATTAATTTTTTTTCAAGGGAACTCATCGATCGTAACGTCATTTCCCGCGGAGTTCCTATTTTTGGTAGGTTGACGCGATCCTGAAAAGTTTTTTTGGATTTCACGTAACAAATTCCACCCAGGTGCCGCTGATGGTCCACTTGGAAACGCCGTTCGAATCATGCTTGAACGAGAAGATATAACTGGTGGTCGTCTACCACCTCCCTCCAGGTGAGGTCTTAGGTTTTGAATAATATGGAGCCTAATGCTCTGCACGCATGTAGCTTAGAGACCACGTCGTTTCATTCATTCATTTATTAAATGCGCTCAAGGCTAAGGATAAAGGACCGCGTTAATTAGTTCGTCTTGGGATACGCTACGCGTTCTACTTCAGCGGGCGGTTTCTATGTGTATTTTGCATATGTAATGACTTAAGCTAGCCAGATCGACCTCACAGGGTCGGTAGGCTTGGTTGCGTTGGCGGGAAATCCAAATCAGAAACTTGGAATCCGGCGCACGCGACTGCTGGCGCCTCCTTCGACTGCGTTACCACGCGCCTGTGCTTTGCATTTGCTTTCACCACTTGCTTTGCTTTCCAAGCTTCATTTTCATTAGTAGTAGAACACAGAACATTTGTTGAGCCAAAAATGATACAAAAATAGTTGAGCACAAAAGAATACGGCAAAAGTTGGCTTTAGAAAGATTAGCAGAAGAGAAGAACAATTATTGCGCCTAAAGTGACACAAAGGGGCGCGTGTAGCGCAGTCGGAGGAGGCGCCGGCTGTCGCGTGCACCCGACACCAGGTTCCTGGTTCGGATTTCCCGCCCAGGCCAACCAAGCCTTCCAAACCTCCGGGGTCGGTGAATTGGTACCAGACTTGTCTGGGAAGGATAGAGCGCCTGACTTGTTTATCGGCTGGCCACCGCAAGTCATTGTATGGCCAAATACGCATTCATGTCGCCTCCACGACATCCCGTAGAAGTAGAATGCGTGGCGCATCCCAAAAGGGATTGAGTAACGCCGTCCTTTATCTTTATCTTATCTTAAAGTAACACAAAATTTGTTGATCACAAAGGATTACAAGAAAAGGCTGCTTTTTGAAGATTTGCAAAAAACGATTTCCTCCATGAATTGCCTAACGCGAAAAGTGCTTTTTTTCAAAGAGACTCAGCAGCTTACTCACTGAAAAGATAATCTATCAAAATATCGTTTATTCTTTTTTAAAGTTATTATTTTTAGACCAATTTGCAGTTAATTTCCCGAATATCCTTTCTGTTCAAAAAAGTTTTTGACCTGTAAGCGACCTCACCAGAGAAATGAGAAACTGTGCAGGAACTTCATCACAAGTTATATTTGTAAGGGAAATCTTCACTTTACTGCTCCCCATAGTTTCCGAAAGATATTGTGGCTGATTCACTTGCCTCTGCATCGGATGGTGGTATGTACATTAACGCTGATGAACATTTTAGAAAAGTCTGTAAAATATTGTATGATATCGTGTTTTAGGCAATGAGTAAATGAATAGACGATACCCGAATCCGGTGAGTGCCTACGAAAATGACTATCCATAGGCCAGTTGTATGTGTATGAGAGACAGCACTTTTGCCTGATGCTTGAAACAAGCTATCAGAAACTGGCAGTATTATTATGATAGCGATCCTGAGGCACGTGAAGATCTGGTAGTAAATAAACCATGTCAAAGCGATGGTGCTCCAGACCAGGGATGGGCGGAAATTTTGAAAATTTTCCCAGAAAACAGAAAACAGAAAATCGCTTTTGTCAGAAAACAGAAATCAGAAAACAGAAAAGCCAAAAACGCCAGAAAACAGAAAATCAGAAAACAGAAAATTTCGAAAATATCATACGACCTAATTATTCTACCAAAAGATCCATTTTTCCAGTAGCAAATCCTTTTCTATGTTTAGAAATGTAGTCGTAAACTAGCGTTTTAACTTGCAGGCGTTCATAAAAAACTCTAGTACACTCCAGATTCAATACAATCAGCAAATTGTAAATTTTGACTGATGGATCCTAGGAGTCTCGTCATTTGAAGCATGCAACATTACTGATAAGCTCCGTTTCACAGCTAACACCCCAATTAATGGTCCAACTAGTAAGAAAATGGCTTTTCAGAGTATCGAACACAATGAAGCGTTATGAGGAGAAATGGTAATCATATAATGAAGAGGAAGTTTTAAGTGACTGTTCGTTTTTTCTACTGCATTGCTTGAGTTCATAGACACCCTCGCAACATACCCTAAAGCTGTGCAGAGATTCCCTGATTACTACTGGCTGCGGCAGACCTTCGAGAATACTTCTCCTCAAAAGTGATCTAGTTTCCGCGTAGCTGAAAGATTCCAATTCACCAATGCACTTTTCAGCACCTAGGTACTCCTTAGCAGACTAAAGACACTTGTGTGCTTGTGCACTGGATTGATATTTCACAGAACAATACGATATTGTAACTGAAGGGGCTGTCCGCACAACAGTTTGGTGAAAGTTCTATCTTGAATGGGAAGAAATTATTGTATAGAATAGGGTCAAGCATATACCATCTCCATCATATTATTATTATTATTATTATTATTATTTCTATTCATATCTACATCTTGGTGGAAGACCAGCAGAGCCTTCTTGCATTACAAGAAGGGAAACGTGCACGACATTGGCAACTATCGCCAAATCTGCCTGCTGTCCGTGTCTACAAGCCGTTCACTCGAGTCATCCTTAACAGGATCAGCCGAGCACGACGAAGGACAGCCAGCGTTTCTACTCAGCACGTCAGAGTCCTTCGAGAGCAGTACAGTGGATTCACAACCAAGATCTCACCATTCGACAAAGACGTCGTCATCGACGTGATGAGAGAAGATCGGTAAAGGGATACCATATCCCCAAAGCTCTTCAGCGCCACCATCGAAATCGTCATGAGCGAATTAGAAGGGCAAGACCTGAGAGTGAAAGACGACAGCCGGCATCTGCTCCATCTTCGCTTTGCTGACGACATCGTGCTCATAACACCGAGCATCAGCCAGGTGGAGCGAATGCTGGCCGACTTCGATCGCGTATGTGGGAACGTTGGACTGCAGCTGAATCTTACGAAGACGATGATCATGAGGAGCGGACAAGTTTCTGATGCCCCATTCTCGCTCAATGGAACGAACATTTCCGAATGCTCCAGCTACGTGTATCTGGTTCGCAAAGTCAATATGGCCAACGACCTAGCGCCGGAGTTGAGCAGGAGGAAACGAACGGCTTGGGGAGCTTTCAAGAGCTCGCCTTTTCGACTCTACTGTTCTTGCTACACTAATACACGACTCAAAGGCCTGGGCCATACGAAAGCAGGATGAACACGCGATCAGCGCCGCGCAGCGTGGAATCGAGAGGAGGAGTGACACAACTCACGCAAGTGAGAGGAGGCTCGTCGACGAGCTTCGTCGACGTTTGAAGATCAGAGACGCTGTCGCATAGGCCAAGTCGTCGAAAATTAGGTGGGCCGGCCACGTAATGCGCTTCACAGACACCTGCTGGACGAGAGCCGTCACCGACTCGATCCGCTGGATGTCAAAGAACACCAGGACGCCCAGCAACTCGCTGGTCGAACTTCTTCGTGAATGCCTTGAACGAGCGATATGACGATTTCCGGACCCCTGCAGCGCAAAGGATCCATTGGTGCACTCTGGCACGTGACGCGAACGCAATGAGACGCTGCTTGTGCCCGCTTGAACAACTCGATGATCAATAGGATGAAAGATGATGCAGGTGATTCATGAAAAATTTCACGTATCACTACTGTATCACTGCATCAGCAAAATCAAAGCTAACTAAGACTTTCTGTCTCCAATTTTTGACAACTAAAAGCTGAGCAATGTCCAGAGTTAGAAAAGCTCTTTGCCAAAGGCTTTGCAGAAAGCGTTCACTTAGGATGACCGGCCAACATTTTGAATTTTTAAACCGGAGGTGGAGAATAGCCCTGCCCACAGTAACTCTAGGACAATTAGTCAATACAAAATTAAATCCCAACAAAACACTAGTTTTATAGTTTTAATATAAAATTTTAAGTGATCGTAGATAGTCCATGATACTGCTAATATCAAAAAGAATACGAAGCCAAATTATGAAAGTCGAGAAATGTCCTATGAAGGAACTCCTCAGCAGCACTTATACAATCAGTCAAGCAAACAAAGCGGCATGCACATTCAAAAACGTCTCATGCTTGCCATTTAAGATAGTTTAGATACACTAATTTAGAATGAAACTCATGGTTCTGTTATGCTCTTGGGTTCTTGTGATAGGATTTCCATGACACAATCTTGTTTGCAGCTATATTTTCTGTTTTCTGGTCAAATTTTGGCCATTTTCCCAGAAAACAGAAAACAGAAAAAAATTGCCCAAAATGGCCAGAAAATCAGAAAACAGAAATTCCGCCCATCCCCGCTCCAGACCCCTTTGTATTAGAACCACGGCAAGGTGCTTGATGGGAGAACGTAGTGAAACCATGAAAACCAATAGGTGGTTAACAAGCCCAACCCTGGAACCTCACATCGCGCTAATTCACCAACGGTATCACCATCATCTTCTCACCCCTACAAAACAAAAACACGGAGAGTGGGCACCAAGAAGTAGAGAGCATATGGAGAAGAATTGCATGTTGTAATTTTCTAGCCTGGGTATCCTCTCTGTATTTGATCTAGGAGCGCGTCAGTGTACGTATAGAACAGCGATGCAGATCTCGATCTTTCAGAAGGCAGTACATAATGAGGTGGAGCGTGCCACGACCGTCAGCCAACAGCAGGACAGTGCCGCAACGTCTGTTCGCCTCCATCGAGCTGGACGAATTCCGACTGTGTGGCGCTTTTGTTGAAGATTCCGTTTACATATAATAGCGCCTGTTGACACTTTGTGATCCTCTGGGTTCCAAGTACAATATGAACGACAAGACAAAAGCTTTAGGGATGTTCTGCTGAAAGCGGTCATGGACAAAGCCTAAAGATCAGTGTGTAGTTTCTAAGGTGGACACTGGTTCGTTGAAATGGCTTATGCTCTGGCGTCTTTTTCCACAGAGGCTTTCCCATTCCTAATTTGGGCCCTCTAACGCTGTCAAAGGGGCAGACACCCATAGGCACCCTTGGAACGACTGTCAACAAAGCATAAGTCTTAGGCCTATGTTATACTTCGGCGACGCGTCGCCGACGCTGCGACACGTCAGCGACGGCCCGTCACCGACGTCGGCCGACGCTGACGTCACCAGCGACGTCGCCGACGTCGCCACAGACGCAGCCGACGTCGCCACAGACGCCGCCGACGTCGCCACAGACGCCGCCGACGTCGCCACAGACGCGTGGTCGACGTCGTCAACAGATTCTGTGGCAGCGTCGGGGACATCGTTGACAGGAGAGCATCGGAGCGCATTTTTAGCATCGGAGCGCGCTTTCAATGTCATCATTTGGCCGCCATGAGCAGGGCTACGCCCCCTGGCATAGCTGCTATAATTTGCCTATAGCAGGCTATCTGACCCACTATACCCTGAAGTCACTGCCCGCGATATGCCGCGGGGTATACGCCATTGGCCAATAGCCTTTTCCGCCGCCCAGTAGCTGCAGTTATGCTGATTAACCTCTCCATTCAGCTTTAATGTTGCTTCATCAGTCCCCAGAACCCGTTTCGGAAAATAGGTCTGCTGCCCACATTTAAATTCTGTAATCACTAAACTCGCATGCTACGTGTCTTTCACGTCGTTGTCAAGTTCTAAACATCAAAAAAGCAGATAAAAACAGACGTGTGCATGGCGCAATCTATACGTTCATACGTCAAAAAATTCCTATTTGCTTAAGATTTTATATGAGCATTTAACTTCTTCGGTACCTTTTTGTGACCAAAGTTATCACCTTTCTAACAGTGCATTCATTTCTTGAGACACCCAGTATTATTAGAATTAGGCAGTATAAAAAAAACACTCACTTCCGTCTATCAGGTAGAGATACGTATATTTTTATGCCTTTTTTCTGTTGAAACTCTGTTATCTGCCTCAATTTCGTTGTTTGTTAAAGAACACACCAAAGTAACTTTTTACATATTTTTCTGCAAGCCTTAAAGAAAACATTTTTCGTTGGAATAGAACTGCTACATATTAAAAACCACAAGAATTCTGTGAAGTCCTCATGTGACTAACTTTAAATGGACATGAAGAGTAAAAAAGGCACCATTTGTGCCCGCAAGATGGGCGTTTTTGCACTTTCGATTTCGTAATTCGAGGTCCGCCGAGGATGTTGACAGTGCCGGGAACGAAGAACCCACCCACAAACAAAATACTCCCTCTGAGCGCATTTTTTCCCAGCCTTGAATGAGGCCGGCGACGGCCCGTCGCCGTGCACAGCGCGGCGACCGACCCACGGACGACGTCGCCACCGACGTCGCCGCCGACGTCGCCGCCGACGTCTGTGGCGACGTCGGTGGCGACGTCGGCGGCGGAAGTATAACACCCCCCTGCGGAGCTCTCGGCGACGTCGTCGGCGACGCTGTGTTGGGCGGGCTGCCACGCAGTGCGTAGCTGCCCGCAAAGCACAGCGTCGCCGACGTCGGCCGACGCGTCGCCGAAGTATAACATTGGCCTTAAAGGTGGGAGCGTCGACCATGTCTTGTATGTATTGGTCATTCAACGGCATTGCCGTTTCTTAAAACGTTTTTGCCTGAATTTCTTTTTTTTTTTGTAAAGCTGTGAGACTTTGTGATGGTGGATCAATAGCACCTAGGGTTTATTATGTGCAGGTTTTTCCGATGTTTGGTGCTTCATATCATTGTAATCGTCCTTGCATGGAAATGCCCAGTGTTGTCAATTGTACAAAAAATAGAATGCATATCATATAAAAACAATAAATCTGTATAGAGTTTCAACGTATTGCTCGCCTGTCGGTGGTTATGGCCTTGCTACACAGCTTCTGTTCTTGTTGTATCGATCTTCTGTTGGTGGAAGTTGAAGCAGCAGAATCAAGTGTGTAGTCATTTGTTGAAAAGCGGTCAGTAGATTCGCTGACCTTATATCTTGGAGCAAAGAAGGAAAGTAGCATGTATCTCCTCTCGTACCTTAGGTTATCAAGAGACGGCAGCAAAGCTTCTATTTATCCCTGTCGCGTGTTAGGCCTTATGCATACTTCCCGTCGCCGCGATCGAATCGCGGCGATGGCTTTTGCAGAGCGACGCGAAGGAATTTGAACTTCTCAGTGTTCGTCGCATCACCGATCGCTCTGCAAGGGAGCGTGACGGCGATCCGTCCAGGACCAATGCTAAACACCGCGCGCGGCGCGAAAAAGTATGCCATGCCCGCGATGGACGCGGGAAGCCATCGCGCATGCTGTCCGCCACTGTTGCAGCGGCCGCGGCGTAGCTTCCTTTGACTATTCCACCGCGTGCGGCAGAATGGCCATGAAATGAGCACCGCGATGGCATCGCGGAGATGGAAGTATGCCTCCGGCCTTAGCGTGCTCTGGTGGGCCCAACTTACCCAAAAGACACGAACAGTGGCATATATTTTTTCAGGACTCCCCATAACAAAAAAGTCTATCGAACGAGTTAGTGGGCATTCTGTTGTTTTTCCCATATGTTGAGTAATCCATTTGGTAAGGGCTGTCGCCAACGAGTGTCAGTGAAACACACTGGCTGGTCCACCTAATTTTCGAGAACTTAGCTCAAACGACAGCGATCCGCTAACGCCGACGAAGCTCGAATCATACAGTTAGAGGACTTCACCACTCGTCTATCGTATCCTCGCTTCAGCGATGCGCGATGCTGGCCGCGTGATCGTCCTGCTTTCGGTGGGACCAAGCTTCAGGTCTTGTTCATACTTAGCGACGGCAGCGCTCGGGAAGTATGAACAGGTGACTGCAGCGACGGAAGCGACAGCGCTCGAGTGAACATGGACAGTTTTCGGTGGCTCGGTTTTAATCCATTTCCATGTTTTGCACTGGCGGCGAGTTGCTCTTGTCCTGAAGTATGAACAGGCCCTCAGGGGTTGGTGGATTGGTGCCAAACTTCATTCGGAAAGGTTAAAATACCGATGCCGAAATAGAAGTGCACAGTATGCCCAAAAGGGATTGATTAATGCCGAAGGCACAAAAGGGATTGATTATTACCGTCCGGCACAAATCTAGAACGGGGGTCCTTCTTTCCTCCTCATAATGTAAGCCGAATTGGCACACAAATAGTAGAAGAAACCGTTAAGCATAGAAGAAACCGTGCGTATACACTGTAACTTTAGAAGGACATCTAGGTCTGCTGGGGCTAGAGGGTAACGCTGTCATTTATCGAGACTGTCCTCTCTAGACTTTCACCCGCCATCCTTCATCCTGTTTATGCTTCACCCTTTTCCCATCTTACCAGAGAAGGGTCTCAGGCGTATGGCGGAACGAGAGAAACGAATACCACTTAGGAATCTCCACGAACTGCAATAAAGTAAGTTCCATATTACAAAGTCTTTGAACCTACCGAGTTAGTGGCCCTGAGGGTTTAATATGGGCAGCGCGACAGGAGGTACACGAGGAATACGGTAGGTAATGGTCATCGATTTCGCCCAAACTCCAGCGTCATACA
This sequence comes from Heligmosomoides polygyrus polygyrus, assembly GCA_947396885.1. Lineage (NCBI taxonomy): Eukaryota > Metazoa > Nematoda > Chromadorea > Rhabditida > Heligmosomidae > Heligmosomoides > Heligmosomoides polygyrus. The sequence goes on along the minus strand of OX377204.1, from coordinate 80,045,090 downwards.
AAAAAGTGATGTTAGATTGGTGATCAGCACCCCAAATAACCCCCTAGGCGAAGTTTGGGCAAAATCGGTGATTATGATCTCGACAACCTTAGGCTTGAGTTGGTCCGATTGATTCGTACTTAGGCGGACGCTCTGAGTAATCGCGCCGACCAATGACGCGCGGCTGTCCGGCAGCCGGATGACTCATACGTCCGCATCCACAGGGAGGGTATGGGAGTCCGGATAAGCTGCATTGAGGAGAACAGCGTGAAGTAAACCCAGTTATTTTCGAGGCAGTGGCGGAAACTGCGCGAAAACGTCATTATAAACAATTTGCTTCAATTTTTAATATTACACCTCTCTTTATGCCGGCCTTCTCGTCCTTATTTTTGAAGTGAAGATTTGAAAAGTAGTAGCCCTGCTAACCTTCAGTCCATTTTCCACCTATTCGTCACCTCAGTTTTCGTCAAGCAGCGGGTGATAGTGAGAGCACTCTTGATATGCTGGGCAGAAAAGGCGTTCATTCTCGAATGCAATAGCACAAGCACCCAGGCTACTATTAGCCTTATCTAGTCCACAGTGCATTTGTTTCCTGAGGTGCCAAAACAGATTCTTGCTTTCTTATTGTTTCCTTTCACTTTGGGAAGATCCAATCTCCATGTGTTGCCAACCAGAAAATGAGTCATAAAGTTTTAACTACGGCTGGTCCCATATGGAAGGCCAAGAAATCAGTGAATTCGTGAGCAAATGTGCAGTTAAAGTTCTTAAGACGAGGGAGCATCACTTGTTGTCCTTGGATTATGAAACTTTTTATTGATCTGCAAGACACTAGTTCCTATAGGACCTTTTGTGTAGCTTTCAGGACTGCCTAACTACTGCATGTGTATAAATAGGAGAGCTCTCGTTCTTCATTATACTGAGCATTTTTTGTTTCCTAAATCATGACAGATGGATCATGATTCTACTCTACTTCTACTAAATTCTGACAGCTGTAGCCTAGAGTCGAGAACAGAATACAACACGGGTGAAAGGGTACTGTTTACAAGTGCTTAGAAGCCATGCGTACTCCTCTTCGGAACATAAAACAACTGAAAGAACGTCTTCTCACCACGGTTTCTGCTGTGTCTGCTGTACATCGCTAGAAGACACAGTATGAGTCATCGGCCGCGCGCCATTGGTCGGGGCGATGACTCAGAGGGTCCGCCTAAGTGCGAATCAATCAGACCGGCTTGAGTTATACTCCCGCGGAAGCATCCGCGGAAGGGCGGGAATCGCGCCGAGACTCCTCACCTGGCCAATCGCCGCGCCTCGCCACGCCCGTCTCCGCCGTGCACCATTGGTCTGCGGACGTTCCGCGGATGCTCCCGCGGGAGTATATCAGAGGCCTTAGTCACCCGTACATACCGCAACCTACCGTACTCTAGCGTAAAACGAAAGACGGATGTCAGATTCGTGATCAGCACATCAAATAACCCCCGGAGGCGAAGTTTGGGCGAAAAATTTTTTTCGACCTTCCGAAAGTACAATCGTGCCGATGTTCATACTTCGCGACAAGAGCGAGTCGTCGCCCGTGCAAAACGATTAAAACCGAGCGCGCGCGTGCTACGCAGTGCGTAGCACCCCGCGCAACACTATCGCCAACAACAGCGTCGCCGAAGTATAACATAGGCCATACTCGAGCGCCGGCGCTGTCGCTCCAGTCGCTCTTGTCGCTCTAGTCGCTCCAGTCGCTGCTGTAGCCTGTTCATACTTCCTCGTGGCTCTTGTCGCTGCTGTCGCGAAGTATGAACAGGCCCATACGAACGATGGAGATTCTAGTAGTAGCGTCCCTTTTCGCCGCTCTGACAACTCTTGCGGCTCTTCCCCGGCTAGGAAAAACGCTGAAAAACATTCTGTTCCATCGGAGGTTCTTTGTTGGGATATCTATGTCTAGGAGAAAGCATCCCCTGTATAAATTGGATCCGAATGAATCATTTTCGGATATCCCGATCCGAATCATCCAAAAAATCCGAGGCCCGCGAAATTGTCCGTATCCAAATCTCTCAAAGACCCGGGTCCCGAAATCGGCGTTACCCAAACCATCCAATTATCCGGAGATCTCCGTTAGGACCCATTGTACCGAATGAATCACTTTCATATATCCCGAGGAGAACGGTCCAAAATTTTGAGGACTGCAGAACCGCCGTTGTCCGAACCTCCACAAGTCTCAGCTTCGCGGGATTAGCGCTATTCGAATCCAGCTTCCAATTATCCGAAGGATTTCGATAGGATCCGATGTATGATCTCCTGGATGTATAGTACTCGTCTTCTAGTTCAAGCATCTCTGTGACGAAAAATCCCCGAGCCCCGGCCTGCCGCACGGACCGCCGAATTGGCGATTCGAATTGCGCGCGCCTACCGTGCGTGGTGTGCGGTCGCGGCGCGGTCGATGGCAGTTATCGATCGCCGTGTTCGCCACCTCCTCATTGCACGTTCCTCGTCGTCCGGTCATCTGCTGTCCTTGGCATCGCCTTTTCTCCTCCGCGTCATCAGCGTTTCTGCAAGAATGTGTTGGCTAGTGCTCTGTGGAAGCGTCTCTTCGAAAAGGGCTCCAAAACTGCAGAATGACGTGTTGGACGCGTGTTCCTACGGTGTTCGTCTCCTTCAGAAGCAGTCGGCGTTTATTTTGCTTCAAGTCTGCTTAACTATGAGCATTATTTACTGTGAAGGCGCAATGTGGCTCAGGGGGGGTCACCCCTCCTACTCAGTTGTTGTCCGCCTTAGTAAAGGATACGTGTGTGTGAAATTACATCGGAAATGGCCTACCTCAGTTCACTGTAGGGGTAGAACACACCAGTGCTGCAAAAAAATTCCGGTTTCAAAAAGCACAAACCGTTGTGTAGGGGGGTGACCCCCCCTGAGCCACATTGCGCCACTGTGAACGTGATCCACCACCAAAGACACTAGAGGGGAGACGTTTGTCTGCAAACCAGCAAAGCCCGTAACGCCCAAAACGCGTGCTTCAGCTAATTGAGTGCAGTGGAGTATTGCTTCTACCGCTACGATGAAAGTGGATTATTCCACTCTAGAGCACATTCTTGCACTAGTTAAAGATGTCAGATTCGTGATCAGCACCCCAAATAACCCCCTTATTAACGGTATGGATGGTCTCCGACCGAATCGTGAAAAAACGGATGTCAGATCCATGATCAGCACCCCAAATAATCCACCCCGGTGCAATCCCTGTCAGGGGCCAGTCCATTATGAATTGTCGACCGAAGTCGCGTCGGTGGAGTCAGAACTTTTAACTAGTGCCCATATCCGAAGTTCCTGCAGTGCATATATATGACCTGGGGCCGGATTTATCAGCGACTTGCAGCAATTTAACGGAGAAAACAGCCGAAATCCCTGATAACGCGCCTTATCGAAGAGATGTTTCACCATATCGCTTGATAAGCGGCGCTATCAGGGATTTCAGTTGTATTCCCTCCGTTAAATTGCTCTAATCGTAAGTCGTTGATGAATCCGGCCCTGGTCACCTTGAAGCGCTATGAGGGAAATTGACCGTGCAATGTATATCCTTGATAGACTCACTTGTTAAGATAAGGGGTTTAAATAGGTCACCCGTACTCAGTGGTTGTACGCCTTGGTGAGAAGGCACATGCATGTCCAATTGCATCAGAAAGGTACTACTTCGGTTCAGCGTAGGCGTTGAGCTCACCACTGCTGCAAAAAAAAAAATTCTGGTTACGTACAGCGCAAAAAGTCTTACATGATGATTCCCTCCCGAGACTATTTGCACCAGATATGGTGTGGCTCGTCTTATTCAAGCGCCGTCTAGCAAAGTGCGCTCTCAGGAGGAAGATTGGAAAATTGATACTAATTAGAGAGCATTCCATATATAGTATTGCTTGAGAACGGTAATAGGATTGAAATCAGCGCGGTTCTGTCACGTTGTCGTGCTACAGCGCAGATTGAGCCGTTGGTGCAGGATTCATTTTGGGAAATAGACCACCGAGAGAACGGGGTTCTACGCATCCACGGCTATTTTGGTAGCAGAGCCTTATCGCTTCCGTTATCCTCTTTCTTTTGTATATAGTTTTCATTCTACACGGGTAAGTAATTGGTCTGTTCGTCTTCCGGTGTTCATCAAGTCATAAATTATAAGATTTATGGGTTGAGACGATAGAAGATTCATGGGTTGAGACGATAATTTCAACAATACACTGCACTCTACACCTACTGAGCTACATGGAAGACCCTTCAGGTGCAATTGAAATGCGGAGCTTCTCACGGGTTTGTTCATACGGTTCCCTGGCGACTCGTCCCTTGAGGATACTTCTGCCACGGACGGGTGTTTTGCACCACCCGCCTCTATTTCGCGTTGAGATCCCTTGTGTGCTGCATAAGTTCTAGTCGGCACACACGCTTTTTGGTTTGTAGTTGCAGTCGTAGGTAGTTCATAACAAACAGTGACGAGCTGTCGCCATCCCCCCTCCACTGTTCATACATCGCGAAGAGCGCGGAATCGTCTGCTACTGGACAACTAGTCGATTAAGCCACTCATGTCTTTCTCATCCACATCCGCGACGTCTAGAGAAGGGTGACAGACGTCTATTATCACCGAGTTCTTCACCATATTTCGGCGCAGCGATTGGTTAGGCAGTTTCCTTTGATAATATTTAGGAGTCAGTCCTGGCTCTGTACATAGTCCGCGACGGGAGCGAAATTGTCGCTCGGGCAAAGAATTCGTTGCAGACAGTGAGCAGACCTCTAGTTGGAAGTGTTCAAATCCTTTATTCTTTTATTTCATAGCAGTACCTCAAACCTAGACCTTCATTTTGACAGACTTCAACCTGTGGGAAGTAAGTGGAGTTCTCAGTCAGAACCAGGCAGACGCATGACAATATGCGGGCCCAGGACTAACCAACAGTTGATTAGGATTTTCAGTATTTTAATGGAGCGTAAATTTTATCAGCGGTTACTTGGACGATAGATGTGCTCTGTTTTCCTTCTGGCGAGAAAGAAAGAAGCAGTACGAACGTATTGTTTGAGGGCTCTTCTTCTACCTACTTATAAACGAGATGGCTTCATTTTGCGTCGCAATTCACTTAAACGAAATGCTGTGATTACCACAAGAACAAAAGCGGTGAGTAACGGAACAACAAGAGGGAAAAATCAGTCTTTGTGAAGTATTCATAGGAATGGCGAGAAGGTGAAGGCCATGAATCCTATTATGTTTTGAATCCCTTCTGCATCTTATTTGTCGCAGGTACACTAGTCGGAGGATTAGGTAGATTGGCCATTCCTCCAATTGCTAGCCTTAGATCGAGAACTCATCATCCTCTTTTCCTCGTTGTTGCATCACAAACATTTTTGATTCCGCAGACGCTTCCATATTTCGAAGAGCATGATCTCATCGCGTTCTTCAGCTTTCAGGGAACCGTTATTATACAAACATGGGGGACAATGATAGCAAACATGACGAGGGAAATCCACTCTCTGTTATTCAGTCGGCAGGAACCAAGAGGGGTCAGGACTCCTATGACGGGCCGGCAAGCAAGAGAGCCCATGTCGATGGGGATGACAGTGAGTTTCCACTCCTCGTTCTCACACTTCGCTTTGCAAGTCTCATTGGTTTGCAGACAATCTGGCCGTGAAGATTCTTATTCCTTCGGCGGCAGTTGGAGCAATTATCGGGAAAGGTGGAGAAGCAATGCGAAATCTGAAGAATGATCACAATTGCAGAGTTCAAATGAGCAAAAGCTCAGAGACCTACCCAGGTAAGCGATGGCTTCCGGCGACCGCGCTCGTTAAAAAATAGTTGTTGTTTTCAGGTACAAGCGAGCGTATTTGCCTTGTGAAGGGACGCGTGCAGAACGTACTGGGCGTTATTGATGTCATACTACAGAAGATTCGTGAGAAATGCGAAGGGTCGACGAGCTCAGATGCTTTCGACCATAAAGGAGTTAGCCGTGGAAATGAGGTTTATAGCTAACGCTGCTATTTTTGGGGTCGCGGTGCAAGTCTTGTAATAGTTTAAAAGGGAAACGGATAAGCATCAGAGCTCGAGAACATGTCCTAGAGTGGCAAATGCTACGATGCTCGTACGCTGCGCTAGCCCTTTCCCCGAATTTCTCTAACATCTGTCGCGCCCTCGGGTGCGAAATGGACCGCATTAATGAAGTGGGAGGGATACTTATAGAAGATGGGGAGGAGGTGGGTACCGACTTTAGCACTGAGGATTACTGGTTCGTGTCTTCAGATGAAATGCATCACGTGAGCATGTTAAAGTTTGATTCTGTTAAAAGCCTAAAGCTAGTTTGGCTGAAGAAAAAAATAGTACAGTGATTAACAGTAACAGTAGTGATGTGGCAGATATCATGCTAAGGGGCTATTCAAGTAGAGGATGGGGAGCTTCATTCTGATTGTGATGAAAAGAACACTGAACAGGAACAACAGAAATCACGCGTGGCGCTACGCCGTTCTGTGGTACCAGATATTGATTCCCTCATTTTCTGAGCGCCGAGATATGCCTTGTTCCGAATGAGACTTAGGTACAGGTCTAGAGAAGGGAGTCCTTATTTTTATTTTTCCACGTAAAATCCAACCCTTATTTTGTCCACGTAAAATGTTTGAATGGGGTAGCTGTAGCTGAAGTCGTAGTTCGTATATTTCACCTAATGTGAGCTTGCACAGCTGATATCGGTGCCCTGAGCTAAAAAATTACAACCTAGGGGTCCACTCAGTCAGCCGTCATTCGTTCGCTTGTTGAAGAGGGAAAGTGGTCTCTTTCTGGGATTTTCTCATCATGAGCTTTACCTGAGGAATTTCTGAGTTCAGAAGTCTGTGGGCATCGTTTTCGAAAATCCCGTAAATCGTAATATGATGGAGAATGCATATTGGGGCCAGATTCATCAAGATTTTCAGCAATTTAACGGTGAAAATATTGCTGAAATCTCTGACTGCACGGCTTATCATGGTGAAATGTTTCACCATCTCGCTTGAAAAGCCGCATTACCTGGGATTTCGGAAGTATTTTCACCGTTAGATTGCTGTAAGTCATTGATGAATCGGGCCCATGAAGTATTCAAGACTAAAACGAGCACACTAGCACCGGATCATACTAAACGTGTGTCTTGGTTATCTTTAGGTGACGAATGGAAGGGTAATCTTACCTTGGTTGCTAATTGGTCTACCTTCTCTCACGTCTGCGTTTTTAGGTGAAGATTGTCATGCCGAATACATCAGCTGGTATGGTTATTGGAAAATCCGGTGCCAATATCAAAGACATCCGAGAGACGTACGGCTGCCAGATTCAGGTTTGTCCCACATGTGGCTGTAACGTGTTACTTCGTCAACCAAGCTTGTGATTTTAAGGTGTTCCCCAAGGCAGGATCCGCAGAGGCTCAGAGTTCTCTGGAGCGAATCGTGACGTTGGCACATGAGGACCATCAGGTTGGAGATTTGGACGAGGGGTGAATATCTCCTTGGATCCAAAATTTCACTATTCGCTATGATTTTCAGCAACTGATCCAAGCGACAGCTCGTGTTCTGGAGAAGGTTGTCGCCGATCCGCACCACACCAGCGAGATCAATAAGGAGGACTTTGGCGCAAAGCCCGGTGGACCTGTGAGAGTGAGTATCATCGCCCGAATTATGTGAAGCTACTAATTTTCCGGTGTAGCGTGTTCAGACCGGAAACACTTCGTTCACGTCGTCGTCGGCGTTCAGCAACGGCGGAACCTCTACCACATTCAACACCGCTGCCACAGCGTTTTCAACTCCGAACTACGGATACAGTGCTAATCAGCAGCAGACCCTCAAGTTCAACCCCATGAGTGGACTCGGGAATCAGGAGGTACTTGCCTTCACCAGTTGTTGGGTTAACATCGTAAATCAAATCCACTTCAGTTGCTGTCTTTCCTCGACAATCTTCAGTCCACCCTTCGCTCATCGGGCTTCAATGAGGCCAGTGTTGCAGAGGTGATGCAGGCAATGCAGGTTTGTAGTTTCGCAATATCGGCTGCGCAGAGAAATGGTTTCTGTAATAGATTTGAGTGGGGTTGGCTATTGGTTCAACGACATTTTTAGTGTTGTCGTTGAAGACGCAGCTGTTAGCAATTAGATGGTGTGTCAGTATTTCAGTTGGCCTAAAAATCTGAGTTTTATTGTTTGGAAAGAATGGCTAAGGTCTTCGACCGGTAAGCCGAGGGCAAATCGCAACTCAGTTTAGGAACACGTAGTTTTTTTTTTCAAGAGACAGCTACAGTTCGATCTACGATGTTAGTTGGTATTCCAATCCTGCTGTAGATCATGAGTAATCGAAAACAACCATGTAGCAAGGTTTGTAGCAAGCAAGGAATGCTTGTCTTTTCTCATTAATCTTTTTGACTTCACTGTGAGGAAAGGTTATTGCCATCAATCATGGTAAGTATTGTAGTAGCTGACGGTGATTGCTCTATGAGCTGCGCTAGGTACCCAAATCCAGTAGAGATACGATCACGCTTGGGCCGTGCTAGTGTTTTAAAGTTGATTACTACTATTGTATGTCATTCGTGGAGACGATGTGCACTAATCTTGAGGCGAAGCATTTTGCGAGTGAAGCAGACCTCTAAGAATGGTTTAGAAAAACGAGGCGAAGACACTAGGTCTGCTAAATAGGGCTGCGACGAGCAAGGGTTTTGAGAAACTTCTAGGTGCTTTATGTTTGAGGTGTATGGAAGTGGTAATTTAATACGAGTCTCGTTGAATACTCACGTGAACCATGTCGGCACACCCGCTTTTCATTCAGAAGTTGAAGTGTTTTTAAAGGTGATCTACCTGAAATAGCAGCCTTTCTTGGCGGTTGTGAAGTCGTCGTAGAAAGACACAACAAAGGACGTCAGAATATCATTAAAGCTAGTAAAGATTGCCATCAGTTATGCGTATAATGCATAGTGGAAGACCGGCAAGCGGCTGTCTAGTTTTGAGAGTTACAAGGAATGTGAGCAGGTACCTAACTCTCTAACCTGCCACTGTTCCCAGTTTCTAATTGGAACAGATTTGTAGCAGTGATGTCAGTCGACGGTGATTCGAGTGTTTCTAAGTCCTGCTAATGCTTAGAGAAATGATGGTTATTTAATTTCCATAATATCAGGTATAAAGATGCAGAGGGAAGACATTTTTTTGGTTTTAATTTAAGCCTAAAGCTCTTATTATTAGTGGTCGTTAATAGAATCAAGGGTGGACTGTGACCAAATGTTTGATTGGGGGTGGTGCAATCTAACGCATAGCTTTCGGTCTTGTAGTTTTATTGCCAGTATAAATCTTGATGGGCGCGTGGTAGGAAGTCGGAGGAGGTGCCTGCCGTCGAATGCATCCGATTCCAAGTTGGTGATTCGGGCTTGCCGCCCAGACCATCCTTCAGGGGTCGGTGAAGTGGTGTCAGATGCGTCTTGGAAGGATAAAACACTGGTTTTTGCATCGGCTGGCCACCGCAATTCATCGTGCAGCTCCAAAAACCCACTCAGATTGCCTCAGATAAATCCCGTAGCAGTAGAATGCGAGGCTCGTCCCAGAAGAAATTGGATAGTACCGTCCATCCTTTTTACAGTTATGAAGTTTGATGAGAACTAGTGTTGAGCGGGTTAATGACATACGTCTTGATCATAATGTTTCAAACGCCAGCGAGACGAATGTCAGTTGCATCGTCTGTCTTTTCAAGGTGCTCGCCAAGTACAACATCATGGGCCTTGGTCTCGGACTGGGCGTAGCGGCGATGGCTCAGATGAGGTCGGCACAGGAGACCACCCCGCAGATGCCGAGCAACCACGGTGTTGCTGGGTTTGGTGATCAGGGCGGATATGCTGCTGGTGACCAGGTAGGTCGCTTCCATGGCCAGGGAGTTCAGATCCGTTGGCAGTAGAGGCAACCTTATGTGTGAGCAGCGTCCCTCACGAAACACCCACACCAGCTGATTTCTGAGACTTTGTCATCTGTCACCATCCGTTGGCTGCGTCTGTTTTCTTACATGTATCCATGTTGTTATCATATAGCATTGCGGCGTGATCATCGGGATTTTTCGTTTCTTTTCGCAGCTCTGATATGGTATTTTTCCACCGTGATGAAGGCAAAAACACTAACTAAGCGGTATCTGTATTATCGTCGTTCCATCCATTTATTTGTTGTTAAGTTCATTGTGGTCTCATCATTTCCTCTATTTCCTAATAAATCTTTGAGTACTGATTTCTTCGCTCATCGTGGATTGCTAACTCAGCATTAGTTGTGTTCCTGGTTCAAGGCGCTCATATAACAGTTAACATCCTGCTGTGTGGAATCCTCGGTCTCATCGAGCCGACTGAACATCAATCACTCGAACTTGAATTCGCCGCTGAAGCTTCCCGACATCCATCCAGGCTGCTAGAGCATCATCAGTGTTGTTTCTGCTGCTGAGCCGCTGCTGCTGTATGCCATTTGTGACAATATTCACATTCACACGATATTCATATGATCAGCTCCTTCACAATACACATCCAGTTCGATGTCGCATCGCTCCGAATGATCCTCATCCAATTGCAATTCGCGACTCACAATCCAACCAGTTGGTGGCTGTCATGATCTGCCTTCACATATCTTCTGGAACAGCATTTGAGGGTGTCTAGCAAATGGTTCGATTGCCCTGTGTTATGTTGGCCTGATCCCTCAGTCCATGTGTAATAGCTGCCTGCCTAGCCTGCCGTCAATCTGCTTCTGGTGGATGTGCTGCGAAGTGGGTCGGGCGCCGCAGCAAACGGTGAAAATTTCGCAACGTCGGTGATGGTGGAACGTCGCATCTCCGACGAGTCAATCGAATTGGAGGTAATTTTATGTGGATAGATCACTAGCAGTTATAACATTTACGTAGGAATAGGAGATACAACGCGTAGAAATGAGTCATGCGTGAGTCAAATCCAAGCTGGAAATATGGCAATTCCTGCCACTGGCTGATTCAGTAAACTCGAGGAGGAGAAGCCAATGCTTTACAAGCCACTAAAGACTTTTCATCCAGATCCCTTAACCTATTGTCGGCCCGAGAAAGATTTTCACGTAGAGGCTCAGGGAGGAAAGTGTAGAAGTTTCTGAGGTAGATACGCAGGACTAGGTCGCCTTCTGTCAACACCTCAAAATTGGCTAATAAAACATTTACTCTTAATATTTTACAGAATGTACCTAAAGAGAGAAACAGAGAGACCTGCATCTAGACAATAGGCTCACGAATGGGAGCGAATAAAGAGGAATATATGAGTGTCTTCCAGAGAGGAACGCCGTGGTTTTGTAGAGGTCCTTCATATAAGCTCTTATCAGGAGGCATTTCGATGTGAAAAGGCATTTTGCAAAACATTTTCTGCAGCACTAACTATTCTCATAACCACCCAAATCCAAGCATTCGCAGCATTTCAACACAGTTACACGTTTGCGGTACTCGAAGATTTTCACCAACTTATGAGAATAGTGAAGTCGCTACATCTAACTAAAGAGCTTAAAAAGTGGAGACTAGATCCTCTATAAATGCACGCCGATGGATATCTAATGAATTTCTATAGTGGGCCTCACTCCCCACCTCGCATCTAGCCATATTTTCGCCCCTGGAGCAAGCTGCAGTGTAGCGGATTGAGTTTGAGCGCGTCGAAAAGTGAGCCCGTGAATTAAAACTACAGTAAAATGCCTTGTCTGGCGCCTAGTAGTCTAGCATAGAAAGAATTTATAGTGATTCTGAATGAAGCTGGATTCTACTTTCAGAAGGTCATCTCCACTAACGTCTACGGTATGTTTGGTAACAGTGACTGAATAGCAGTGATTATTATTGGTTAAAATTTCCCCACTATGGGAGGGTCTCAAACGTATGTCTTAACGGAATCGATGAATACCATAGCGACAATCTTCAACTTTCAAATAGTAGAGAAGCATGTTTCATTTTTGCAACGCTCTTGAACCTTCGCAGTTAGGGCCCTGGAGTCGCACAGTTTCACAAGGAATTAGTTTCCAAACGTGGAATATGCAGAAAAAAAAACTTCATGACAAGAAGTCCACCCCGAACTCACGCTTATGCAGCAGTATTTTCTCTTTTTATGTATCAAATTGTTGGAAAGTATTGTATTATGGGGCGCGTGGAGCGCAGTCGGAGGAGGCGCCGGCTGTCGCCTGCACCCGATAGCAGGTTCCTAGTTCGAATTTCCCGCCCAGGCCAACTAAGCCTTCCATCCCTCCGTGGTCGGTAAATTAGTACCAGACTTGTCTCGGTAGGATAAAGCACTCTCTTGTTCATCGGCTGGCCACCGCAAGTCATTGTATGGCCAAATACGCATTCAACTCGCTTCCACGACATCCGGTGGAGGTAGAATGCGTGGCGCATCCCAAAAGGGATTGAATAACGCCGTCATTTATCCTTATCCCTTATTGTATTATGAGACTGTGGGATTCCATAGTAAATTTTTAGCGCTCCTAACTTGGTAGGTTTAACGACTTTGCTAAAACGGAACAGCTTCTTCTACCTTTGAACAGTGGACATTTCTCGCGACAGGGTTCATCTTCGCCGCTCATACAATCGGCTGAGACACTTTCCTGGTTGGCTAAAATTGCAGACAAAATCAAACAGCTGTAGGGGAGGTGATATCCTACATTCTGCCGTGTTCAAGCTTAAATATCTCTTAAATGGGTGGTGGCGGAATGAGAAGTCACGCTTTCTGTAGCGGTTGCTTTGTAGTTTTTGTAGAAGGATTAAGTTGCTTGTAATGTTTAGGTACGGATTTTCTGTCAGGCGAGTAACAATTCTCTTTATCCTCGCCGTTAAAATAGTGGGTTTTCAGTTCCTGGAAACTGTGGTGGTTGTTTTGTAACTGAAAATGTCGCATTTGTGAAGGGGACAGGAGGATTATCAGCTGCTCTATCTAGTTTGATTTAATTATGGGATACTCCCTCTAAGCGGTTCCATCATCGAAAATCCCTACGTGTTTTTCTCGTTTTTGAAAGCATCTGGAGGTAAGCCCTGAAGCATTTGACGGCTATCAATCTTCACGTCCCCTAAGATAATCCAAATAAAGGCTTCACCTTGACAGGTGCCGGATACAATCGTTGGAGCTGTGCTGGGTCCGAAAGCGAAGACACTGCAGGAGATCCAACTCTATAGCGGCTGCAAAGTTCAGGTATATAAACGGGATGCCAAGCCAGATTTGCCGGTGGGGACGAGGCTTATCAGGTGAGTGATTGAGGTAGAGCTCTGTTACCTTAAGGAATAACTCGTTCGAATTGGTGCTTTTCAGTCTGGCTGGCGATGAGCGAAGCATGCGCACTTGCCGATTGATGATCGAACGGGTGGTGAATGAGTCGCAAGAGCGCAGGGTGGGGATTCGACCCTAGAGAGAAGTGACACTCCTCATCGATCTCTCTACTTCTCTCTCTGCTCGCCGCCATCCTCACTCCTACCTTCGAGCCATGGCGTTTGTCGTCCAACACTCTCCATCCAGTTGCAGTCGTTCTATTTATGACGTGCTCTCTTCTTCTTCTGCACTTCCTTGACTTCAACCTGAACATACGGGACATTTGGCACATCTCAGTTTTTTCATTAATCGGAAACAAGAGGGAGTAAAATCTCCATGACGCTTTTTGGCCGAATAAAACAACCTATTGAAGTTCTGTTGATGCTATTTATGACGAAGATGTCTCCTGTCTTCATCACGGTGTGTTGATGCTCTAATTGTCTGCAGTTGATAAAATCTTATTTTTGTCTTCTTTCTTCTTCTTCGTTCAACAACTATTGCACACTGAACAATCAAGATGCCTGTCGAACTCTGAACTGAAAGTCTTATCTGCTACATTGTCTGAAGCTCCAGTCTCCCTCACGCTCACCTGCATCACTTCTCACTCTTAAAAGCTTTGTTCGGAATGGAGACGTGTAAGAAGACTGGGGTGCATTTCGCGCTTGTCAAAGAAGCATGCTGCTAAGACGCTGAGAAAATGGTGGAGCTTCCGTTTGCACAGAATAGGACGAACACTAGTTTGCGGTATTCCATATCCCCGTGTTTACCACCGGATATAGATGAGTCTGATGAGTTTAAGTGTTCTCTGCAAAAAGGGGCTGCAGTCGCAGTTTTGGACGGGTACTAATTGGTGTGGGTGTGGCTGTTCCCAGCCAACCACTTTTCCCAGCCAACCACTCCGAGCCCTACCTTCGAGGGCTCGGAAAGAGGCGGCGCAGCAGCTTTCGAGATAGTATAAAGGAGCGACTCGATGAAACAGAGCACCTAATGGTCCTACCCACAAACTAGGATTGCTCGAGAAAGGGCCCCTTGATAATGCTTGCAGAGGAATCGCTGTCTTTTAAAGGGATGGAGGGGGAAGGAGAAAAGCGGCGGATGTGGTAAGATCCAATACAAATTTATCCCTTTTTGAATACTGGATCAGCCTATCCTATAACCCGACACCAGCTTTCTGCGAAAGGTACCTTAACATTATCATATCACGTCAACGCTGGAGATGTCGGTGGGTTATTGTTTTACATCAACGTTCCGGATGCTTCCTTTTGTAGCTCAGTCCTTCCTATAGTCTACTATGTCCAATATTGAAATTCAAGATTGTGTTAGACCCAAAATGTGTCCGATCCTCACGACATGACGTATAGCATGGCGAGGAGGTGAGTTTTGCAAGGAGGACAGCTCCCACCAACTTTTTATGAAGAACAATCACCTGCTTCTCCTATTTTATTCAAAATGTAAGCATCTGAGGTACCAGATAGAAGCCTACGTCAGAGATTTGCGTCACCAACTAAGACGATCATACTCTCTTCCCTTGCGTCATCCGCCTATCCAAGAAGATTCTGCTGCATCGCCAGATTGTTGCTTCTCGAAGTCTTCGTCCGACATGTTTTTGTCCAAGCCGACGCATAGCGGATGCCTGTGTCTGGAGTTAATTGATTGTCATTTCGCTGTTTGTCGGGATGCGGCCAAGAGAGTGGTACGTGTGAAATTGATGGCGATTGCAGGTATTGGTTTGTCTTGGCTCCCAGTCTAGCCATGTCGAATAGCGCACGGCTAAGCGAAGCCGCCGAATGTGAGCGGAAAGCTGCAGAGTGGTGGGTTCTCGCCGTTGTTATAATAGGTCACCATAAATGGCGGCGCGTAGAAATAAAGAAAACTCATCAGGTTGACGCTTAGCGCATGTGTGATGAGCTAAAGAGGAACCATATTTCAATTCACCAAACACACTTCGTACCGTTCACCAATCGATAGAAATTGTGAGGTTGGCTTCAGTGGATTAGGGTGTAGCCCAGGAACTGGACGTGTGTTAGGCAGAAGACTTTGGTTAGATGTTGTTCTCCCAGTTGCTCTAGTTTTGCGTGGTATGCACGAAACGTTTGTAGGAGTATTGGTTATCAGCTGCAAGATTTTGGCACGCCAGTACTTATGCATGCGTCTGTTAGATGGTGTGGCTTTGGCCAGATTGTGTGGCTCAACCTGATGTACAAAAGTACCCGAGGATTTCTATATGTCTTTCTCTATTGTACGCATGCTTATTTCTCGATTACAATTGCAGATCGTACTCAATGACGCTCATCAATCTGAACCGTTTATTTATGTATGTAGCTTTATCACGTATATCGCTATGTGAAGAAGCGATCAACTGAACATGCATGCAGATGTGGCGGCATTGTAAGAAACAGTGTTAAAACAGGAGAAAATCTCTGTTATGCCGCTTCTTCACCTTTGAAAAAGAAAGGAAAACTTCGTATCGTCATAAGCACTAGACATCGATGATGGGCGGATTGTTGACCAATAGTATAGAGCCTGCATCATATAAGTGACTGTTCCTCATTACATATTTGAAGTGGATGGGGAGTGTGTCCTAGGTAGAACTACGATGTATTCTTCACCTTTTCTGTTAACGGCCTCACAAGGATCTTTCGGCAAACCACAGGGAAATTGCTTAATTTATAAGCGATTTTATGCGTTTTCATGGTGCAGACCACAGGAGTTACTCCCTGTGGTCTGCACCATGAAAACGCATAAACGCACACAGGAGTTACTTCTGCGAACAACGTGAATCATCTCCGAAACATAACTTGATGCAGTGCTAAAAAACAATGAAAATAGGTCTGTTAAGGTGTATGGTAGTGTTCAGCCTTGACCAATATTGTTATTCGTCTTTATTCTGCCTTACGTTTCAGCGTTGTCGCCTTCTTCAGAGCCTGAAAAAATCAAACTACATTAAATTTTGATTTTACCAGTCTCTAAAGAAGGCGACAACGCCGAAACGTAAGCCGGAATAAAGGTGAACAGTAATATTGGTCAAAGCTGAACACTATCGTACATCTTTGCAAGCACAATGCCAAGATTCATTGAGAGTCGTAATTCGGATAGTGAAAATGGATATTTGTTGCGAAATGGACGTCTCTCACCAGGAAACTATCTCAACGGTAGGTCGGGACGGCCCAAGTGTTGTATATGGACAGAATCGCCTCTGCGAAACAATGGAATGCAAATATCTCGACCCAATAGAACTCTGGGCAGAGTTAGGGACGACGGAAGTTGGGCCGTTGGCGGCGTTAGCCGTACGCCTATAGGCGGAGGGCGGGCTCAAGTTGGCTGGAAACAGCGATGACGAGCGAGTGGCGGTGGCGCAGTGGGTAGAGGGGCGCCGTAATCCCCGTGATCGCTGTTTCCAGCCAACTTGAGCCCGCCCTCCGCCTATAGGCCATAGACAACACTTGGGCAGTTTTCAGTTTCACCGTTGAGATAGCTTCCTGGTCAGATCTGAGGCCAGAGAGATATGGAAAGTCTGCACTCCAGGGAAATAGCTGCTTTAAGTTTGTCGTAATGTAACCTGGAGCGGCTGGAATAAACCAGGCCTTATTGAAACACCACTCTTCGTACATTCGCAATCTTGGCGTGTAGGCGAAAAACAGCTTCTTGCAAGATCCAGTAAGCTAACCATGAATGAAGAAGAACCATGGTTGGTTTCGACGCGAGTTTAATTAGAGTACTAGCGACTAGTTCACGCACAAGCGGCCTTTCTACCTCAGTATAGCAAGGAGCACTGTGCCTGTCGTGAGAAGGCGAATAGGAATGGAATTTGCCCAAAAATGCTTAACAATTGAGAATAAGAAAGGAAAACTTTTCGCAAAAAGCAAGCATCTCGGTCTTCTTCATAGTCCGCAACGGAAGCAGATGGTTTCCCGAAAAACTCGCGAATCTATTTTTTCTGGCGATCGATTACCTTCATCTTTCGTTGCACGTTACAAACATGATCCCAAGCAGAATAGTACGTGGGTGGTTACTGACATTCAGCAGAGGCGTAGTTTTGCGTAGCTGATGGCTGATTTACTGGCTTTTGAATGCACGAACTCTGCAGTTCGCTCGACAGCGCTATAGGCAGATGCGATCAACATAAATAACTGGAAGAAATCTGCAGCTTACTGATTGAAGGGTTGTGTTTTCAGCCTGAAGACGTCGGTGTTGAAGTTGAAGCTAAAGCCAGACCACGACGGAGCTGCCACGGCCCTGGAACGGGCGTCGGTGTGCTACCGAAATGCTGGAGACGCAAAGAAGGCGGCAAAGACGCTTGTCGACGCTGCAGGCCACTATGAGCAGATCGGAAATCTTTTCCATGGAGCGAAGTGAGTGCTTTTAGGTTAGCATTATGCTTGTAGTAGGACTTCAGTCTTATTTATCAGTTGACTTATTTAGGGCACGAGAAGGAGCAGCTATGCTGTTGAGAGACGCAGGCGATGTGGCAGCAGCGTATCCACTTTTCGAGAAAGCCATTGATCAATATGCTGAGTCTGGCAGCCTCGATACTGCAGCAATGACGGTTGAAAAGGCTGCGAAAGTTATTGTGCAGCAGGAGCCGGAGAAGGCCATCAAGGTAGTTATTTGATGCTTTTTTCATCCGTCGCATGTGGCAGTTTTTGACGGAAAATTTTAATTTGTTGGTGTACTTGTGGGGTCTCGTATTTCGTTAGAAGAAACGGTGAGGTAGCTTGGCTCAAGGGTCGTCTAGTTTATTTATTTATTGTGGGTGCCAATAACGACACTAGAAACAAACAATCCAAGGAGAAGCAAAGAAGACAAATCAAGAATAGAAACTAACTCAATGCTAGGAATTAAGCAACAATTCAATACTCTACAATGAGAGAAGCAGTAAATTGAAGCGAAACAGTGAAACAAATATTCCATAGTTATAAAACCATAAACATGTCAATCAACAAACTTGGCAACCTGCTTTTTGAAGGAAGCATCACTCAATAACCAGCTGGAAGAACTCTATTAAACTTATCCGTGTTTTAAAGCTGAAAAACTTTGATCTGACCGAGCTACTAGCTGCACCTGTACTGACTTTGACATTGGCGCCCCTTGTGGAGGAGGGAACCAGAATGAAATGAAAAATCCGAAGTCCTGAGATTTGCGGTGCCCTTTAGCATCTTAAAGGCCATAAGCAAATCGTATCTTTTTCGCCTCCATTCCAAAAAGAAGAGAGAGATAATCTCTTATTTCTGTCGCATGAGCTATAGAAATATCAGCGCATGACATCCTGAATGACCGTTAGTTTCCAGAAATTTGGCTCAAATTGGATACACATATTTTTTGAAACGATTTTGAAATCAGGATAATTTTTACGAGGAAGATCGGGCAGGATTTTCTCGTCCTTTACTGTTGTTCTGCTGTGCTGAAAAAGGGTGCGTGCAATTACATCTGATCAAAACAGGATTTATCAAGAGAGCAGTTTGATACACTTGTTGCATTTCCTTACTCATTTGTTTTCGTAGACGAAGTCTATGGCTAAGTCGTTCAGATTGACGCTGATTAGACCCGTGCAAGCTTAAGAACCTTGCAACTGAGATCACATTACTCAGTTTTAACTCCTTTGCCATTGACATTAGAACCACTAAGAGATTAGTAAGCTATTTGTGATGACTGAGTCATTATTGCGCTTTTACTCAGCATGATTGGCCAAATTATTCACTCTGAGAGGGAGCAAATGATCCAAGTCCGTTTCTTTAAACCTCGAGTGGCAGGCGGTCGGCTCATCCCGATGTACGGGTGAGCGCTGACAGGTTCCACGAGACGTGAATGTGGCGTTCGATCAAGCAGCGCCGGTGGTGAATTGGCGTAGCTCATTCTCACCCTGTCATCAGGAGGTGGGATTCGAATCTACCCTGGTGCTAGAGTTTTGATCGCAAAAAATATCGTTGTAACGGCTTGTAGCAGAGTCGGACCAAGCGCGTCGATTCCATGATCCGGCCCTGCGCAGCACATGCCACTCATCACCCCTAGGATCTGTAAATTGGCATCAGACATGCCTTGGAAGTGCAAAACGGGAGCTCTACTGAGCGGTTGTCGCTAGTGAATATAAAGGACAAAGTACTGCTGTCTTTACAGTATATATACGGAGAGAATGCGTGGCACAGCTGAAGGAATTTACCAACCTTCTCTTTTTTAATCGACTTTGTTTTCACCCTTCGTTCAACTTTTTAATTTTTTTGTGAGTTCCTGTTTTAAAAGGGAACTGGGGTTGTGTTGAATCCCGTGTACCTCCGAGGGGGCTGCTTTGGGTTTTCAATCTCTTTGTGTTACGGTGTATGAGGATAATTGACAGCGTTGATGACAGTCATTTGTGGAATGTACTACGCAATTCATGTTTAAGGGCTAACATGTGGAGAGTTCGAATGCGTATTTGGTCGTTGGATCCGACGCCGATTCTGATAATTCGAACCCACATTTTTTTGAACCTCGGTTAAAAGGATTGTGCGGAAACGAAACCAATGATCTTCGGACTACTCATATGAGCGTGTTTTTCACCAGACCGGATTTTCGTGCAGTTCATTTAACTGATTTTGATTAGAATTCTAATGTCCTATCCGATATGAGGTGCGAAGGGAAAGTAGTTCTTTGAATCATACGAAAATTTGTTCCTTTCAAAACTACTCATACCGCAACTATCTCAAGATACGATGCTTTTCAAGAATGCCTGTACTCGCATATCCCTTTTAACCGGATTTGAAAGCGGCGGATCTGATGTCAGTGATCAACAAGAAGAGCTATGGTTGTGAGCCGATGGCTGTGTCAGTGCCTTGTCCTTGCCAGACTACTCTATTCCAGTTTACCGACCCGGAGGGGGGAGGACTAGATTGATCTGGGCAGCCCCTTCACCAATTAAGCTACCCATCAAAGATAGTCTCGCGTTTTTGTTCGCATCTCATATTGCAAATCACAGGGACGAATTATGCGTGGAAATGCTTCATTGGCTGGCAAAATGAAGGCATCATTGAGGAATTGTGCGAAAATGCGGAGGCTTTAGTCTTTCCTTTTCTTGGAGGAGGTCACTCTCAGTTCTGCTGTTTAACCTCTATTTGAATCTGAATCTGAACTAGCTCACTTTAGATTGAACCTTCAAATATCAAAGCTTTTCGTAAGTTTCAAAACATGGTTCACTAAATTCACAAAAAGTTTGATTTGCAGCGTAACGGAAATTACTGACGGTGTTTTCTTAGCCTTTTATTCAGACGAGTACTTATAAAAATGGAACGCATTTCAGCTATACGAAAAAGGTCTCGCACTGGTGCAGCAATCAGACCGCTCGAAACTGGCAGGAGAATTTCTGAGCCAGATTGCCCGTCTGAATCTTCGACTAGAGCGCTATGCGGAAGCCGCGAAGGCTATCCGTGACGAGATAGAAAAGTACGTCGAAGTCAAAGTAAGCTCTAGTCTCACCACGTTATCCTGCTCCCTTTGCAATTCAGCTACTTTTATAATGTCTTACAAGTCCTATAGAGTGAACGGATGATTTCAGGAAGCTGGTCGTGTTGGTCAACTTGCTATTGCTATGGTCCTGGTGCAGTTGGCGATAGGAGATTCTGTTGCAGCCGCCAAGTACTATCAGTGGATCGTCGAGTTGGTCTTTTTGGACTTCTCCATTCTCTTTTCGGTCACGTAAGCAGCTGTCTATTGAAGGCAGTGTGCGGAATTCGAATTCACCGACGACGCGAGGGCCTGTCGCCAGCTGATTGGTGGATGGGAGAGCGGGGACGACGAACAGTTCCAGAATGTGCTCAAGGATGGCGTGCTACGGAGCATGGACAACGAGGTGAAGCGTTGTTGCAGTTGACGCTCCATAGCAGCATCTCATAGTGAACACTTTCAGTACCTTCGGCTCATGAAGAAGCTTCACGTGCCAGAAGGCAGCAGAGTCGCAGACGATGGAGAAGACGAAGAGGATTTGCGATAGATAGATGAATTCAGAAGGAGTTGTACATTGCCATAATTTATTCCATATGCGCTTAGTGTTAGTGAAATAGCTGTACAGTGGCTTCATAGTATGTGGTTTTGTTCTCCCAGTTCAGAATTTACCCATTCCAGCGCTACCGTTGTGATATTCGCTACCTATGGACATAATGTTTGATGTTTGTACATGGTGCTTTCTGGAGTTTGTGCAATAAGTTATTTATTCTGGTGACGTAATAAACCGAATACTTTTATTTGTTTGGGGTTATGCCAGAAGTAGCCAACGCCTAGATACCTAAGTAGTGTAGTTGAGGTGAAGTGGTGTACAATAGCTGATGTCAGGCAATGGAGGTATTCCTAGAACAACTGAAGATATTGCGTTCGCAATTCGATGCGCTGAGCAGTGAGGATCACGAGAATGCCCTAGGTACTGTTGGTTTTCATAGAGTTCTTCGAAGCCTCTTGTTTGAACATTCGGCGTTATGGAGATTGCTTGGTATGCTATTAGCCTCTCCAGGAAGAAGCAATCTCGCGCGGCCCGTGAACAGGTCGATGTTAGAAGGATCTCAAGTCTATGATATCAATGATTTTGACTTTGTGATAACTATCTGCTTCAACTGTATAGTTTGCGATTCTGAATAGCACTACTATGCGTACGAAAAAGGGCTCAGTTGTATTGTTAAGAGATTGCCCTTAGAAATAACCAACATACAGTGCCCTCTCGTTATAACGCGTTTGAAGGGACCGGAGAAAATTCGCGTTATAACGGGAGTCTCGTCCTAACCGGAGCTGACCTTTTTTACACTCTTAAGCTCACATTTATCTAAAGTCATGTGAAATGACTAAATATAGTTATATTAAACCATTGACAACCGCGCGGCCAATCGCGTGTCTGGCGCGTGGGACCGCACGGACGCTGGAATCTTGTGAAGACACTACTTCACGATATTCCGAATGAAGCTCCCTCTCCAAAAGCTCTCCCTCATATTGTAGAAGGCCGGAACAGGTTTAAAGCAAAACATAGAAGATGAATTTGCTGCTGTAAGAAGATCTGTGGGGAAAAAGGGCGCACGTTTGCCGCGAATCGTGCAAATACGGTGACCAAATGATGTAGCGGGTGTTTGACATAACCGCGGGCCAAAATCGGCCCGCGCGGTCCCACGCGACAGAAAAACTGCGGGTCGAAAATGGCCCGCGCGGTCGTCAATGGGTTAATAAAATACGTGACCGTGAAGATAGTGTGAATTCAAAGAACATCTTTAGATTATTATTGAAGTCCTGTCCTTAAAGGTACTCTCTGACGCTATATGCATAAGTATGAGAGAAATGTGTGAGCAGTAATGAGTACCAGAGGAAAGTTAGACTTGATCAACAACAAAAACGTAAACTGATGTTAAGTGCTCTTCGCCGCCATCAGATCTCTCGCGCCAGGCGAGACATGGACCCGCACTCTCTGCCTTGCGGGTAGGATGTTAGCCCATTACGCCATCAGCGCTTTAAATCGCGCGTCGCATCCGCCGTATCCTCGTCCGGTAGCCTCTCAGCACTCTTCCGCGTTATTAGGATGTTGTGTGTGATCGAACAGCGCAGTTGCTGTAATCCTGCCACGAAAGCAGGGGTGCAGGTACAAGTCCTGCATGGCGAGAGAGTTCTGATTGCAACAAACCACCATGTGGCTGCACATAGACTCTATAGCAGCTGGTCTCTGCTTAAAATAGATGTGTAGATATTGTTTTGAATAATCTGAGTTTTAATCCACACCTTCTTTCGTTTCTGATAGAGGAAAGCCTCCAATTTACGGCAGATTCTAACGACCACCGGGAGTCCTCTACTGTGCTCGACATATAGCTGACTGTGAACACCTGCGGGCCGCGCACGCATGAAAAACATCATGCATCTAATTCATTGTCGCACAGGTGCTGGTCGCGACTACGAACGAGACAATAGAAGGGTAGGTCTGATCACAGACGCGGCCAGCAGCTTGCTCCTTTTCATTTTCTGTGTGGGACCGCAACTGAGCTCGGGTCGCGTTATAACAGGGGTCATTTCGAACGCAGGGTTCCTCCCAAAATCACGCTATAACGGGAGTAGCGCATATCCGATGTGTCTTAAGCGGAGTTGATTTGTATTGGCATAGAGGTAAGCTGGCCGGGACCAGAAAAAATCTACGTATCGTATCGAGAGTCGCGTCTTATCCGGAGGCGTTATAGCGGGAGGGGACTGTCTTTCGAAATGCTGTGCAACTACACTTGCAACAGTGTGTATTAGACTATAAAGGGAAGGTGATTTATGTCGTCTTCATTGAGATACTGAGAAATAGCCCTATTCCTACAAATGAGAATCCTTGTAACTTGCGGTCTTTAAAGCTTGTTTAAAACATTTTCTCCTTTTTTACTACTCACGCCTCAGACGAACATTTGTCCTTGTTTGTTTAGGAATTATTTGTCACTAAGGGCCTGTTCATAGCCTGAGACGAGAGTGACTGATCACCCGTACAGAACATGCAAATGAATTCAAACCAAGTGATCGCTGCGAAATCTATTCATAGGTGAACGCTGACGCTGTCGCTTCCGTCGCAACTGTCGCTCTGCATCCCCTGTTCATAGTTGGCAGTGATGAGCGAGACCGGCACGTCATAAATTTTAAATTTGCACAATATATCCTTTATAAGTTTTAACCTGATATATCGAGAGCTGTAGTGTCCGCTTGGATGACGAGAGCATGCGTTTTCCCAATCTTTTTTTTCGGATTTCCATGCTGATTAGCAGGAAATCCGCACTGCCTACAGGATCTCAGTGTTTCAGGCTATTGCGATACTCATGTACCATAAATATATAGGGAGATTGCTTTAGTCGAATTACAATCGGCCGGAAAGTGCAGATTTCAAGTATCTTGCTCGAGGGCTGCTGTTGCGTAGTTACGTTCTGCAGTTCCTTCCACAGTTCTCGTCACCTTCCGCCTGTTTACGGTTTCCGTGCGTTGCTGTCGCTCTCGCCGCTGCGGTGGCGTCGACCTCGTTGCTGCCGTTACTGTTGCCAAGGAAGATCAACACGTCCTAGACTTACCTAACGCCGTCGGACCGATAGACCTAGCCTTGTCAGGCCGACTGCCTGCTATGTCTCTTATCATTTTAACGACCTGGGGGAAGGAAGGCTTGGTTACTTTGGACGGCGTCCTCAAATAGACATGTGGTCGACGGCCGCAGCTTCCTCCGACTCGGCTACCGCAATCCCTCATTAAATTAATGCAAGCCAGTTACAGTTCTTTCAGCTGCAGTGGCCGATGCTGTCGCAGCGATGAGAGACGCGAGTGTTCGCCGTCGATTTGAAAAAGAGATCGAGCTCACATTGGCTTGGGAGGCGGAGAAAGTGATAGTGGTGCGTTTGACACTTTGCTGCATGCTAATATTTTTGATCGAAAAGGGCGACATCTATGTGGGTTGGTCAGCTCCTGTCAATTTTGCTATCCGATATCGTTTCTTCAAGTCAGTCTCTTTAAGCCTCAAGTGGCTGGTATCGAGGTTGTAAGCTGTTACAAGGATGTCTTGTTGCCATCAAACCTCTAGCATCAGGCGGGACTCGAACCCGGTATACGGATGAGTGCTGACGGGTCCCACAAGGTGTTGATGTAGCATTCGATCAAGAGGCTCCGTTAGTGTAATGGCGCAGAGCATTCCCGCCCGGTCGGCAGGACGTACGGATTCGAGTCCCGCCAGCCGCTAGAGTTTTGATCGTCACAGAACATCGCTGCAACAAGGGTTATGGTTTGGATTTCTTCATTTTCGTGAAGACAATGTGGCGTGGATGTAGTTGCATTGGCCTGCTCGTTGTTAAGATTACGTCTTTAAACTCTCTAGTGGCAGTGTATTTCGCGATAAAAACTAACTTTTTAACAGCGCCACAGAACTGTTTCGAAGAGGGTTCAGTATCAGTCAGAAAACTGACGATAAAATTGACGAATTTTCACATAGGTCTATCGGCCCATTGACAACATCCTCCGTCGAGCGATCGTCGCCTTTAGGTCTAGTGTGCTCATTCTTCAAAATAGAGCCCAGACATTATTTGGTAACCATCCTTCTCGTTGATCTTCATCAATATTGGTACTATAGTTATGCTGTCCAAATGTTTCTCGAATGTTCGAATGGTTTCGAGTGGCCAAAAATTTCGAAAATTCAAATTCGAACATATTCGGAAGCTGCGGTGTTTCTGAGTATTCGAATTCAACCGCTTTCGGAAATAGCGATTTTTGAATGTTCGAATCCGAATGAAACTTTCATTCGAATACCTTTTCGAAAAGATTGTTCGAGCAGTACTATAGTTGGACTCTAAACCGACAAATTCTCATTTTCCTAGCGCACTGCAGAGCTCCTGTGTTTCGTATTCGACGCAGTTCCTAGCACAGCCATGCAGATGGTTTGGATTTTAGGAGCGTTTCGCTGGCAACTGGTCAGCAGGTCTTTATAACGAACCCTCGACCTCGTCGTTCGATTTTGAATCATTGCCAATGTTCTTCGAAAACAGCGTCGTAGGCAAGGACTTCGACTCTATTTGGGCTAAATCCATAGACAAGGATGTGTCTGGAAGTGCTGCTTCATTGGAACATCAGCTCACATCATCACCTGCATCGTTGAATCAGGAGGTTAGTTACTTCCTCCAGTTCCACCACCACCACTGATGCTCGTGTTTTTAGATGCAGTTTATAGACGGCTGTGAAATGGCTGCTTCTAATCTCCAAGAAACGATCATCGATGACGTAGTTGTCAATGGGGAGGCTGTGGGTGCTGGGAGCAGTGAATCCTCCTCACCGACCTCTCGTGAGCATGATGTGAGCAAGGAGAACCGGCTTGTGTGTGCTACGTGTGGATTTATGGCGAATAATCGGAAGGCTCTCTACAGGTATGCATCACGGATGTTCGATGGTGCTTTGTGAGGTGTAATTCAAGTACGAAAACTAGGAAAAAAGTTTTATAATTTTTATTAAATTCAAGTTTACTATGTAAATTGGGCAGGTAGATGTGACAAAGGAGGGCTGGCCTTCTAATCAGGTGTAGGTTAATTTCGTCTCCAGATCAAGTAGGCTTTTCATCCTTAGAATTAGTTAAGACTAGGAGTCACCCTCGTCGTTTAATTATTTCGATATTTCTCAATACTTTTTTCACAATTTCTTTTCCTGGCAGCTTCAGACCATGCTGGGCAGTTGTCAAACCAACGTAAACGTATCTGTTGTCAAGATAGAGATCTTGGTCGTTGGTTTGGTTCCCATGGCTGTCGTTTTTTGCACAGCATGATTTGTCTTCGAAATGGAATTTGTTCTGAATTATGACACATAATTGATTAAATAGCCGGTAATGCTATCATACACTTTGTAAAATTGCTTGAGGGCTGTTATGATGGCATTATTATTTACCTTTTTGCTTAAATGACAGTCCGGCTGCCAAGCAAGCTTAGCAGTTATTGCTATGCTTCGTTCTTTCGCTGGTAAGCTGATCGTCAAGGCACCACCTATCTATCATCCTCTGATTTCGGCTGTCAGTCTTTCGCTACTAGAAAAATACATATGCCACTTCTGTTGTTCTCCTTAGTCATTGATCGTGACCAGTCCCAGCATGTCCCTTCTTTACTGTCGCCTCTTGTCTATAAATTTACGTTGCAAGCGAGCGCTTGGAAAGCGTCTGTCTTTCAGTTTTATATTAGGTTTTTCTCTAGTTTTACCAGGAGACTATCTCAACGCTAGATCGGAACAGCCCAAGAGTTGTATATGGGCAGAATCGCCTCTCTTCGGGAAACAAAATGCAAATATCTCGACCCAATACAACTGTGCGCAGAGTTAGCACATTCGCGACGAGTGCGCTCTCGCGCACAATGCGCGCGACGGCCCGCTGCCTTGTTGGCGCGCGCGGGTGTCCACTCATTTGTGTGGACATCGTCCCTCGCGAGAGTTACTTTCTGTAAGTAAATTTTAATCGGTCTTTGGAAGAAGATCTGAACATTGGTTTGTTACTACAATTTGGGAATTTGAAAAGAAAATCGAACAAAAACATCAAAAAAGGAAGTTTTTCCCAAAAATTCCTGTCCACACATATGAGTGGACACCGTCCATCGCACCCTCTCCGCTGTCCACTCATATGTGTGGACACCGTCGCGAATGAGTTAAAGACGACGAATGTTGGACCATTGGCGGCGTTAGCCCTCTGCCTACACGCGGAGGGCGTGCTGGAAATAACGATCACGGAGATTACGGCGCCCCTCTACCCACAGCGCCACCGCCACTCGCTTGTCATCGCTGTTTCCAGCCAACCTGAGCCCGACCTTCGCGCAGGCGAAGGGTGACAGCCGCCAACGGCCCAGCCTCCGTCGTTTCCAACTCTGCGCAGAATTGTATTGGTGTCGAAGTACTTGCATTTTGTTGTTTCCCACAGAGAGGCCAATTCTGCCCATATACAACACTTAAGCCGTTTTGACTTACCGTTGAGATAGTCTCCTGGTTAGTCATTTTGAGCTCGAAATAGTTGGTTGTGTTTCAGTTCATTGCTTATACGGTGTCTATATCTACTTTGCTATATCTAGATTTCTTTGATTTTTTTAAACTTCTACCGGTGGTGGTATTAGCTGGTCATGAGTCCACTTTTCGTTGATGTATTAATGCGCTCTCTGGCGCATAGTTAAATAAATAAATGGAGTCAAAACCTTATATTGAACAAGTGGAGGTGTATCTAACAACTTTAGCCTTCATGGAACAAAACAAAGAACAACAGTTCGCACACACATTGCAGATCTCATTCATGCAGCCTCGCAACAAACCAGTTGTAGCAAAATCAAGCAAATACTCACTAAGGGGCCAGATTATCAGTGATACCGCCGGTATCATCTCACAGCATATTCACCATATCGGCCTATGTAGTAAGTGTTAAGGTGAGACAGAGATATAGTTACGATAACCGATATACCGTTACCGGCCGGTAGGCGGTTGATGAATTATTTGATAAAACATATGTCGTAGTTCAGAATAAAAAGTCTTTTCGAAACTAAACCATAGTAAGAAAAAGCGGAAGCCATGCGAATCGAGCCAACGACCTCACGCCTGGCGAGCCTAAGCACTACCTATGCGCCAACGCCGCCGGCGACGGAGCACTCCTTCAGAGTCCTATCCCTTGCCGCTGTCGCGTGAACTCTTGCGTGCGGCCATCTGCAGTCCGGCCCACCCAACTTCAACAGATCACAACTCGCTCAGGAGTTTCATTTTGCAGTTTCGACCCACATATTCATAATCAGCATTTCGAGCTCTTTCCAAGGACCCTGGTATCCACTTAAAGTTCCGTGAGAGGTCGAAACCCTTCCCTAGTTAGAAGTAGCTTTGAAAGGAAAAACACTTCACTATTATCTAGTTCACAAGTCTAAGTAAATGGCATAATAAACCTAAACATATTGTTTTGTACAAGGAAGGTATGAATTTTGGTAGTGTGGTATTTTTTTAGGACACTACACCACATAGGTAAATTTTTATCACGAATTTCCCTAAAGCAGCATAGTATTTAGCTTTTTTGAACGTGCTCATTTTGATTTTAAATATTTTAGCTTTTACAACGATTTTCTATTGCGATCAAAACTTCTAGCGCCAGGCGGAACTCAAACCCGAACCTCCTGCTCACCGGGCGTGAATGCTTTACGCCATTACGCCACCGGTGCTGTCTGATCGAACGCAACATCCACAACTCGTGGGACCCATCAGCACTCACCCGTATATCGGGATGAGCCGGCCGCTGATATCAGCATGGAACTAGTTAAGCTGTAGGTCTAGATAGAAATGATTCAAATCAGTTTCTTTAAGCCTCAATTGGCTGGCACCGAGGACGTAAGCTGTTGCTAGGATGTCTTGTTGCGATCAAAACCCCTAGCGCCAGGCGGGACTAGAACCCGCATTTTGCTGACCGGGCGGGAATACTCTCCTTAGCTTAGCTTTTGTTGACTGAAGGGGTGCGGGTCTAAACTTTAGCTTTTGGTTGGAACAAGCTCACTTTTATTTGAGATACATCTATTTTGGCTAAAATGTGTCCGGTTTAAAGTGGAATGTTATATGCAAGTCCTCACACCTCACAACATAGAGGAATTGCTGCGTGTGGCAGCGATCAGACAGTTCTCTCTTCTCGGATGTTCTGAAGTGCTGACTACTCTGATTTCTGATGTTTCAGACACGGATTGAGAACTCAGCATGTCCTCAGGGAACCGAACTCGTCGGGTTACCTAGTGTGCAGCCAGTGTTCGTTCCGCACGAACAAGACGTTCAACTACAATCGTCACATGAAACGATTTCACGCACAGCAGGATCGGTAGCGAACAGCCATCTGTCACGTAGCTCGCAGCGCTCTCACACGGTTTCCATTGTTTCCGCTTAGGATGATTGGTTGCTTAGAATGAAAAGTGCTGATGTCTCAGTAATTGCCGCCTTAAACCCGGTTTTATTCATTTCTGTCTCAAGTTAGAAACGGGTCATCTTCGTTACAGCTGTGCAATCGGGTTGAGGATTAATAAGCATATAATACTCTGTATAGTAGATATTCTTTGTTGTTTGAAGAGTGTGCAGATATTCTACGTTTTTGATTTTTCCTTGTGCATCGGCTGATTCGCTGTCAGCGGGTAGTAACGCTGGTGCCAGTTTATGGTCTGTGGCCTTATCTCCGACTTCCATTTACTGCTTGTTACGTTCTGTTCACTTCCGGTATTTGATGAGTGGGGACCGGTTTCTGTTGATTATTTTGTAGCTCCTCTTTGTAGGAGAATTATATTTGCCTTGGATGATGAGGCCTTTTGGCTCGTCGTAGTTCCTGTAGGAACTACCAGGTCTGTTATGAAATTAAGAAATAAATCGTTGTAAACTTCAGGTCGTCTACAAAGAATGATGTCTTTCTCAGAAATAGTACTGCTGGTCTTACCTTAGTTATACCTTCCAACTGTTTTCAAGTAAAATTTGTGTACTGCTTGTAGATTTTAGCGCCAATAGTTAGTATGTCAGCTCGTAGTAGTTGTTATAAATATTCTGAATTCATTCGCGGTCGGAAATCGCATTTCTTGTATGTTTAAAATCCATGTATTGGGAGATCCCTCTCACAGCCCAATACTAGTCCCCTTTAGCGATGGTAGCTGTTCGCAACTTCCATGTTAGTATCTCTGCCTGGGTGATGATATTCATCATGCGGAGCTTGATTTCCTTTATTTTTGCTTTTTCTTCATCTTCCCCTTAGCTGTTGGTCCTGCACGGGTGAGGAGCTCGCTATTCTATGATCCGTCGCCATCTCGTCCAACCAAGGGCGCCGGATTCGGCGAGATAACTCTTTTTGGCGCCTCTCTTCGAGACTCCTCGTGGTCGTATTCCGGCTATTGCAGGCTCTAGTTGCAATGTTGAAGATTCAAATCAGTTTCTTTAAGCCTCAAGTGGCTGGAATCGAGGTTGCAAGCTGTCATAACGATGTTTTGTTCGATCCAAACTTCAAACGCCAGGCGGGACTCGAATCCGCACCTCCTTTTACCGGGCGGGGATGCACTACGCCGTGCCCTTATGCTCTTACACTACCGGCGCCGTTTGATCGAACGCAACATCCACACCTCGCGAGACCAATCAGCACTCACCCATACGACGGGATGAGCCCAGTAAGAGGGAGGTGCGGGTTCGAATCCCGCCTGGCGCTAGAAGTTTTGATCGCAACATAACATCGTTATGACAGCTCGCAACCTCGATTCCAGGCACTTGAGGCTTAAAGAAGGTTATTTGAATCGTTTCTATCACGACCATCAGCTTAACTGGTTCCATACTGATATCAGCGGCCGGCTCATCCCGTTATACGCGTGAGTGTTGATCGGCCCCACGAGATATGGATGTTGCGTTCGATCAAACAGCGCCGGTGGTGTAATGGCGTAGAGCATTCCTGCTCGGTCAGAGGGAGGTGCGGGTTCGAGTCCTGTCTGGCGCTAGAAGTTTTGATCGCAACAAAACATCGTTATGACAATCTTGAAGAGTTTCTGACTCCTTACCTCGAGCGCTGCTCGTTTTGCTTCAGCTGCATTGGCGTTGTCCTTTTCACTGCTTTGACATCGCTTCATTCCCATTTCGTTGCGTGTGTTTCTCTTTACCGAACCCTGCTCAGAAGAATACTTATTTGTGTGGAGGAAGACACGCCTAACTATTGTCCTAAAGAGCTTTGCTTTGAGAGTGTCCTGAGGCATTTACGACCACAGAACACCCAGTGGACTCGCTCCAGTTGCGCTGGGCGGCGTTTATCCGATTCTTGGAGGACGTGCAGTTCTTCGGTACTTTCCGGGCAAATAGCTCAACGCGGCGGTGTGGCGAAACTGAACACGTCTTGTGGCCAATCAGGGGACCGAGACAGAGACGTAGACGCAGTGAAACTATCTATTCGTGTAGTGTTGATTGATAGGGGGAGGGGTGCTAATCGCCGTGCTTGCCTTCTGAAAGGGCAATTGAAGGAGCTCCTCGATATGGCATATCTAACCTTTCCCTGCTGAAAGATAGCCCACATCCCGGGGCCAGATTCATCAATTATACCGCCGGTATCAGCTCACGGCGGTTTCACCATATTTGCCTACGTAGTAAGTGATACAGAGATGCTGATAATGATATGATAAATGATTGGCATCCATGGATGTTGCTGAAATGGCTTTCTGAGTTTCTAACCAAAAGGACGTTCAGGTTCGCATAAATGATTGTTTCTCCCAACCACGTACGCTGACAAGTGGGGTGCCCCAAGGGGGTGTATTGTCGCCTGTCAAATTTAACATTTATACATATGAAATCAGCTCCATAGTAACCAACTTGGGTGTACAATGTAAGGAGTTTGCGGATGATGTCAAAATATATAAGGTTATCGAAACTGATGAAGATAGGAAAACCCTTCAATGTGCTATAGATGCGATATACGAATGGTCGGTTGAATGGGAGTTGCCGCTGTCGGCAGAAAAGTCCAAAGTTCTACCCTCAATCTCTAGGGCATAAATATCGATTAAATGAGGTTTCACTGGATTTTGTTCAGAAGGTGCGTGACCTTGGATTTATCATCACGCACAACTTGAGTTTTGATGATCACATCAGTGAGATAACTAGAAAGGCTGCACGTAAAACCCATAATTTGTTCAGAGCGCTGAAGACCAAAGATCCATTAGTGCTGATCAAGACATACAAAACCTACATTCGCCCCATTCTTGAATATGGCACCTCAGTTTACTCGCCACACAAGAATTTCCTTATTAGAACTTTGAAAAAGTTCAAAACGACTTCACCCGGAAGTTAATGTTGCGAGTCCACGGATTTAACTATAGCCGGATACCAATTAGCAGTGAGAGAAATAAATTTTTGGGGCTGCGCACTTTGGACCTCAGGAGAAAACGTAATGACCTAATACTGCTTTTTAAAATTTTGCATGGATTGATACGGATAGATAAGGGGAACCTGTTCTCATTTCAAGTTTCAGCGACGCGAGGGGACTGTTTGAAGATTGTCCTGACTAGACCTAGATCAAACCTCAGATTGTATTTCTTTTGTCATCGAGCTGCTTCAGAACACAATAAAATTTCTAAACGTTTAAACATTCCCAATACGCTTCGACGATTTAAGAGACTAGTGAGCCAGCTTCTGATCTAGTAGTTGCTCTAGTAGTTGTTCTTAGCATTAGTTGTGTTTTCACTCTCTTTTATTGTGAGTTTATTGTTGTTACAGGTGTTTAAGTTTACCTTCACATGACGGTATATTGTTATGCTGATCATGTAATAAATAATAATAATAATAATAATAATAATGATAATAATAATAATCGATATACCGTTACCGGCGGGTAAGCGGTAGATGAATCTGGCCCCTGATGTTTCTTCCCTTCTTCAGCTTCGCACCATGCGAATTGGAAAGCGCGGCTTCTTTCGCTTCAGAAGGTTCACAGGGTCTTCCCGGCTTAAAGCCGTTTTATTGGAAAGCACCGTTTTTCTGGGGCCAAATTCAACCGCTTACCGGCCGGCAACTCTATATAGGTTATCCTATCAGTACCTCTGTATCTCTGTATCTCTCTCTATCACTTACTAAGTAGGCAGATATGGTAAATCCACTGTGAAATGATACCGGTGGTATCGTTGATGAATCTGGCCCCTTATCGGGAAGGAAAGTGGCACAAAGACTCGCAAGTACTGCTAGAGACCTGGTGTCGACTAAGCTTCAGGAATGTCAGGAGTGTACTGTTGGGAGACTCCACTTGAATTTTTTCAAATAAGGCTGGTATTAAGTACCCGACTTTTAGAGGCGCAAGGGTTGCTTGATCTTGGACATGAATCGGGACACGTGTCGTTTGGAAATGCAGCAGGACTCCTTCCCTTATGTCACGTCCGGGCGTTAAGGAACAAAGGTAATACAAATAAGAACGCGTTGCATAAAGCTTAGTAGCAGTAGATTCTTTTAATGAACCTGGAGTTCACGGGCGTATTTAACCATTTTCACGTCAAATTCAACACTTTTGAATTCAAATTGGAGAACCTTCCGAAGCCAGCTGGACGCTTTTGAAGTCGTACTGAACATCATCCAAATTGACGAGCATCTCCCAGGTTAAACTCTTAGACTCTTCGAGGTATTTATTTGTTTATTTATTTGCACTGAAATTGTACACTACAAACAGTTTTGAAACAAAATGGACACTGTATAGCGACAACAAAAGTCACTGCTTAAAAAGTATAATGGACGGCGTTACTCAATCTCTTTTGAGATGCGCCACGCATTCTACTTCTGCGAGATGTCGTGTAGGTGACTTGTTTGCGTATTTGGCCATACAACTACTTGCAGGGGCCAGCCGATGAGCAAGCCAGCGCTTTGTTCTTCACAGACAAGTCTGGCACCGATTCACCGACGCGGAGTTGGTTGGCTTGGGCGGGAAATTCGGACCAAGAACCTGGTATCGGGTGCACGCGACAGCCGGCACCTTCTCCGATTGCGCTACACGCTCCCAAAAGTCATTGCTTAGAAAATAAAAAGAAAACCTCAGCAGATCAACTTGATGTTTCATGCCTACGTGAGAAACGAGAGAAACGATGAGAAACAACCCTCATTCAGGAGTAAAAAGGATAGATGAAGTCGAATGGGTGGCTCTGAGGAACAGGGCTTTGATGAAGACGAGCCGTGTTCCTCAAACACTGTACGCGCTAGTCAGAACGGCTCCGGATACCAGCTTAGTAGATCCGCCGCCTTCATCAGTACCCACGTGTCGGTAGCAAAGAGGAATTAAATACAATATAAAGAATTAAATGTTAAATAAGGTATTTAATCCTTATAAGATAGAACAAAACAAAAGCAAGCTGTGAGGTAGAGCAGTTTTTCGTCCAACAAAAATTTAGTATGCCTTTCCTTGAAGTTTCTGGTCTCACCTACCCCACGAAGTCGACACACGCTTCGAAATTTCATAAAATTTTTTGTTTTTCAAGGGAAAGTAGTCGTTCAGAGCGTATTTTGAAGTGCAGCGTGGCAACCGTTTTCAGTTTTGAAGGACGAGATCGCGCCATGCACTCATCTAGCTCGTCGCGAGTTTCATTTGATTGATGGCTGCTGCTTACTTAGCAGTGCAACGTGAACATACGTGTACTTTTTTACAATTAATTTTATTTATTATACCGTTGACAAGTGTCTAACACTATGCAAACAATGTTTTTTGTTGTTGCTATGAGTGAAAGGACAATCAGGAGAAACGAAAAATGTGTTAGTTTCCTGCAGTTTAAAATAGGTTTTTTCGAATTATTAATTTGTAAAATTTATAAAATTAATACATATTAGTTTGTAAAGTTTCAAACCGTGTGTTCAGTTTTTAGGGAATGAGAATCATAAGCATTCAAAGAAAGTCATATTAAATTTTCACTCGACAAGAATCACCACATTTCAGCATTCTTGGAAAGCGTGTGGTTTAATCTGGAGAACACCCATTTTAATTTGATAGAAGCTCAACTTTATTTCAAAAGTTTGTTTTCAACTTTTGTTCTTCAGATTGCTTTAAAAGGTGTTCAGCTTGTTTTGGAAAGTGTCCAGTTTGACTTTAAAGGTGTCCTATTTGGCTTGAAAAGTGTCCAGTTTGGTTTGAAAACTGTTCAGTCTTAGATAGGTGACCAATTTGATTCGAAAAGTGTCGGATTTTACGCGAAATTTGTACAAATAGCAGGACACGCATATCAGGTTGGACCATTGATGAGCTTTAATGAAAATTTACGATTGTCGGGTTAAAATATCGTGTATCCTAAAAATTTCCCTAAGACTGCTGCAACCCGTAAGATCATAAAGAAAAACTTGATGCTGGAACACCTGCCTACAGGTGACGAAGCGAACGGGTTCTATAAAAAAAACTTCTGTGCCGCATGTTTCAAGCATGACTTGAAGTGATTCAGGCAGTCAGATTCAGCTGCGTTGACGCTCTTTGGGCTATTCTTTCATAGACACCACTACCGCAACAAAGACCTTCGCGCCTATGGTCGTAAATGATAAAGCAGCGTGGCTTGTCGCTGCAGAGAACCGTGCCGACTGCTACTTTCCTTGTTCCGGCCCTCTACATTTGCAGAACTCTGACTTACTGTCCCTCTAACTCGACTCACCTCGCAGGGGAAAGAGGACCATGATATGGACCTTCTTTAGCAGCGTTAGCTAGTGAGCCACACCTCTTTGCATCTTCGCTTCTGTGCTGGTCAGACGTGGTTAGATTCGTGGTGCCTGTTCCTACTTTCAGTCTATAACTAAGCGAAGCTGAGGTGATATACAGTCCATATCTGTGTTATGAGCTTCCTTATGCTTTAAGGGACGGTTTATGACGGCATCAGAGCTCACGTGTATATTGAGTAGGATTTCATTACACCTGAAGTGATGGAAAATTGTAGCAGGAACGCCTTTCAATTACGATGCCCCTTCTCTTTTGGAATAGTGGGACTCGGTCTGATAAGTACTTTATTTTATTTGTTTATTCCATACACTCGAAGAAGAGTGCGCTCAGATGAAAAGCACAGACACTAGCGAACAATGAAAACAGTAAACGGTCTCTACGAATAAATCACCTCTTTTAGGCCCCCTCAGGCACATTTAAACATCGAAATTTTGGAAATAGTTAGAGGTCATTAGCCGTATTGCTAGTACCCCTATCCTAGCAATGTCCGCACCAGCTGGCCATGGTGTCCATTATGCAATTGAACTTGTCGGAGCTTCGGGACACGGGTATGCCAACCACCCACGTGGAACCGACAAGTTGGATAAAGCTAGCAGGAAAGGTGCAAGTATGCAGACATCTAGAAAGTTTGACGGAAAAGAAGAAAAAGTGCTTCCTCTACTAGTGCCTAAAGGAACCCAGAAGTGGAAAACTAATTCCATAGCAACCGATAGAAAGGAACTGAACAAGTAAAAAAAAAAGCAGTCGATAAAACGCTATCAGAAAAGATATGATAAAGAGTGTGATAAAACATTATGTCTAAAAGCACAACAAAACAAAGGTCAAGAGTAGATAGGAGCGTACAAGTGCAACATTACGTACATAGAAGGGATTTAATATCAACATTTCCTCTTAGTATTCGCATAATGAGGAACCAATAATGAGGGATTTTTTCAAAGGATAAAAAAATAAGGATAAGGATAAAGGATAAAGGACGGCGTTATTCAATCCCTTTAGGATGCGCCACGCATCCTACTTCTACGGGATGTCGTGGAGGCCAGTTGAATCCCTATTTAGCCATACAACGACTAGCGGTGGGTAGCCGATGTGCAAGTCAGCGCTTTATATTTCCCAAACAAGTTTGGTACCAATTCACCGACCCGGAAAGATAGAAGGCTTGGTTGGCCTGAGCGGGTAATCTGAACCAGGAACCTGGTATCGGGTGCAGGCGACAGCCGGCGCCTCCTCCGACTGCGCTCCACGGCTCTAAAAATAAAGTTAAAAAAATTGGCCAACCGATGAACAAGTCAGCGCTTTTTTCTTCCCAGCCAAGTTTGGTATCAATTCATCGGCCCCAGGCAATGGAAGGCTTGGTTGGTCCTTGCGAGAAATCCGAACCTGGTATCGGGTGCACGCGACGACCGCAAGTTCCTCCGACTGCGCTACACGCGCCCAAAGCTGTCTTTCCCTTTCTTTTTATCTTCGCAGCCAGTCACAACGAAGCGCACCACCGATCGTACCCAGGTATTTAAGGACACCATCTCTGAATGGGTCACCCGTTCGATGCAGCCTGATTCGTTGGCACGTCCCAACCTCCTTAATGCTATGCGCTCTTATTTATTTATTTGTTTATTTATTACATCTCTTTTGTCGCAACGGCACGAAAACAATCAACGTGCTTTTGCGAAGAGTTCAGCGTTCCTGTTCGCATTCCCTTCGAGCGGTGCGGTCCCAATTTCTCATCGCTTCTTTTGTTGTTGTCTCTTTGTATCTTGTGATATCGTCCAACCACTTGTTCTTGGTCTTCCTTTATTTCGTTTTTCTCAGGTATCGAACCGGTTGCAGTTCGTGCTTATGAAGGTTCGGTTCTTGAGAGTTTATTTGCGAACACCTTAACGACATATACCAGTTATTCTTAACATCTCGGAGAGTGTTTTAATGTGGAAAAGCTCGTTTTGATTTCGAAGACTTCATGTTTTATTTCAAGAGCGTCAAGCTTGCTTTAGCGAGTGTCCAGTTTAACCTGGAAATGGTATATACCATTTTCACATGGAATTAGGCACTTTTCAAATCAAATCGGACACTCTTCTAGGTAAACTTTAGACTTTGATGGCAAAACGCACTCTTCGAAATTGAAATGAGCTTC
Source organism: Heligmosomoides polygyrus polygyrus (assembly GCA_947396885.1). Taxonomy (NCBI): domain Eukaryota; kingdom Metazoa; phylum Nematoda; class Chromadorea; order Rhabditida; family Heligmosomidae; genus Heligmosomoides; species Heligmosomoides polygyrus. The sequence continues at coordinate 80,007,097 of OX377204.1, read as the reverse complement.
TTTTACATTGAACTGGGGACTCTCCAAAAAACTTGGAATAATTTTTTGTTCGGGGAAAATTTCAGTAGAACTTTCTTCGAACTTTTAATTCATCTACCTAATAAGTGAACACATTGTTTGCAATTTTATTATTCTGAGGAAAATAATGATGTGAAGTATGTTTTAAAAAGCAGAAAGGCAGCCATTTTTTAGCGCCAAAAAAAGAGATTGCGCCATAACCTCTTCTAAAACGTCGCGATTTTTATTCGATTGATTGCTGAATTTCTATTTACATGGAATTCGACACCTGTCACGATACAACAAAAAGAAGTGTAAAGAACACACATATCCTCGATTTGATCGTTCATGTAACTGGCAATTAGACTATCAATCAAACAAAAATCGCGAGGAGCCTTTCAAGTGCGTGACGCAATCTGGTCTTTTAATACACTGTGTGCATGCTTCTTTGATGTACTTTAAGACAGCTTTTAATTAGTTTTTCTCTGAAATTAAATTTTTGCAAAATTAATCCTTATATTAGGACAGGTAAACTAAAAAATTTCCATATAATGTCATAACAAATTTTCTTAAACAAAACCTATTCTAACCATCTTATTGAGTCTGTAGTTTAACTTGTCTAAATATCATTTCGATTTGGAAGAGTTCCGTTTGATTTTAAAAGACTTAAAGGTAGCCCAAAAGAGTAAAAAAGTGTCCAGTTTGATTTGAAAAGTGTTCAGTGTGACGAATGAACACTTTTTAAATCAAATTGGGAATTGGTGTTTATGCGAGGTTTGTGTCAAACGTGAAGTTGTGTGTGGATGCATTTTATTTGGTCTGGCGTTTCGACTAATCCATCGTTTTTAGGGGCTTATAAGTGTTCTACAATTGGAACGTACTTAGAAGTCAGTAAGCCCGAAAGGGCGATGGCTGACAGGGCGTTTGTTTTTAACCGAACCATTTTAGTTGTTTGCTCTTGACCAATCATTCGTGGCGTCTTCCTTCTCCAGACAACTCTCTCTGCTATCTCTTCAGAAATTCTGAACCTCATGAGACTTCCGAAAGATTCCTGTTCTTCCGCCCCATGTTTCCGTTGTGTTGCCGCGTTTCTCGTCTTGACTGTGATTCGTCTCGGTCTATAACTGCTGCAGCTCATTACTATGACTTTTGTGACGGAAAGGCTTACAGAGCACTAACTCCGTCATCCTTCGGTTTCAGCTAACACGATGTGCATGACTTTCATATTTATAAGCGACGATCCGGAATCGAAGTACAAACTGATCATTCTGAATAATCGCGACGAATCGGTGGACCGACCTACGCTCGAGCTCGACTGGCGCAACGGCGTTCTAAGTGGTCAGCGGCGTACTTTAATGTGTCAGGACACAGATGTCAGCGCTTGTTCAAACCTTTGTGTAGGATTTGAGACGACTGTCACAGAGTCGAACAGCACTACTCTCCGTCAGAGTTGCAGACGTAGGTATTCTAGGGACGGACGAAAAAGATCCAGTGAAAGGAACATGGTTCGGTACCAACAAGGCTGGCGACATCGGAATTTTGCTTTCGATCACACAGCCAGCAGCTGAGAAGATACATAATGCTGGTCGTAGCCGAGGTTAGCGCCTTCTGCCGTCGTCTGCAGCACTATGATCAGCCAATATTTCTTATGCATTCAGGAGCAATCGCGAAGGAATACCTCGAGTCCGGGCGGTCAAATGAGGACTACTTCGCTGAACTTTCTGCTACTGCCGATAAGTACAACGGTTTCCAGTTTCTTGGGCTGCAAAGGTTAGGGTAATCGTGAAAGTGTATTGAGCAGTCTGCGCTCAAAGTTAGCATTCCAGGAATCAGCGAGATTTGTATGAAATGATGTCGCTGACAAATTTGCTGGTCGATAAAGTGGAGCCTCGAAAATGGTCGGCAGGTAACTAATTGGCTAGGGATAGGCGGAAAAGCTACGCTATCGTTGGTTGGTCTCGGAATCAGCTATGCGAACTGTTATGAAGCAGAAGGAGAAGAATACGTATAAAGAGCTATCATGTGAAAGGAGTTCACGAGAATTAACGTTAGAAACTTGGCTCAGTACAAGGCTGTGGTTTATCCAATTCCACTTACACGGAACACTATGGATGGAATTTTGATGCGCATTTGCTTCTATTAGATTGCTCAGAAAGTCTTGTGCAGTTTGTTCTCTTTATTGCATTCAACTAGCCTCTACGAAATTTTGCTCACTTAAAATGCATGGCGCATCCCATATAGGGAGTGGCAAGCTTGCACCGCCCTTCCTCCTCTCTCCGTATTGTTGTAGAAAAGCCACGGGATACTTCTGACCTCTGATTACTTGCAATTCTTTATTTCTGTGCATGAGCTCTAGACAGTTAAAATGAAGTCAGAGCTGTAGTAGGAGTATGAGAATTTCATCAGTAAAGACTTCGCTCCAAACCGTACAAGATTCGCATCATTCAGGAACGTACGTCTGGGGCAACAGCCCGCCAGAGAAACCGTTCCGCAAGGTGATTGAGGGCCGGAAACTGTTCGATGCCTTCGTAGAATCGCTAAACGACCACACTGAGATCGACGAGATAATCGCACGGTTGATGGAGATCGGGACGAACGACACAGAGTGAGTTCCAGATATAATTACGTGCAGTGCGTTCATAGTTTATTGACTAGAAGAGCTTCAGTGAAAATAAACTGTACGACTTACTCCCGAAGACATACTGAAGTCGATAATCTGACAAACCGAATAGGACGTCTGCGCCGGAAGCGATGTGGCTGAATACTAGCGGTGACTATATTCGTTGCATACGCTCCAAAATCCGACTAGTCCGACTAGACGACAACGAGCTCGAGCCTTCCACATAGAGCTGGACAAGATGCAACGAATATAAGCAAGATCACACCTCCTACGAGGTGATCGTCGACGCCTTCAACTCCAAGATCGGGCCACGAAGAACGGCGAAAGAACTTCGCATCGAAACACACGGTTTGGAGTGGAACGAGCAAGGTGAAAGGCTGTCTGAGTTTATCATGTCGACCAAGACCATCCATGGAAACTCGCAGTTCCAGAAGCCTCCCTCCCTACGATGGACCTGGGAATCGCCCGGTGGCCAGTTCCACAACGAGATCGACCACATCATCTTCAACCGCAAGTATTGCTTGACCAACGTTTCCGTCGCCTTCAAGTTCTACACGGGATTGGACCACCGCCTCCTTCGTGCGAGGTTTCCCTTTTCGCGTCAAGGAGAGAAGGCCGCGAAGTTCAAGAAGAGGAATCCCAGAACGACCATCAACTGGGACCTCTACACCTCTCTTGCCGGCATTTGAGAAGATACCGTCATGGACAACATCGATGAGGTCATCGTGTAGTAGATAAAGAACATACTGTAGTTGGGTTCGAATGACCTATTCGAATAGGCATTCGAATGACTTTCATTCGAATTTGAATATTCGAATCGAATTTTAAATTTTTAAGTTCGAATAGAAAATCGCGTTTCTCAAATGTATTCGAATTCGAATATTTAGAAGATCGCTTTCTTTCAACGCATTCGAAGTCGAGCATTCAGAAAATCGCGTTTTTCGAATTTATTCGAAGTCAAGTATCCAGAAAGCAGTGTTTTCGAATGTATTTTCGAGTATTCGAAAAAATTTCGAGTGGACAACTATACAATATACCTTTTTGTAAGAAGGAAAACATTGCGGAACACATAGTGACTTGTTTTGCTTGCTTTGCACTGCAATTTCTGCCTCTCTTTACTGCCAGAATTAAAAAGATCTGTACATGGCTTATTTAAGTGATGTCGACTAATTTAGGTTCTCTCCCGATCCGCAGATAGCGATTCAGACGAAGCAGCCGCTGGAATGGTACCGGTACTTCTGCTCGATCATGGTGAAGTTTCCGCTGGACATCAATCGCTACGGCACCAGATCGCACAGTATCCTCGTGGTGGACCGCGAGGACAACGCGACGTTCTACGAGAGCCGAATGGCGGAGCCGCCGCAGACGGGCAGGCCCACCGAGTGGGTCGACAAGACGGTCACGTTCAAGTTGAGCGAGCTCTAGGCGGAGCAATCCCACCTGCCCTGCAAACAATCGAGAGAGATCGAACTCTGATTCTGGAGCGGTCTCCCGCAGGTCGATTACATATGCTCGCCATCAGCTCGCTCTCCCAGTGGTCTCGGTTTCGTTTCCGCTGTTTCCTTTTTGTTGATTTGGTTTTTGCTGTATATCTCGCCTGTCTACAAGCACCGATCTTCATTCGAACTGTGCCATCATCGTGCTGGTATGCTTAGGTCTGATGTCAGTTTGCAATATTTTTGATCTGGCCCTTTGCACCGTATCCGCTTCATTGTCATTCGTCGTTCATTCCATCTGTAGAGACTGTACAACATATTTACTTTCCTTCTTCTTCTCCATAGCATTTTCTGTACGTTTGTGGTGACAAAGTAGCATTCCTCGGGGTTTTGCAAGAAATATAATACATTCCGAGTCCTCTTTTTGAGATGTTTTTCCTAGCCACCTTTTGTTCCTTCAGTTTTAATGAAGTGAAATGTTAGCTGGTTTTCACACAATCGAAGGATCCCACTGATATGGCAGAGTGCGTAAATCGTGTGATCGGTTTATTCAAATGAAACCCTCGGCGGAAAACAAGCATTTGTACTATTAGGTTGTCCCATAAGTCCCCACCGTTTTTTTCAACGATTCACTGCAGATTTCGACGGCGGTCTCTTGCATAGCGCTGCATAGCCTTCGAAAGAGAATGATTTGCTCTATCAGACCATGTATTGCATTTCTTTTTTCATCATGAATTTTGTCAATTTTTAGGTCGTTGAAGTGAAAAGTGAAAAAGTGAAAAAGTAGCCATTTGCACACTTGTTCTCTCCGCTTAGGTTTGTAATTTTTTGCGCAGTTTTTTTTATAGCATTTGGAAGACAATGTTCTGTACTACAAGAACATATGTTAGTGCTATTTGCTCATTTGTCCCTTATTGATTTTTAGGCCATCAAATTGGGAATTCCGACTTTTCCGTCCGAATTTTTACCAAAACTCCGGTTCTGTGGTTGGACTTTTTTGCTTAGTGTTATATGTCGTTTGGAAGAGGATGTCTTGCTCAGTAAGAATTTGTGTCGCGCTTATTGGCTCACGCTGATTTCTGCCGAATATCAACAACTGAAGAAGGAGAAGGTGTTGTTGGTGAAGACGATTTTTCTCTTTTTGGCATTTTGTTGATATTCAATAGAAATCAATAAACGCGACACATATTCTTATAGAACAAGACATTCTCTTTCGAATGACATATAACATCAACCCTAAAGTCCAACCACAGAGCAGGAGCTGTCGGCAAAAATAACCATCCTCCTTCGGACGTCCCAATTTGATGACCTAAAAATCAATAAAGGACAAATGAGCAAATAGCACTAACACATATTCTTGTAGCACAAAACATTGTCTTCCAAATGCTATAAAAAACTGCGCAAAAAATCAAAAACCTAAGCGGAGAGAACAAGTGCGCAAATGGCCACTTTTCACTTCAACGACCTAAAAATTGACAAAATTCATGATGAAAAAAGAAATGCAATACATGCTCTGATAGAGCAAATCATTCTCTTTCGAAAGCTATGCAGCGCTATGCAAGAGACCGCCGTCGAAATCTGCAGTGAATCGTTGAAAAAACGGTGAAGACTTATGGGACAACCTAATATTTTCAACCTAATTTGGACACCTTTAGGCCAAATTGGGTATGTTTCGTAAAGAGCTTGGCGCACGAAATTGAACATCTTCCAAATCAAAGCTGGCGTCTTCCACGTGAAACTACACAACTTTTAGGAGGGTTAAAGTATTATTTGCCCAAGTTAGATTTTCGCAGCTTGGCTTTCTTTGAAAATTTTCGTTCTTCTGCCCCAAAGTAAGCACACTGTTAAAAACTGTGTGTTCACTGAGTTTGTTCAAGGATGAATAATAGTTTGAAGCTTATTCCACTCTGCAGGAAACCAACTATGCTTAATGCTAGAAGAAAGGATTGCGCCATGCACTCGGCTAGGACGTTCCTTCCTTTGTCTGATAGCAAAAATTCTGCTTACATTGAGTTATACATTTGTCAACGGTATAACAGAAACACTTTAGAAATCACACATATTTTCACTTCACCGTTTTATTTCAGCGTTTAGAGTATCAATCACATGAAAATCGCGAGGAGCTGTTCAATCGTATGGCGAGCATTTCACCTTTTAAGAAACTACACTACACTTCACTACAATGTACTCGTGCAGCGCACTCGGAGGAGGTGCCGACTGTCGCGTGCACCCTATACATACCAGGTTCCTCGTTCGGATTTTCCGCCCGAGCCAACCAAGTCTTCATCCCGGGGTCGGTGGATTGGCAACAGACTGGTAAGGGTAAAAGGCTGATTTGTTCATCGGCTGACCACTGCAAGTCATTGTATGGCTAAATGCGCTTTCAAATCGCCTTAGCGAAATCTCCTAGAAGTAGTATGCGTGGCGCATCCCAAAAGGGGTTGAGCTACGCCGCCTTTAATATTTTATCCTTTTAGAAACTACAAGTTGTATGCCGGATCTGAAATTAGTGCACTTGTTTTGTAGCCTGTCGGTTGACCATCACACTTGTATGATGGACAACCAGGGGTGTGCGTAATTACGATTTACGATTTTACGATTTACGGCGATTTCTGGCAAATTTTTTACGGTTTACAATTTACGACATTTTGGGTCGTAATTCGTAAATTTTCGTAAATGCGATCTTTGATCAACAACCAAATGGCAACCAAATTTAGGTGGAGGGGGCTATAAAGATGTGCCCACTCTAATGGTCCCCTCTTATATGTAACTCATTCCCACGTCCCTTTAGGGTTGATTTCTAATGATCTAATGTATTACAGTGTTAAGCCCCCACAGACTTCTGCGGCAACGCCGCTCGCCGCTGTGGTTAAGGATAGGGCAGGGACGCCGCTGGCGGCGAGCTCTGCGTCCCTGCCCTATGATGAAGGATAGGGCAGCGGCAACGCCGCAGAAGTCAGGGAGGGCCTTCACACAATATCGTTCTGTGCACATGCTTCTCGAATCCGACTTTTCTCTTCGCTTAACCAACTTTTCCATTTCACTGACATTGTAAGGGCTCCCATTTGGAACCGGACAGGTTCTAGGGAAGAAACAAATGCAATACAATAATCGAAACAGGCCAATCGGCGTGCCTCGCGCGATGTTGCAGTATCACTAAGCTAAGGAGAATCAGACCAAGCTAGCTGCTCTGCTTATCCAGCTTCTTTCCCTTCCTAGCAGTTCAAAAGGCAATATTAGAACACTCTAGCGCCAGGTTGACTGCAGACGCCTTCAATTCTCGTCCTCAAACGGTCAACCTCAGGCTAAAATCGACATTTTCGATAGATCTCATATATTTTGATCGCACGACGAAACAACTCACCCCTCCCCCATTACTTGTACTGGTCCAGCACTACTGGCACAACCTGACTGGACCTCGTTTCCCACTACTGGTACTGATCGGCAATTTGATCAATATCGATTGATGGTGATCGACACTTTAAAAACGAACTTCAGATTCGGGTTAAATGACCTCGATTACTTCCAGGCTGAAGTTTCATTGACATGTAGAAGTCGTTGTATATTTCTCGCTATTTTCGCGGCCTGAAACTCTCCCTCCCCCGATTTTCCTCATTTTTTCCTCCGATTTTATGACTAATTTATGAGTCATCGGTAAGCGGATTATTATATAGTATGATGAGCTCATGTCTAGAAGGCAGGGGAGGCTCGGTTCCTCCTTTACCAGTCCAGAGCTAGCAAGGCAGATCGCATTCCAACTGGCAGTTTCTTAGAGAAAGAGGGGAGTATTCTTTGATCCGCGCCCTGTTTGGTAATAACGTCTAGTCAATTTGTTAATAATATATTCATGTAAATCCCATCGAATAGAATTGACACAAATCCATGGTCGAACATCATTCGTGATTGCAAGCGGGGTCTAGAGGGTTGCTACGCTCATGTTGAAAGAACAAACCACTAACGTTTCGTTATATGTCGCGAGGACGGGCAGCATTGTAGGATCGGAACTCGCCATCGAATCAGACTCCATTGAATGGACATGTCATTCAGAGAGGGTGTACAGTTGGAACCCTAATCGGCTTGCATGTTTTCGGTCTGTGCTCTGGTTATTATTGGCTGACGCGCTACCACCTACCAATGCTGCTCACCTTCGCGGCATGTACCAATAGCTCTATCGATTTGCATTGTGCTTTATAGGGTTGAGCAAATTGACATAAAAAGGTAAAATGCGGTAAAATCGAGCGCGTAGCACTTCAAGAATGGGTCGAACTGGTTTTGACAGTTTTGATCTCCGATTTCGGTGATGTGATTGAGTTTATCGTATTCAGCCTATCTGATTTGCTTACGATACTGCAGGCTCTCGGAAACCAAACGTTCGTTATAGAGCGGTGAAGGATAGCCCGTGCAAGTGCTAGGAGTTATTAAATGGTAGAGCAATATTGTTCCTTTCACGACATTGTCCAACGATGTCGACGGGCACCATCATAAAAATAGTTGATGGAGAATTATCACACATTCTATAGAACAATTTTAATCAATGAGTCCGCTAACAGCTACAGTCAATGTGGCCCATGGAAAACTTCATTTGTTACTGCTCTTCATACCTAACAAATAATATGAATAGAACAAAGAAATAATCAGCGCGCTGTGCCACGCGGCATACACCTGAAAATCGCGCGTGACGTGAAAGCGTTATGAAGTTTTCGAAATCTTAAACGTACAGGCTAGAGCGGGAAACCGGCGCACTAGTCAGTGGTGAAACTTTCTTTTTTAATTTTTAGTTTTGACAGCGAATTTTGTGCAGTTGTTTCTGCTAAATCTTAGATTTATATTCATGCTAAACAATTGGTAGTAAGTTAGAAGTATAATGAATATTCAAACGATGCAAGCTTTTTGTTGGAATGTCATGCATAGGCTTAAGTAAAGTTTTTGAATTTACAGCTTTTTCGACTTTCCTGAAACGTGTAAAGTTTGGTTTGGACGATGTTTACTATTAGGAAGTAGTGAAAAAAGGAATAGTTCGGTAAGAAAACTGCTCAGATAAAGCTGAAAGTAACACGACAGTTAAAATAAATATTGAATCACATCTGATTAACATTAGCAGAAAAAAACCTTTAGAAATTTAGTTGTACTGCACTACAGTTCAGGTGACTCTTACGATTTACGGTTTACGATTTACGATTTACGACGGTTTTTTCGTAATTACGATTTACGATTTACGAAATTTCAAATTTCATTTACGCACACCCCTGTGGACAACCGACACTTCGGGCAATTCGTTAGAATTTGTCAACAACAACGGCTGAGCGATATTGCTTACCTATTGTAAAGTTGATCCCTCGGTCATGTCTACATATTAGGTTGGAAAAAAAGTCTTTTCATTTTTTTCAAAGATTTATTACTTCACAACTACAAAGTCAAATCAATTGAGATAAACTCTATTTTGTTCTACTACACTTCTCCAAAAACGTGGTAATTTTTCTAATTCCTCTCGCGTAAAAGACTGCAGTTCTGAAGTCGAATCACCGCTGAATCCAATTTTTGAGGTCCTCGTCCGTTTCAAAATATTTCTCTCCAGTTTCTTGCTTGAGAGCGTGGAAGAAATAGCATTCGGGAGGGCCGAGGTCAGGGCTATACGGTGGATGTGGCATTACCTCCCAGCCCAGCTTCTTTATTGTTTCTCTTGTGAGTCTTGCAGCATGTCGCTTTGCGTTGTCATGCAGGATCATCACCTTCGACTTCTCAGGCCTCTTTTCTTGGAAAGCTGCGGCGACTTTGTGGAGTTGGCCACTGTATGTGGAAGCAGTAAGTGTCTCTCCACTTCTGAGAGTTTGCCGATAAATCACTTCTCTGATATCCCACCAAACACTCAAGAGAATCTTCCTTTCGTAAACATTGGACTTGAGATCAGACTTAGGGCTCTCTCCCTTTTGTACCCATTGCCTTTTCCTCGGAAGTTGGCACACAGAACCCAGGACTCTTCGCCTGTCACAATCCGCGGAAGAAACGATTTTCTTCCTTATCTGGACAGAAGAGAAGCAGCGATGGAGAGCCGTCGACCTTTCTGAGTGTCTGACAGGGCATGTGGAATCCAAGCTCCAAATTTCCATGAAAGCCAAGATTCTTCAGATGGATCCCCACTATCCTATGAGACACTTCGAGCTTCTCTGCCAGCTGACGTGTCGTCTGCCAACTATCGGTACGAAGAAGATGGTGTAGTTCACTGTCGTCCAATCCAGTTGGCCTTCCTGACCATGCTTTGCCCTCAGTGAATAATTTCCCTTTAAAGACTTTCCGAACCACCCGTAACAGGCGCGATGAGTAGCAGATCCCATGCCATATATGTGGTTAATTTGGTCTGCTGCCTGACGTGCTGTGGATTCTTTAATGAATTCTTGAAGAATGCCGTGCTGAAAACGGCCATGAGGTAGATCTGGCATTGAGTTCGGAAGATTGGATGGATAACGAATTACAAGAAGAGTCTTAACCTGTGTCCGCGTGCGAACGGTAGACAAGTGTGATAGGATTACGAAATCAGCAATCAACATTGGCTAGTGCGTTTACAAGGGGAAGGGTAAAAAAAATTTCGAAGTGTGAAGAGACTTTTTTTCCAACCTATTACATACCTCATACGGTCAGCAGATCCTTCTTCAAGCCATAAACCCTGAAGAGAAATGATGTTTGATGCATTTAGTGCTTAACCTAGAGCGGCTGTTACAGAAATAGAAGCTGTTAGAAGGATGTTTAGTTGCGTTCAAAACACTCACGCCCGGCGAGACTCGAACCCGCACCTTCTGCTTTCCGGACAGCGATGCTACGCCTGACACCACCAGCGCTGTCTGACCGGACACCTAGTAGCAATCACTTATCAGCATTCAGCCGGCCGCTGATATCAGCATAGAACCGGTGAAACTGAAGGCCTCTGTCGAAGTGATGTCTTCATTTTTTCCTTAAGCCTAGAGCGGCTGTTATAGAAGACAGAAGCTGCTAGAAGGAAGCTTAACCGGTTCCATGCTGATATCAGCGCCCGGCTCTTCCCGATATCACGGGTGAGTGCTGATAGATGATTGCTACTAGGAAGATATCGGGATGTTGTGTCCGACCAAACACGTGCGTGGTGATGTAAGGCGTAGCATCGCTGCCCGGAGAGCAAAAGATACGGGTTCGAGTCCCGCCTGGTGCAAGAGTTTTGATCGCAACAAAACATCCTTCTAACAACCTGTAGAGAAGGTAATATACTTGATCGGGATGTGGAGCGTTGTGCCAACGTAACGGACGCATGAAATGACACACGGGCAGATGCGCGGATTGTCTCTTTTATATGTAGTAATGCATAGCATGCGCGTATAACAGAATGCATAAAGGAACGGTTTCGCATTGCAGCTGACACCTCAGTTGAGAAATGACCCCTCAATTTTTGAAAATTAAGTAGGTTTTCTACGGAACGTTTTTAGTGGGCTGATTCACGGATATCACGGAATCGTTTATTGAAGTTTTGGATCTATCCCGGGGGCGGGGTGGGGTGGGGGAGCACCGGTAGAAAAGCGAGAAGAAACGCTATGACCCGTTTTGGCTGAGAAATTATAAAAAAAGATCCACTCTTGGGTAGTTCAGCGTTTCGCGTTTGTGAAACACAGTCCATTTTCAAAGTGAGGTTGACAAAGTGACGAAAGGAAGTGCCCCCCCCCCCCCCACTAGGATAGATTCAAAGTTTCTTCAACAATTACGGATGAATTTGGTAGCAGTATGCAACGAAAAGCTCATTTCTTTCTTTTATTTTTAGCCGTCAATTTCGGTTTCACCCTTGCTATCCCTTTCACATGGTGAACACTCAATTCTATAACACTACTTTTTCCCATCAAACCACAACCAATAAGCCTCGAATTGTTTCATTCGTTGCCTTGGTTCTAGCTGCTTGTTTGGAACTCGTAATCATTGTGAACCTAAACTTTAGACATTTGGAGAGTAAAGGATAAAAGATAAAAGACGGCGTTATTCAATTCCCTTTGGGATGCGCCACGCATTCTACTTCTACGGGATGTCGTGAAGGCGACGTGAATGCGTATTTGGCCGTACAATGACTTGCGGTGGCCAGCCGATGAACATATCAGCGCTCTATCCTTCCCAGACAAGTCTGGAACCAATTCACCGGCCCCGAATGGTTGGAAGGCTTGGTTGGCCTGGGCGGGAAATCCGAACCAGGAACCTGGTATCGGGTGCACGCGACAGTCGCGCCTCTTCCGACTGCGCTATACGCGCCCATTTGGAGAGTGCTTTTCAAAAATGTGAAATTTCAAAATTTCATGGGTGACACTTATTATATATCCCGTACCAGCTGCGTCATGGCCGCATATTTAATTCTAAACACCATTTCCACGTCAACAATTCAAAACTGAACGCCGTATCGGAATATAGACTCTCCGAGAAAGCTGGAAGAATTTTTAAAGGGCAATTTTAGCACAAATTACCTTGAACTCTCTAATTCGCATGGTCCTATGATTTTATAAAATTTTTATTCTGATGAAAAAGTGACGATTAAAAATTTCAGATTTGAAGGTTAAAAAACATCGAGCTTCAATACTATGAGGCCGAATATTGAAATTTGTTTTAAAGCGCCAGGAAAGCAACAATCAGTGACAATCAGCGTATTAAAAGCAGAGATCGCGCCATGCACTCGACTTGATCGTCGCGATTTTTATTTGTTTGATGGCGAAAAATCTGTTTGCGTGCAGTAACATATATCTAAACGGCACGACAAGTTTTAAAAAGCTTATCCTCATATCGCTGCCTCAAGTAAGCGGCATTCATACTATCAATAAAATTCAGCGAGCTAGACGAGTGCATGGAGCGATCTCTTCTTTTAGCAGGCCAAAATTTGTCGTTCCTCTGTGCTTTAGAATAAACTTAAGCTACAGTCTTTCCTTAAGCATAAGAGTGTTATAAAATTTCAAACAGTTTCTTTAAGGAGGGTGAGTTTTTTCTCGAAGAATTCGAAACTTTTCTTTTTCGAAGAATTTCGAAGAAGAAAAATTTTGAAGAATTTGATAGCATATCGTTCTTGAACACAAATTATTCTGACCGTCTCGAAGGCTGCATAGTGTTAGCTGTAAGACTCTCCTTTCAATTTGGAAGGTATCAGTTTAACTCCAAAGCGACAAGCCTGATTATTATAGGAAAGTACTGTTCACAACTAGCCTTGCAGAATTAGTCACCGGTGGAACCAGTCTTGTCTCAATGCTCATTCAGCAATGCTAGCAGCGCAGACTGGCTGCTCATTATTTGTATGGTAATGAGCCATTACAAGGCTTCTCGTACGAGGGCAATTGTTGTGTCGGTGCCTTCTGCCGGGAAGCAAGGCGCAGCTGCCAGGGGGTCTTCGGAACAAGTTCTGTCTCGTACCATTACACTTCTTCTGAATGCGGTTTTGCCAACAATTCTCGCACCTCGGCGTCTGCCTCAGACCTCAGCGTTTGGTGTCTCGACTAACCTGCACTGACATCACAGGCGGCAACTTCTGCCGCATTTCTGCTCCCCGCTTTCGCCGTATTTTATGCCAGCCACTTGGGTTAGACTTCCGAAACGCATGTCTACCACACTCTGTGAGACCCGTGCTTAAGATTTTCCATCTGTGGTTTATACAGGCTCTGAGGGGAGGGGAACGATCTGCCTGAAAGCGGTGCGGGCAAAGACGCGGTACAGTGCCTGCGGAGCCAATTGGCTCGACTCGCGCCGTGACACCCGCCACTTCGCACTGAGCTAGAGAGCCCTTGCCGCGGAGGCGATGGTGACCCGACCGACTACGGGTGCCCCCAGATCGACCAGATTTGATGTAATTACAGTCGAGAGGGAGAGCTAGGAAGTTCAGAGGGCTTGCAGTGGCGTCCCAGAAATTTGGATCGATGTGAACCCTACCATTTCTTGTACTAGAATTTTGAGCGCTATCAAATGAGCGAGACATTTTCCTTCCGAAACAACACTTGAGGCGACCTTGTAGGCGTTGTTTATTTTCGTTAAATATCAATTTTTCCTTATATCAGAGTTAACTGCGAGGCATGCTTCCAAGCTGCGCGAGGAATCTAATTGAATAGACGAGGAACCTCCTAAGAGAAACCAAGTGCTCAACCTTTTTAAAAACGACATTATGGTTCTTCAGTGCGTAGAGCACATTCCCAGTTTGAAATTGCAGGATGAGTTCGATTTGACAGTCGAAAGACTTCCTAAGAACTCCCAAGTACTCTATCTTTCTCAAAGCATTTGATGAGTTTCCTAACTCGTTAATTGGTGGAGGAGACACTGGCTATGCAGGTACATACATCGCCTGTGGGACGCGAGGTCAAAATACTGCTAGAAGCTACAAACGACTGGACGAGCAATTTGAAGTATTGTGTGATGAAATTTATTCTCTGTGAACATTAGATTTGACGAACCACCTATCCAGCCTTAGTCTCGTAATAGATCGTGTGTGCATTATAAAGGTCCATAGAAAAATCAATTACGAAATGCTAAAGGGATGTCATGTTGAAAATCCTCAATGCTTTAAAATTCTGTTAAAGGACCTCTCGTCTATCTAATTGCAATCCTCGTGCAATTTTAGCCTGAGAGCATGCGTCGCATTTAATCCTGATATATATATGAATAAACGGGCGCGTGTATCGCAGTCGGGGGAGGCGCCGACGGTCGCGTGCACCCGATACCAGGTTCCTGGTTCGGGTTTTCCGCCCAGGCCAACCAAGCCTTCCATCCCCAGAGTCGGTGAATTGGTACCAAACTTGTTCGGGAAATATAAAGCGCTGACTTGCTCATCGGTTACCCACCGCTAGTCGTTGTATGGCCAAATACGCATTCAATCGCCTCCACGACATGGAAGTAGAATGCGCTGGCGCGTCCCAAAAGGGATTGAGTAGTGCCGTCCTTTATCCTTTTTATCCTTTATATGTGAATAAAAACTGATATTTAACGGAAAATAAACAGCGTCTGAAAAAAAATTCGCTTTAAGGGTTGCTGAGCCAAAAATCTTTCCTGGTTCATTCGATAGATCTCGAAATTCTAGTACAGGAGATGGTAGGGTTCACATCAGCAGCCTGGAAGCATGCATCGCAGTTAATTCTGTTATAAATAAAAACTGATAGTTAACTAAAAATAAACAACATCTGAAAAATTCGCCTCGAGCGTTGTCGAGGCTCATTCAATAGAGCTCGAAATATTAATAAAGGAGATGGTAGAGTACACATCAATTCACATCAATCCGAATTTCTGTTCTGTTCTGTTCACTGCAAGGTGTCTGAGCCTCCTATCCCTCTATTGATTGTAATCGCACCAAATTTGCTCGATCTGCGGGCTCCCGTAGTTGGCCATGTCACCATCGCCTCCGCGGCGAGGGCTGTCTGGCTCAGTGCGAAGCGGCGGGTGTCCGGCGCTGGTCGACGCTGACTGGCTTCGCAGGCACTGTCCCGCGTCTTTGTTCGCGCTGCTTTCAGACGTCCCTCCCTCATCCGGCTCTGAGGTGCACCTGGTGAAGCGTGTCTGTGATCAGGTGAAGTGAAGAAAAGCGAATTAAATTTCCACCGCTGGCCATCTCAGCACAACATATTCCACTTTTATGCCATTTGGATACTTTTCACGTCAAATTGGACACTCTTCCAAGCAACCCTAACGCTTTAGAAACGAATCCGAACGTCTTTCAAAACGAACTCTTTCCACATTAAACAAAGACTCTTCAAAAGTTTGCTGTGGTTTCTTGTTTAAGAAAATTTTTAGTATAACTTTCTTTGACGTTTTAATCACCTACTAATAAGTGAACACATTGTTTGAAAATCTACAAAACCCTTACGTTTTGAGAAAATAATGGTTTAACCTGTTTTAAAGGGCAAGTAGGAGGCCATTTCTAGTGCCAAAGGAAGCGATTGCGCCATGCCCTCGTCCAATACATTGAGATTTTTATTCGATTGATATATATATATATATATATACCATTTTCAGGTCAAATTGGACATTTTTCGAATCAAATTGGACACTTTTCAAACCAAATTGGACACTTTTCAATTCAAATTGGGCACTATTCACGTCAAATTGGACACTCTCCTAAGCTCGTCTAAGACTTTTTAAATCAAAGAGAACTTTCCGAATTGCAACAACTTTTATACAGGTTGAACTAGAGACCCAATAAAATGGTTAGAAAAAGATTTTGTTCAAGGAAAATTTAGAATAACTTTTTTTTGAGTTTTTTTTACTTTAGCTCCTGAATGAGGGTAATAATTTTATACAATTTTTACTCTTGAAGAAAAAATAACAATTTATATTTTCTTTCAAAGCGCAGCAAAGCAGCAACCATAAAGTGTACTAAAACCGGGTTGCGCCATGCACTCGAAAAGCTCGTCGCGATTTTTATTTGATTGACAGTATAAATGCTGTTTACATGAAACAACATCTAAAAACCTCTATCTATTAACCAATTTCTGGCTTTCTGTTTTTTAAAATGAGCTGTAAAGCATTATTTTTCCACGAAAAATTAGAATTTTATAAAATTTCAAACAAAGTGTTCACTAATTGGGTAAGTGAATTAAAGGTTTAAAGAAATCATGCTGAAGTTTTCCTAGAACAAAAAACTGTAGGCAATGCAAAAGTGCAATCGATAAGAGCGCACATACCTCATAGTTCCGTAGTAAACAGCATTTACACTATCAGTCAAATAAAAATCGCGAGGAGCTTTCCTAGTGCGTGGCGCAATCCGGTTTTTAGTACACTTTATGGTTGCTGCTTTGCTGCGCTATCAAAAAAAATTGTTATTTTTTCAAAAGTAAAAATTTTATAAAATTATTGCACTCATTCGGGCAGCTAAAGTAAAGAAAAATCAAAAAAGTTATTCTATCAGGCTGTCCAATAATTCTTGTCCGAAAATTTTTTAAAATTTTTCAGCTTTATTGAAAAACAAGTCTAATCAACAACATAATCACCACAGTTATCCACAACAGTGGCCCATCGATTGGGCAGGTCGCCGATGCCCTTCGCCCAGAACTCCGGGGGCTGCGACTCGAAGAAGTCCGCGATGTCAGATTTGAGGTTGTCGTAGTTGGTGAATTTTCTTCCGGCCAAATGGTGCTTCAGCGGGGGGAACAAGTGGCAGTCGGAGGGAGCGAGGTCCAGGGAATACGGTGGATGGGCAACCGTCTCCCAGCCGAGCGTCGCCAGCTTCTGCTGGGTCTCCTTCGCCACGTGGGGGCGCGCGTTGTCGTGCAGCAGGTGGACCGAGGCCCGTCGGGGACGCGTTTCTCGGATGGCGGCGGCTAGTTTCTCGTGCTGATCGGTGTAGATGGAGGCGGTGACCGTCCTGCCTTGCGAGAGCAGCTCGAAGTACAGCATGCCCTTGGCGTCCCACCAGCAGCAGAGCATGATCTTCAGCGGGTGTAGGTCGGCTCTCGGCGTCGTCGGCGGCTCTTCTCCGCGCGGGATCCAGACGGCACGGCGGGCGTTGGGACACTGCATCCTCCTTGCACGCTCTGCAGATGTTGGCGGCCCCGGTGCCCGTGTCGTTGCCCAGCAGCCACTGGTAGTACACGAACGTACGAATTCGACCTTGGTCCATTTTAGCTTGTACTGGTACCTAGACGCGGCGACTGCGCCTTATATACCCCTAGCGTGGAACTCTGGAGAACCTTCTAGAAGGTTTTTACACTTGCCTGATATTATAACACTTCTAAGCAAAATTATAGAATTTTGAAAATTTTCGGACAGGAATTATTGGACAGCCTGGTAAATTTTCCTTGAAGAAAAATTTTTCTGACCATTTTGTCTGTAGTTGTAGTTCAACCTGTATAAAGGTTGTTGCAATTCGGAAAGTTCTCTTTGATTTAAAAAGTCCTAGGCGAGCTTAGAAGAGTGTCCAATTTGACGTGAAAAGTGTCCAATTTGATTTGAAAAGTGTCCAATTCGACATGAAAATGGTATATATATATATATATATATATATATATATATATATATATTCTGTTTGCCTGGAATTTTAATCTGTGAACGGTATAGCAAAACAATTGTAAAGGACACACATATCCTCACTTTGATGCTTCATTTACGCAGCATTTACACGTTAATCAAACAAAAATCGCGACTAGCTTTTCGAGTGCATGGCGCAATCTTGCCTCTGAGTGCGCTAAATAATTACTGTTATTTTGCGGCTCAAAACAGAATTTACTTTAATATTTCTTCTTGAAATTATTTTTTTAAATTACTACATTTATTTGAGCAGCTGAACTGAAAAATTTCAATCAAGGATCTACCAAATTTTTATTGGATAAAAATTGATTCAAACGAAGTTTCCTATTTGTTCCATTCATTTATTTTTATTTATGAATAGCTATTGAACGATGTCTTGGGTTAGTTCAGCAAATTCCTTACTTCAAATGAAGACCATCTGAAACTAATAAAAGCTCATTTAAAGGAAACTTCCAAGTGATCTGGTCTGAAGATATGCCTTGTTGTTAAACAATTGGCGGGATCTTTCACTCTGCTGGGAACATTGCGGACGCGGGTAGCGCAGTTAGACGAGGTGTCGGCTGTCGTTTGCTCCCGATACCAGCTTCCTGGTTCAAATTTCCCGCCGAGGCCAACCAAGCTTTCCATCCCCAGGGTCGGTGAATTGGTACCAAACTTGTTCGGGAAATATAAAGCGCTGACTTGTTCATCGGTTACCCACCGCTAGTCGTTGTATGGCCAAATACGGATTTAAATCGCCTCCACGACATCCCGTAGAAGTAGATGCTTGGCGCACCCCCAAAGGGATTGAGTGATGCCTTCCTTTATTCTTTTCATTCTTTACTAGGAATAATGATGTGGGAGGCTATCACCCAAAGAAGTTGTAATGGAATGAATGCATAAGGTGTAGAGCAACAATACATTGAGACTGGTTGGCTAGGCGGCGGTCTGACGTCTTGCCACATAAGGAGTGAAGAATAGGGAAGGTGACTGACTCTCAGTGACGTATTACGCCACCGCTCATTCAACTCAAAACGGTTTTCCTACTTTTCGTGACGTCTTTAGCGAGCAGAGAACTCTCCGATCGCTGCCATATGCGCAGCTGCCAAGACGTTCACGTCTGTTATGCAACCCAGCGTTTTTGAGACTGTCTGAACCAATTAACTTCACTCTTACTCAGAAAGCTCCATAGATACACAACCTTAGGCTCATTATACATTCACTGCTTTGGCTCAAAGAATTGAAAGCAATCATGAACGCGAAATTTGTTGCCTTAAAAGCTTGAGGTCTAAGTAAAGTTCGAAATGCTAAGACGTAAAGGACTGTACATTCCTAAAATACAAAATTTTCTATGCTGAACCGCTTCTTAGAAATACATGATGTATTGAGACAATAAAGTACTTAGGACGCTTCCAGTGCAATATCGTTGGAGTTCAATCAAAAAGGTCGGAGTTTTATTCGAATTTGAACATTTTTATATTCAAATTTGATTTGCATTAGGGGGGGGGCAAAAGTAATGAGACTCTCCATGCCGCGTCCATATATCTCGTGACTGCAGTCTGGTTTCGTGCTTATCGTATTTGTATGTTTTATGAGAAGTTACCACTTCCGCCCCTTCCAGAAGCATGCCAAAATCCCAGCCTGTCTCATGCCGAAACCCCAGCCTGACGAGTCGACCTGTGTCGCGCAAATCTCTTCCGATTCCCAACCCCGAGCAGCCTGGACTCAATCTTAACGCAGGATGGGAAGTACGCCTTCTACCTTAACCCTGCCAAGCAGCAAGTCTGGGTGACGCCTATTGACCCGTTACCGACCTTCTTTCGGCGAGATGTTCAGGCGAGAAGCACCTCTGGAGCTTTTGGGTCTGCGCCCCTGGACCGGTATACTGGAAGCTGTAACCCAAAAGCACGACGATGGACTCCAAGGCCATGGTAAACGAAATAGAAGAGATGGACCTGCGACTCGAACTTATTCAGTTGCAGCGCGTAAAGAAGGTAATCATCTCCGACAACGTCGCACCCCATTGGGAACAAGTAATCATGGATAAGCTTGCCCAGCTAGGCTACGTTCACATGCTTCACCCACCGTACTCGCCGGACATATTTCCGTGCGACTACCACCACTTCTTGGGCCTACAGGAAGGGACACAAGGACCCAAGCAGACCTCGACAACCATATCGAGTAGTTGATCAACACTAGGCCCAGTACTCTGCAAGGATGGGATCAGGAAGTTGGTTGATCGATGGCACCAGGGTCACTGACCTTAATGGCATACACATTCCTCAGCATCGTTGATTTGTAATTGAGTTATAAAGAGATAAAGAATTTTTTAATTTGTTTCATTACTTTTGCCCCCCCCCCCCCAACAGAAATTCTGGGCACAGCCATTCGAATATTCGAAAAAATTTCGAGAGCAAAACTATATTTTACGCCAGTCTGTTAAATCGATCTCAGGCTTAATCCAGATTGAAGTCCCCTTTCTTTAGATCGCATGGGGCTTACCCTTATGCAGTGTTATAGAGATGGTAAGACTAATATCCTGGAGGCAGGGCAAAGCAGTCGGAAGATGCCCATATTGTCATGTGCAGCTGAACGCCATGTTTTCATTTTTTCATTTTCATTTTTTATTTATTCATGTTTTGTCGAGATCAACTAAGCGAGTTAGCCCATGAATAGGTAGCTTACCAGCCTGGAAATATATGAAGCATTAACTTGTCCATCGGCTGGCTACATGTCGTGAGTCGTGGTGTAGGCCAGACACGTATTCAAATCGCCTTCACGGTTCCTCATAGAAGTAGAATGCTTGGCGCAACCAGGGAAATGATTGCGTAGCACCGTCCTCTATACTGCATCCTTTATACTCAGATATTCTAACTGAGTGCATCCCACTACCAGTGTAGCGCAGTCGGAGAAGGTGTCGGCTGTCACGTGCATACGAGCTTCCTGGTTCGGATATCGCGCCTAGACCGACCAAGTTTTCTATCCCTCCGGGGTTGGTGAATTGGTATCAGAATTGTAGGGAAAGTATAAAGCCCTAACTTGTTCATCGGCTGGCCACCGCATATCATTCTATGACCGAATCCACATTCAAAT
The DNA here is from genome assembly GCA_947396885.1 of Heligmosomoides polygyrus polygyrus. NCBI lineage: Eukaryota > Metazoa > Nematoda > Chromadorea > Rhabditida > Heligmosomidae > Heligmosomoides > Heligmosomoides polygyrus. The sequence continues at coordinate 79,985,986 of OX377204.1, read as the reverse complement.
CGCCTCCATGACATCCCGTAGTAGTAGAATGCGTGGCGAATCCTAAAAGGGTTGACTAACGCCTTCCTCCGTCCTTTATCCTAATGCTGTAAAAGGTACTGAATCGCAGCAAGAGGAATGCGACGACTGTCCACGCCATCGTACTTGAGTAAAATCGTCACCTAACAGCTAATTACAGTTCTTCGCCAAAAAGGTACCACTGTGACAAATCCTAAAATTTTGCAGTGCAGACCATGCCATAGAGTTCAGACTGAGTGATCTTCTTCCTTTTTTCTCTGCAAGGAGGTGTCTCAGCAGAATATTTTTATTATCCTTGAACTTTAAAGGATAAGGGTAAAGGACGGCGTTATTCAATCCTTTTTGGGATGCGCCACGCATTCTACTTCTATGGGATATCGTGGGGGCGATTTGAATGCGTATTTGGCCATACAATGACTTTGGCCAGCCGATGAAGATGTCAGCGCTCTATCCTTCCCAGACAAGTCTGGTACAAATTCAGCGACCCGGAGGGATGGTAGGTTGGTTGGTCTGGGCGGGAACCAGGAACCTGGTATCGGGTGCACGCGACAGTCGGCGCCTCCCCCGACTGCGCTACACGCGCCCACCTTGAACCTTAAGCTAAATTTAAGGAACACCGCTTAGGTTTCGCTTCTTTTCTGTCTCTTCTTTCTTCTGTGTTACTTCTCTTCTCATCATCAGTTCCGTTGATCACCACTTGGCCATCTACTTCACTCATGATTAAATCGGCGAGTCAAGGTATTTGATAGAGCATGAAGGCGAGGAGCAGATAAGAACCAGACCAACTTACCTGAGCAATTTTCAACTCTCTGCCTGCTTTCTGTGTTACTTTGCGGGAATTCATCGCCGTGCATTCGTTCATTTCACACGAATTCTTCGACCAGCAGGTCAATTAGGTTGGCGCTGATCGACGAAAGTGGACCAGTTCGTCGCCAACGATAGAACTCTCGATCGTGCGAACTTTGCTCTTATTTTGAGAAATCTTGCATTAGGTAAATGACCTTTTCTGACTACTTGTTTGCATTATATTTTTATTTTTAAGGACTTAAAATGGTTTTACAATTTTCACAATGGGTGAAAAATAAATACATCTAGAAAAGGGTACCGAGCTTTCACAGGGTAGCACACCGGACACGATTCTCTAAAACACTCTTCTGACAGACTCACGACTCAGGAGAAGGAAGAGTCAGAAGAAGAACACTCGTGAGTTCTCTGGGAACTCATGCGGTGATGAGAAACCATTTGAAAACACATACCGACACTTCAAAGCAACCAAAGCAGCTCATCTGGAGGAAGCATCCCATTAGAAAATCACTTAGAAGCTCTCCTACTACTCATGAGCTGACAAAAAACATCTGAAAAGCCTCTTAGACTTCGAATCAGCTCAAAAAGCTCACTACGAGAATGAGCCGAAACAAAAACTTTCGAAAAAACGTAGACATGCTTCGAAACAACTCACATGATTTATGTGGAGAAGGCATCGCACGACAAAATCACTTGAAAGTTCTCCTGAAGTCCTCTTCCACATGACGAGGTTACAAAAAACTCCGGAAAAACGTATTTCAAGTTTAAAACGACTCAAATATCTCACCAGAAAGAAGAATCGAAAGAGAAAACACTTAGAATTTTCTGCGAACTCATAATTAAAAAACATTCGAAAACACATACCCGTATTCGAAACAAACCATACAGCGCAAATGGAGGAAGAATCGAAGAACGAAACAACTTAAAACTTTCTCCGAACCCATGAACTGACAGGAGCTTCAAAAAACGGTTTTAGAAACCAAAACGACGTTTTAGAAGGGTCTTTTATAGAGGAAGCTTTATTTGGTAGTGGAGCTTTCCCTGTAAAAGGTGGTCCTAGAACGTCCCAGCTCCATCCTAAGCAAAAACAAAAAAGACTCTTCCGGGTCCTCTCTATCGCTTCGTAACTCGAAAATGTCGTGCTGTACCACGCTTATTCGTCGCATTAAAAAGAGCCACACTAAACCCACATTTGCGGAGGATTTTGCTGAGGAATGCACAATTCGCCACTGGTTCGAAAGGTTTCAGTCTGGAGATGAGAGTGTTGAAGATCAAGACTCCTTAACGACGACCATCCATTCAAAGAAGACCACGGTGGCCGTATGGTAGAGAATGGCTGGTAGAGCCCACCACGAGTTCTTGAAGACTGGAGAGACTATTACAGCGGAGAAGTACTGTGCCGAAATTGAAGTTATGCACCAGAAGTTGATTGAAAAACTCCTACCGAGCCGGCTTTGTTCATTCGATGAGACCCATTCCTCTGCATGACGCACTGGATAAATTGGGATTTGAAACTCTACCACATCCAGCATATTCACCAGAAGATCTGTCCCCTACCGATTATCATTTGTCCAAGCATTTAGAGCGTCATGTGTAGGTTAAAAAATTCACCAATCAAGATGATGTCGAAAATGACTTCCTGCGTTTCATTAATTCTCGTGGTTCTAATGTCTATAAAGATGGAATGTCTCAGATATTGTCGCGTTGGGAAGAGTGTATTAATCGTAATGGTGCTTTTTTCGATTAAAATTGCTCGATTGAAATCGCTTCCAAAGTTATGATCTATCAAAGTTTTCAGGCAAAATCGGTCATTTCGTATGTATTTCGTATGACCTATTAGGGGGGGCATAAGTAATGAGACAAATTGAAAAAATCTTTATCTCTTTATAACTCATTTACAACTCAACGATGCTGAGGAATGTATTTGCTATTAAGGGCAATGAGCTTGCTGCCATCAATCAACCAACTTCCTGATCCCATCCTTCCAGAACTGCTTGGGCCTGGTGTTGATTAACTGCTCGATATGATTATCAAGGACTGCTTGGGTTCTTGTGTCCCTTCCGACCAGGAAGTCCCGTAGGCCCAAGAAGTGGTGATAGTCGCATGGAGAGATGTACGGCGAATACGGTGGGTGAGGCTTGTGAACGTAGCCCAGTGAACGAGCTTATTCGTGGTTACTTGCTCCCGATGGGGTGCGGCGTTGCCGAAGTGGAGAACCTTCTTGAAGCGCTGCGACTGAATAAGAGCGAGTCACCAGTCCATCTCTTCTATTTCGTTCACCATGGCCTTGGAGTTTATCGTAGTGCTCTTGGAAAACAGATTCCGGTAAACCGATCCATGGGCGAAGATCCAAAAGCTCCAAAGGTGCTTCTCGCCCGTGAATATCCCGCCGAACGAAGGTCGGTAACGGGTCAACAGTCCTCACCCAGAACTGGCTGCTCGGCAGGGTTAAGGTAGAAGACGAAATTTGCGCGACACAGGTCGACTCGTCAGACTGGGGTTTCGGCATGAGACAGACTGGGGTTTTGGCATGCTTCTGGAAAGGGGGGAAGTGGTAACTTCTCAGATGGGCTTCAGTAAGTAGCATACAAACATACAAATACGATAAGCACGAAACCAGACTCTATCCACGAGATATGTGGACACGGCATGGGGTGTCTCATTATTTTTGCCCCCCCCCCCCTAATATTAGACGGTCAAAACAGCCATCTCGTCATCATGTAGAATTCGTAGGACTCACTCTGGCAAGTTTTCTAATTTTATGACCGGAACGCAAAGAATGATTAATGTGTTTAGCACCTCGGAAATTCGGTATGTGGGTACGTCAACAGGTCGAAGCGCAAACCGTATTGCTCATCAAAGAGAACTTGTTCATTGTGTACTCAGACACTGCTTATCAGCTCACAGTTTGCCACTTTGGGTGCCATTCTAGCCTGCTTGATACTGCCCTTGAGAGGTCGTTTTCCTCTCCGATTGGTTTCCCTTATTTGTCTCGAATTCTGGCGTTACTGCAGCTATGCGCAATTGTTGATGAAGCACCTTTGGGTACACCATGAACTCTGCCTTCCAGTCTGGAGGTATTCTCTCCGTCATTGTATAGACCAAAGGCGAATCCTCTTCATGGCATATCCCAAGAATTGGGATCCATGTCGCATTCTTAAACGGAATGATCAACGTCGTTCTCTATTCTTGAACGTATGGATGAAACACCGAGGTCGAAGCCACCTGACACTGGGAGAACATTGGCAAGTCAAGCTTTTGTCACTTCGCAAGAGTGCGACGCACACCCTAGGGATTTGGTACCGTGACCTTGCGCAGCCTCCAGCATCCAACACGATTCGAATGACTTAACTACCTGGCGCCAGTCATTCGGCGCGGCGTATTCCAGTACCCGTTGCGCAAGCAGCGGGTTTCCCGCCGCTCCGTCGTCGGCGCGTCTCCTGCGGGGCTTTCGTTCTGCTCTTCGTCGTCGGGAGGGGATCATCACGCGATCGTCAACCTTCAGTCGCAGCGTATCATAGCTACCAAACAACACCTCGACGACGGTGGCGGCAGCTGGCAAACCCGCTTTGGGACTCCTATTCGAGCGGCCGTCACCCAGCACTTGTTGTGGTCGTGTTTTCGGCTTCACCTGTCGGGAAAGTGTGCGCCGTTATCAGTTCGACCTTCGTTTCCTGCCGCGGTTCAGTTGTACTGGTACATCTTTGGTAACTTATGGAACTGGCCACAGTATATAGACCAATTCAGGGACAATGCGCTGTGACAGTAAGTATTCATTGTTCGCAAATACATGATCAATTAGTCGCTTTAGAAAAACGCATAATTTTCGCAATTTAGACTATCTTCAAAAAACTGAATTTAGGCCAGTTTTTCAAAAATAAAACTCTGTTCTGAAATATTCGGCACACTATTGAAACCAATATATGAAACTAGTTTCTACTTCTCGGAATGAACAATAAAAATTATTTTTACTTCTCCATTCTACTCAAATATACCCCCAAACGACTTCAACAATTTTATTTCACAAATATGATTTTCTGACCTTATCGCTTATATACAGGGTGCACCAAAATAACGTGGGCAAGATTTTTTTGTCATAATTATAAAGCAACGAACAATTCGAGAAAACAAGAACTAAATTGCAACAATACAAACATTAAGGTAGATCATGTTCAAGTGGTTTCGAAGTGGTCTCTCTTGGAGTGGATGCACAGGGCTAAACGCTTCGCGAGGTTTGGGGGCGATAGGTCGCAGGTCATCAGGAAACAATCGTTTCCACTGCTGGCGTTAGGATTCCTTCAGGGACTGGAGACTGCGGTGGCGCTTGACGCCGACCCTAATCTTGAAAATGCCCACACACTGTAGTCCATCGGATTCAAATCCGGAGAATACGGCCGCCATTCCGAAGGCGTGGTGGAATCGGGGAAATTGGCCTTGCACCACGCCTGTGTCCTCTTCACCCTATGTTCGGTTGCAGAGTCTTGTAGGAACGTCTAATGGTCATCACCGAATGCTACTGGACCCAAGGAAGAACTACGCACTCGAGAATGTCTCGCTGGTGCACATCTTCGTCGATTTCCACGAAAACCAGAGGGGTTCTGCCAGAGGGATGATTCTGCCCCAAACCATGGCCGATCGTGGGTTCTGGCGGTGTTCAATGATAGCAGAGCTGCCTGGAGCCTCTTAGACCAGATCTTATCATTTTGGCGGTTGTGCGCCTGTTCCACGGTGAACAGCTCCGCATCTGTGAACAGAATCTGTTCCCAGCCACGACCTGCGGCCCATCGCCCCCAAACTTCGCGAAACGTTTGGCCCTTTGCATCCGCTCCAAGGAAGGCCACTTCGAAACCAAGATGGTGTACCTTAATGTTTGTGTTGTTGTAAATTAGTCGGCGTTCTTTCAATTTGTTGGTTGTTTTATAATTATGACAAAAAATATTGTCCACGTTATTTTGGTGCACCTTGTACAATCAGTCCTCCAGCACACGTATGGAGGGCTTCTTTCAAACGCAAGTGCATGCACTTGTTTGACGTCGGTCAATCCTATCTCTTTCTCCAGCTTTGCCGTGGATCCTATGTCCTTGATATCGTGGTTTTAATCATCTGTCGCTTGTTTCTTTCGGTGGTGCGAGAGGCGCGGGCTGTCGTGTGCACAACGAATCGGGAGTTCTCGGTTCGGGTCTCGCCTAGGTTAACAAAACCTTCCATCTCGGAGGTTTGTTGTCCATCGGCTGGAGACAGAAAGTCATTGTAGAAGCCAAATACGCGCTCAAATCACCTCCACGACATCCCATAGAAGATGAATACGTGGCTGATCCCAAAAGGGATTGAGCTCAATGCTAACACCGCCCCTTACCATTTTATTATTTAGGAATATACGACGGAGCAGATATTAAAATCAAAGAAGCGACAAAACAAGGAGTCATAAGGATCTCTCCCAATAATGGATTTGCGAAACCATGTTTTTTAGAAAACATCAAAATTCAATTCACTCTTCTTTGTTGAAAAAGTGAATAATGGATTTTCTAATTTTTGTTCGCCTTAGAGAATGTATTATTATTCGCTCTAATAGCCTTTAAAGATCATAAAGGTTAAATGAAACCTTCCGAGCGATAATCTTATGTAATGAGTCATGTGTGAAGTATTTCCTCCAAAACAAGAGAAAGTGCTTCTTACTACGAGCTTATTGCACGGTTCGTAGGGTTCGTGGGTTTTGTGGGCTTCGTCTGGAAGAAAAAAGCTCATGACTTTCCAGACTTCGAGGGTTAATTGCTTATTCAGGCTTTTAACAGTTTCGAATCGATACCATTAAACTCAGAAATATCTGCTCAGGTTGGCCCCAGCCATGCTTCATGTCTGTTTGTCGTGTTTCAGACGTGTACAGCGGCTGTGGTTAAAGGGCACGAAGAACGCCAATTCGCTTTTGCAGCTTTTTCCACATGGAAGTCCCGCAAGTATGCACCTGCTGAGCGTGCTTGTGCTCTATCTGGGGTTGGATTCATCAACGACTTACGTAACGTTAACGGAGAATTCACAGCGGAAAACTCAAATAACGCGGCTCACCATGTCGCGTGATAAGCCGCGCTATCAGGGATTTCGGCTGTAATTTTCTCTGTTAAATTGCTGTAAATTGTTGAATCCGGTCCCTGGTGTTGTGAAGCATACATTCCATTGCATCTTACCATAAGGCCTGAAGAACATGCTTGGTGGCCAGAACATCCTCGGTAACAAACGAGAAGGAGGCAGAACGAGCGTCGAGCAATCTTCTGCAAATTTTCACCTTTTCCACAGTGCACTGAGCCTTTTATATCATCCTGTGATTAGGACTGGCATGGTGAAACAAAGACACGAGCAGGATTCGAATATGGATCCTTCAACTTCCGAGCAAGTGATTGATTATCTCACCGCGTAAGCTTGTGGCTATTATCCCTTAGTTACAGTGGCCGTGCACTCGGAAGTCTATCGGAGTAAAACTGGTAACGCATGCAGCGCAGTCGAAGGCGGTGCCAGCTGTCGCGTGCGCAGGATATCAGGTTTCTGGTTCGGATTTCCCGCCCAGGCCAACCAAGCCTTCCATCCCTCGAGGTCGGTGAATTGGTGCCAGACTTTTCTGGAAAAGATAAAGCTCTGATCTGTTCGGTGATCCACCGCAAATCATGCTATGGCCAGATACGCATTCAAAACGCCTCCACGACATCCCGTAGAAGGGAAATACGTGGCGCATTTCAAAAGAGTTTAAGTAACACCAGCCTTTATCATTTATCCTTCAAAACTAGGAGTTGACGGGATTGATAAATTGGCCATATCTACCAAAACGTTGACGCCATGTGGCGTAATCCCTAGGAAGTGCCGATTTTCGCATGTGTCCCGAGTAGATTTTTGGTCTGGTTCGCGCTCCGGCTAATCGCATCGGGATCGATGATTTGTTGCAACAATTTAGCTCTATTATGTCGACTTCTAGTTTACATCGTTTGCTTATTCTGGACCCAGAATCGAATTGAAAAACTCGATCAGTTCGACTGCGTTGGCAGTCCCTTTATCCGCTGTTCCCACGGTCTTCAACTGCAGCAGTAAAGCAACGAAAATCACACTAATGATACTGGATTGGAGCGATGACTGAGTGACCCACATTTAAAGATGCGAAAGGCTACTTTCCGCGTGTTAAACAGTAGGTTGATGACATGCGCGCCAAGAGCGAACATACAATCTCAGGAGGTTACGGTAAGGAACAGTAGTGGCTAATTCATCCGGAATGTGCCACTCATCCTTTACATATACATAATGCTTCAAGTTTTGTAATAAATATTTCATTTGAAGTGACCTCTTCCTCCTGACATGACCACCTCCTTTTATCACCTGAACCTCTGGAGCGCACCTTTTTAAAGGGGAGTCAGAAGGCCCTTGGGTCACGGTTGATACTAACAGCGCAATAGTCCTATGGTAGAAGTATCACGGCCACCTCCTCAGAAATCAGCTGAAATTTCGTCAAATAGCTGGAACGATAACTCTCAGCCACATCAGAAAGGCGTAAATTTACATTCTAGAGCAATGTTCAGCAGAAGTCGGTCTCATAAAAATGCCCCCTATTCTCTCTTTTCTCTTGGCTCTCTAAACCTCTGTTATTCGTTTGCTGTTCAGTTTTTCGTATAATGCGGTTTTCGAATTTGTAAAGTAATTTACCTTCAAGGTTTTTAGCTGCCTGTTATTCAATGATTCCACAGGGACAAATGAAGGCTGTTTGAAATTTTGAGAAATTTTATTCTACATGAGAAATTATAGTTTGAAACGTGTGTTGGAGTACACATAAGCCTCAACTTTTTAGCTTGTCGAAGGAAGAGGTTGGGCCATGTCTAGTGTAAAAAAGTTCTAGTAATAAAAAATAAATAAAAATTACTGGAAGCAGCTATGTATGGGCGTGTGTGTTTTTACAGCTGTTTCTGTTGCACAGTTTACATCAGAGGTACTTTACGCACACAAACGTTTGTCATCGATCAAGTAAAAATCGCGGCTCTTCATTTAACACACAAACTGACTGATGCTTTTCTATGCTTTAAAACGAATTTTATTTCGTTATCATTTCTCAAAAATAAAGAACTTGTAAGACTTCAAGCGGAGTGTTTATTTATTTAAGCGGGTGAATTAAAAAAATTCAAAGAAAATGATACTAAATGTTCCTTGAACAAAACGTTCTAACCATTCTAACCATTCTAGTCGTTTTGTGGAAAAGAATCGGTTTGAATTGGAAGATGTTCAGCTTGATTACAATCGCGTCACGCGTGCTTAAAAGAGTGTCCAATTTGATGAAAAATGGTATTTATCGTTTCTAGTGCGTGTATAGTGTTTTTACTTTTCACTCAAAGTGCACATTTCGAAAGCAGAACAGCAGAAAGCTTCCTGAAATTTCCTGTGGGATTTGCAGCCGTCCGAACCTTCACCTACTTCCTCATCATATCCCCATAGACATCAACATCTGCAGACAAAAGCTGCAGAAGTGCTGATTATGCGAACACGCAGCTGAGGTAACGGCTCATAGACCAGCAGCGCTGTTGTGGCGCTGAAGCCACCCACATGTGACTGACTTCAACGACTTCGACACGACACGGCCTCGACGGCAGGGCGGAGTCCTCGGTCTCCACCCTCGTGGCCGGCAGTTATCAATCAACTCGACAACGTTTCTTCTTCGACGTCCTTGCTCGATTGTAAGCCTCGTGTCTAGTATGTGGCCCTGACTGAGAAGCTGGGGCCAAAACCTACCTATAGGATCGTTCAATGCTTCGTGTTCATACTGCCGCTCTGAAATTTTGCGCACACTTGTATAGTGATTACTTGTCGAATTCGTGATTTTGCCTTATAAGTGAAATTCCTATAATTTGTGGGTTTTAAAGCAGTTTTTAGCTTTTTTAGGGCGCGCTTTTTTAGCGCAGTCTGAGGAGGTGCCGACTGTCGCGAGCACCCGATACCAGGTTCTTGGTTCGGATTTCCCGCCCAGGCCAACATAGCCTTCCATCCCTCCGGGGTCGGTGAATTGGTACCAGACTTGTCTGGGAAAGATAAAGCGCTGATTTGCCAATCGGCGATTCACCGCAAGTCATCCTATGGCCAAATACGCATTCAAATCGGCTCCACGACATCTCGCAGAAGTAGAATGCGTGGCGCATCCCAAAAGAGATTGAGTAACGCCGTCCTTTAACCTTTATCTTTTAATACAGTTTTTAAGTGGATGTATAAGTTGAACTTTTTCTATTTCCTTTAATTTTTCGCTTCGCGTCTTCAAAAGAGGTTTTTTTCTGTAACGTAGAGTATGTAGTTTTGAGTGCATTTGAATTTTTTTGTGAGATGACTACCAAAAACTGAAGAATATGTGACACTTTCCGTGACAGCGGAAAAAACCCGATTTTGGTGTCATGGAGCTTTATGGCGCGATTCTTGGAAACACGAAATCGGAACAAAATTAAAATTTATTTATTTATTTATTTATTTAACTGGGAGCACAGTGTGTGAGAATAGCAAAGAAGATGCCATGAATTTAAAAAAGAAAAGAAGAAAAATCAGGCAGAAATGTTGGATTATTCGGCAACGTTAGACTTTAACGCAGGAATTTCAGAAATTAAGATTTTGATGCTTTGCCAGGAAGGAATTGCCTAACAAATCAGTCGTAAAGCTCTGACATGATACACCTGCATCCAGCTTTAACAGAGCCATTTTCTCGTATTGCTTGGATGGCTTTCAGAGGAGAATTCTCATCGTGTGCAGGATCGGCGCAATAATGCCTTCTAACCATTGATAAGCTCTAGCTGTCCAACAGTTTATTACTTGTAGACCGTTACTAGTGATTTTTTGGCAGCGAAATTCCAGTATAGAACATTTTACCTCAACTAAAATGGTTGGTAACGAATGAGATTATGGTCATTTGATGCTAGGATACAAAAACGGCTTTTCTTTCTGCTCTTTTAACTGTAACCTTATAGATTTAATTCCATTTTCCAAAATTTTTCTCAAATTTTGGTTCACTTTCATAGCAAAAATTGAAGAACCTATCTCTTTATATTTAGCATTCATGAACGACTGCTCTCTTTGGGGAAGAATAATGAATTAAATTGTGGTAGCCAGCCGATGAATATTTCAGCGCGTTATCCTTTCCGGATGTCTGGTAACCATTTCACCGACCCTGGTGGGATGGAAAGATTCGATGGTGTGGGCGAGAAACCCGAACTAAGACGTTGGAGTCGAGTGCACGTAACAGCCTTTACGGCCTCCGACTGCGCTATCTCGCACCCTATGTTCACGTAATAAGCCTTAATAGTTCTCACTGCACGATACGTCACCAAAGTGTACTGTCCTCCTTATTAGGGAATGTCAGAAAGGTGATGAGAACGGAATGCGGAAGAGGGCCTCGAGTCAGGTGAGACTCAAGAGTCTAGTCTGCCCTTCTTGACGTAGGTGTGCGTGTTGTTGAACAGCTTGAGCATCACGAGTGATTCCGGCACACCACAGCAGGTGATGTCAACCAGACGCAGAAGTGCAGGAGCGGCGGTCTCACTGGAGCCGTCTGAGAATGGTGCTCAGGAAACAAATGGTTACACTTCTCAGCGCCTGCCGTTTTCATACGGCAAACAGAAGGATAAGGGAACAGGTTTAAGTGCCACGAAAAAGTTGGGTATCCTTTACTGCTTTCGGCGAACTTCTGATATTTCGTTTTGCTGAACCAATTTCTCTTTTTAAAAAGGGCATTCACAATCTTTCTCTTCTACTTCACCAGAAACCATATTGTTAGTTGCCCTGTACTTTTAGGGAGTGTTCACTGATGAATGCTCCCGTTAACATGACCTCTGTTGTTCTAAAAATGGCCACGTCACTTGCGATTTTCCTATTCGATCGGCTAAAAATAGTTCTACAATCAAGCGCTCCTAATTCGAGAATTTTAGGCAATCAGTTTCGTTTTTTTCTGCGAGGGCAGTTACCGCTACACCAGCGCGACAGGGGTGATGTGATTTGCGTGGCCACTCTCACTTGATCGTGATAACCGCGGTGGAGAGGCCCCACATCGACATTATCAGCCGCATGATTGGGAATTCTGCCGTCCGTAAATGAGGGGTTCGTTGGACAACAAAATGAGGGTCAGAGTTAGAGGTCATCAGCCCTTCTTGGGATGCACCACAGACTCTCCTTCCACAAGATGGCCTGGACAGGAAACCCGAACCAACGGCCGGGAGCCGGGTGCCAGTGACAGCCGGTACTAAATTTATGAACACCTCGTGGTGAGCGCATGGTAGCTCAGTAAGATCGGCTTCTGCTATAGCTTCAAGGTTCTTGGTTCGGATTTTCCGTCCAGGTCAACCAAACCTTCTATCCCTCCGGGGTCGGTAGACTAGTGTTAGCAAATAACTTGACTTGTCTATGTAGAAAGGAGAAAACATTGCACTATCCATCCAGCAGAAGTCATTCCCTACTCTCCCTCAACTTCGGGGAGTGAAAAGCCGTGTAGGTATTACTTTGTTCAGGAACGAGAGCTCCTAGACGGTATACGACCTTGCATACTGGCGTTATTGTTGAATGTTTCTTTGTTCTGGATTTTGTTTGTTTTCATTCTTTGTTGTTGTTAGTTTTTACATGCAGTTTCCGCTGTAAATTGACCGCTTTTCAAAGATTGCGTTATGCAAGCGTATCAAACATAAACATGAAGATAAACATAAACATTGTGTAGGTCCAATACGCGTTCAACTTGGCTCCACGACATCAGGGTTGACGTTGAATTTTTGGCGCACTCCGCAATAGGGTTGACTAACGCGGACTCCAGTTTCTAGCGCACTGGCAGCAGAGTCGGAAAAGGTTAGGCTGTCGCGTGTATCCTTCCCCCGAATCGAGAATCTTGGTCACATCCAGACCAACCAAGCCTTGTATTCATTCCTTTTTCTCATCGATTGCCTTTTATTTCGGTTGGTGTCTATTGGTATCGGAGTTCTCTGATGTGAGAAGAATAGAGATACTGACTTATCAATCGACTACATAATTGCACCAACTGATGACTATATTGGCTAAATATGCTTTCAGATAGCCTCCACGATATCCTGCGGAAGTAACATGCGCAGCGTATCCCGAAAAGTTTGATTAGCATCGCCTTTTACCCCTTATTCTACTTTATAGTTGTCTAGTGGTAAAAGATGCATTTCTTTTGCTGCATCACACCTCCTACACCTGTACTACCGGTGATTATTGAAACGCACACACGTGGCTTTTTTGGAAATACATATCACCTGGGCGCGTGTAGGCAGTCGGAGTAGGTGCCGACTGTCGTATGCACCCCATACCAGGTTAGTGGTTCGGATTTCCCGCCCAGGCCAACCAAGCCTTCCATCCTTCCGGGGGTCGGTGAATTGGTATCAGACTTGTCTGGTAAGGATAACGAAAACTGACCCGTACAGCGGCTGGTACAGCAAGTCATTCATTGTTCCTCTCCTTCACGACATCCCGTAGAAGTCGAATGCGTGGCGCATACCAAAAGGAATGAGAAATGCCGTGTTTACCCTTTTGTTATCGGCCTCTTGACAGGTCAGGTTTTTAACCTCCATGCAAGGTCTTATGTTTCAACCCTTTAAATAGCTGGCTGAGTTTGTTTGTCTGCGGAATTAAACGTGAAACGATTCTGGATTTTCAAAGAGGAAATGTGATCTCTTCCGTTTGAACCGCATGCATCCTTTCTGTCAGATGGCAGACGATTCTCTAGTTATGGAGCTGTGTGATTTGGAAAGCTCTGATAAACAGCTCCGTTTCGAATACAGACTTAAACATATGACCTTCCTCTGATGCCACTTTTCTTGTTCACCTGTGTTTGCAGTGTTACTGGCTATTCTTTCCAAGCGATAAAAGCTGGTACCCTATTCCTTGGCTACTTCCACGTAAGTTTCTAGCACATCCTTTCTAGCACAGTATTGAACTGTTTCTAAACTTGTTTTTATTTATTCAAAGCTAGACCCTGGTCTATGCCTTGAATAAATAAATAAATAAATAAATAAATAAATAAATAAATAAATAAATAAATAAATAAATAAAATCCTCATGCTAATGTTATGCACTAGCTGTATTGTTGTGTTCTGGATTTTTTTTTTTCGAATATTCGAACGGTTTCGATTTCTCACAAATTTCGCTTATCCGCATTCGAATATATTCGAAAAAAGCGTTTTCCTGAGTATTCGAATTCGAAGGCATTCGAAAAACTGCGGTTTTCTGAATACTCAAATTCGATTGAAAATCGAATGACTATTCAAATAGGTCATTCGAGCTCAACTATAGCTGACAATATCTGAGGTCTATTCCAACACGTAGATGAGGCGTTCCACATGCTTGATAGCTTCTGGTTAGGGTACAGCCGTTGCTATAATCCTTCGTCTCGTTGTCAACCATCTTTCCTCATGGAACGGTGGCGCTCGTCGCCCTTTTCTCTAGCAATCCACCTTAGCGAGCCTTCCGTCCTCTTTTTGCGGCGACAATCCGCTTGTCGTGCTCTTTCCGTTCCAATTCCTCGCGATATCGCTGAGAACTGCCGGATATTTTCCATTCCAGTCTTTCCAACACCCCCAACATGCCACCCACCGCGGAAGCCGAGCTCTATGCGAGTGTCGTCGAGCAGGTCGGTCCTTTTTCTCTTGCCATCATCCACTGCTTTCAACTTGATGTTAAGGTCCGCTCTCAAGTCTCCGATCTCATCCACCCGCGCTACGACACGCACTTCAACATCCTCCGATGGCTGCAGTCGTGCGAGTTCAACGTGCCGAAGACAGTCTACAATATGCGGAAGCATCTGAAGTGGAGAAGGGAGCGTCATCTGGACGAAGACGCTCGCGGTCTCCAGCGCTCAGCTGTAAGTCGTCCGACACGTTGCCATGGTTCTCGACTGAGATCTAGTGGCGCTCTTTGCAGGTGACAGCCGAGTACGCGCCGATTTCAATCATCGGACCGAATCGGAAGAACGGCGATCGACTGATCGTCGTTGATCAGTGCGGTAAGGGCGCTCCGAAAGAATAGTCAGCAGGGGCCAGATTCACCAACCACTTACCGGCCGGTAACGATGAAAAGTACCGCCAAACCGGATGCTGACGAATGTCGTATCAAGGTGTTTGGCGGTACTTTTCACCATTACCGGGTCGTAAGCGATTGATGAATCTGATCCAGGCAGACAACCTGGCCTAGGAAATCAGCAGATGCTGTTTCTGTTATCAGCCCCGACAGAAAAAAATAAAATATAAAATAAAAGATTTTTCAAAAATATTAGTTTCGCTTCTCTCTGAAAGACTTTTTGTATTGCAAAATTTCTGTTCGCTTAACGTTCGCAGGGAGGAATTTCTATTGGAAGCTATGTTATTTTATACCTCGTAAAAGTCTTAGTCATACCTACTCAACCCTGACCCTCACATCTACAGTTTTTTCATGTTCATCTCACCCTTATGATATCGGTGGACTATGTACTTTCCAATTTGTCCGGAATAGATAGAACATTAACAGAAACCGAGCTTTGTCTCTCAAAATATGGCAAGAAGGATAAAGATCGACGTCATTCATCTCCCTAACGGGATATCCCCCGGCCAGTTCCAAAGGATATGGCGTTGGCGCTTCAAGTGCCTTAGGGCAGTGGCCATCGGCAACTCGTTCTTCTATCATTCCCGCACAGGTCTGGTGCGGAGCACATGTTCTATCTCGAAATTCCGAAGCTTGATTCGCTTGGGGAAAATCGAACTTGAAATCAATTCAGCGTGTGCGAGGGATCCGCGCCTGTTACCTACATCGCTACGCGCGACCAACTTCTGCATTCTGTGTTCTGTGGTTGTGGGTGAAAGCGACCAAATCGAAATTTTCTAGTTATTCTTGCGCCAGAAGTGCACTTTAAGCGACAAAAAATTAACAACTTAGTAGCAGGTAAGGAATTGATGGACGAAGAGTAGAAAAAACAGGAGTAGGATAACAACATATTGAGAGCTGATTTCCCAGTAATAAGAGGAAGTGTATTGGAGAGCACGACCTGTATGCAAGAAGCACATAGGAAACGAGACATGAAAGGCGGATGACGATGGGGATAGCTCCTCACTTCGACCGTCACGTACCCCTTAAAAATATACTTCAAACACATCACACTAAAGTAGTTATCTGAGTTTGTATCCCAAACAGAGATGTAGTTCGTAGAAAAGAAGCTAGTCGCCTCCTATAGAGTAGACCATTAGGAAGTCAACACCACCTTGAAAGAAACTCTGGAATAATTTGGGGCCACGTATGTTTTTCACGGATGAATCAAGTCACCTCTCGTGGCTTAACAGGCATTATGGAATCCTGCTCGCACTGAAGCCGGCAGAGGTCGTCTCTCATCTTGATATTATTCGATGAGGAATACTATAGATACCACACCGTTGTAGGCTAGACTTTTCGGATCTATCCTATTCGGAAGGGGTATCGCTTGAAAAGCGAAATAAACAGGAACGACCTCTTACAGCTTAGAAAGTGCAGAGAAAGCCCCAGCTCGTTTCGGTTTTGGAAAACATTTCGTTCTCAATCTCTTCACCGTTGTCAAAGTGACAAAGAGAAGTGTTCCTTCCCCACTAGGATAGATCCAACGCTCCTTGAGACTGATGACTGTAGTAGAATGCCTACTCATTTGTCAACCGATTCTAGTCTTGTCGAATAAGTATAAAGTTGGCCTTAGTCAATTCCTTTGCCTTATGCGCCACGGATCCTACTCCGGGATATCGCGGAGGCAGTTTCAATGCGTATTTGGCATGTACGGTGGCTTACTGTGCCCGGTTGATGAACAAGTCAGTTTTTACACTTAATAGACGAGTCTGGCACCAATTCTCCCATCTCGGAGAGATGGAAGGCTTAGTTGAACTGGGCGAAAAGTCTCAATCAAGAACCTGGAATCGGGGTGCAGTGATAACCTGCGCCCATTTCAACAGCGCTACTTTGCGCGTGGAAGCAATTCCTAGGAATCTACCACTAGCAGCCTTTTTTAACCGTCATTCAACTCCATAAGCTTGCCTTTATCGAGGGCTTAAAATTCTGAGATGCCATTTTAATCAGTTTGTTCTCTTTTGTAGCTCTTTTTATTGATTTGAACGCATATTTGCCATAACAAGACTTACGGTGGCCAACCGGTGAATAGGTCAGCGCTTTGTCCGTCTCAGACAAGTCTGGTACCAATTCACCGACCCCGGAGGGATGGAAGGCTTGGTTGGCAAGGGCGGGAAATCCGAACCAGGAACCCGGAATCGGGTGCATGTGACAGCCGGCACCTCCCCGACTACGCTAGACGCGTCCATGCTAAAAGAGCAACCAGAAAAATGAGAAAGTATATAACGAAATATGATTAAATGATTAAGTGATTAAATAAGAATTATAATGGGTAGTGTGTTTATTTGTAGGCGGTATGTCACAGTGAGAGCCCATTTTACGCAGTCGGAGGAGGCGCCGGCTGTCGCGTGTACCCGTTGCAGGCTATTGGATCGGATTTCGAGGCTAGCATTCCATCCCTTTGGGGGAGATGAGAAGGCTGCTTTCTTTGGAAAATAATAATAGCTTGTTCATCGACGGGCTACCACGAGTGATGTATTCAAATTGCCTCCACGGTATCCCGTAGAAGTGGAATGCGTGGTGCATCCCGCAGAGAGATTGGCTTGTCCTTGGCCATTTATGTCACATTGACTTCAGGTCGAATCGACATCGGCGGCGTGATGAAGTCGATTCAACCAACAGAGTACTTGCATCAGCTGTTTCGGAACTTTGAGAAGATCCAATCGCTTCTAATGGAGGTAGCCAAACAAGTAAATACCGTGTAGTTCTGTGTATTACCACAGTCAGCTGTTCACCAGCGAATTCCTTCAGATGGAGGCGAAGACGGGTGTACAATGTTCGGTCTACTACATATTCGACCTCGAAGGTCTAAGCTTCGACCCCACACTGCTCGGTGTACTCAGCGGTAAGAGCGTTCCTCAGCTATATGATCAGCGTCTTCTGTAGCCTAGTATTTTCAGGCCCGTTCCGGGTCTCCTGGCAGCTCATAGGTCAGCATTACCGCGAGTTCATCAACCGCTTCATCGCCATCAACACTCCGAGCTACATCAACGTGCTGTGGTAGGTCCCACTTCTCTTCTGAGCGCTTTGCCCTATCTTATCAGTTGCTGCCCTTTCATTTGAATGCTTTGCCCTTTAGGGCCGCTCTGTCGCCGTTCATTCCGGACCATGCCAAGAGTCGAATCGCACTCACCGGCAAGGAATGGCGACAAGAAATCCTGGAGCTGGCTGACAGGGACTGCCTTCCGGAACGATACGGTGGAGAGCTTCCCGATGACAAATTCATGAAGTACAGAGAAGTCGATGCGCCCGGTTTTCGAAAAGATTTTGGTGATTTCGAATTGCAGTGATCCGAAGCCCGTGCCGAAGGACGTCTACTGGCGGCCGAGACCGGACTATCCGAACGTGGCCACGCTGCATCGAATCTCGATTCCAGCAGGTTGGTGGCCGGTTGTTTCGTTCCCGTTTAATCTCGCGTCATCTTGTCACGTTCTCCGCTACGGCATGCGGTTTAATGCCGTCCTCGTATCGTTCTCCTTCGCCAAGTCAAAGATCGAGGTCGCCGCAACCGGAATGGCCGTCCCAGTGCTCGTCGTCGTCGCATCGTCGTTGAAAGAACTTGCCCCCATACGCAGTAGTTACGCAAAAAGCGCTGAGACCACAAAAGGCCCGAAGGAAGAAGGCGCTGATGGCCGGCCGAACACGTATATGACCCCAAAAACGGCCGTTTCGCGCTCTGATTCCCGAACGGGTTGTTCTGCTTCTTATTCCCTTTCTGGTCTTGTTAGAAGAGAGTCGTATAGTGAGTCAATAGGCAGCTCAACGTTTTATGGTCTTCAGCAAGATAAAGTGCGCTTCAATACTGCAGCCCATAGCCCATCTGGACGCTTCGAGAATGTCGTTGAAAAGTTTCTGCAATTTCCTCTACCACCGATTTAATAAAGCTAGAAAACGAACACTTGAGTATCTTCATTATTACAGCAGCCTAGCTGCCGCCAAACGTCTCCTTAAGGGCTTCGTTCACAAACCCCGAGAATGTAAACACCCCGACCGCGTTCTTTTTTGCTCTAGGTCGTGTTACTTTCATTGCAGTAAAAACTGGTTTCACGATATAAATGGAACCAGCCGTTCAGCGGCATGTCGGCTCTGTGCTATTAGTACTGAGGTCACCACCTAAGGAGGACTGCCCTCATCGTAAAACGGTAGCGAGGTCACCAATCCAATCAACTTAACGATTTCCCCACATGTCATGTGTGGCCAAATGCGCCAGGGGAGCTCTAGTGAAAACAGCTATAGCGAAACACTCCTCCAGCACCGCATCTCCAGGCGCGTTTGGCGACGTGTTCGGCACGCCTACACTGAATAGCCATGCAAGTTGGACAACGTGTTCGGCACGTCTTTGCCAGGCAGGTTCCAGAACTACAAATCTTCAAAACTGCTCCTATACTGAGCCCCACCACCTTAACTGGTCTTCCCTTTACCTGTTCTCCATTCACTTGTCCCCTTACTGGTCCCTCTTTACTAATCCTCTCTTCACTGGTTCCCCGCTTACTGGTCTCCCCTTCAGTGGTCCTGATTACGCGGCATCAATGACACGTCTTCTGAACCCGGACGCCTGTTGAACACGACGGTGACACGTCTTCTCAACGCGCATCGCGCGGCATCGCTGATACGTCGTCTGAACTCGGACGCCAATTGCTCGGCATCGATGGCACGTCTTTTGAACCCGGACGCTTGTCGAACGACGTGAGCAACACCTCTTTCGAACACGGGTGTCTGTAACTCGACATCTATGAAGGGCCAAAAGGACAGACGGACGAACAGACAGATGGAAGGACAGACGGAAAGGCAGACACAACCGCTAACTCTTTTTTATGTAGTCGGATTATTATTAATTCCAGACGTTCATCGGCCTAGTGGCCGCCAAACGTCTGGTTGGGGGCTTCGCTCCCAAACCCCGAGAATAGAACAATCCCACCCTAATCTTTCTCCATTCTCCTTAGGTCTTCTTACTTTTATTGAGTAAAAAACCCGTTTTACTATATAATAGTTAGTGCAATGCGATATGGTGGGTCAGAATCTTCACTGCTCCTATGAAGCCCATCCACCTTCTATCGCATGTACCCGATTTATTCGCCGAAGCGCTCGTTCTCTACGTGTCGAGAAACAGGCAATGAGAGTCCCAATCCGGTGCTTAATCAGCAAAGCCACAATTAAAATTAATCGGTATTGGTCGACACCGCTTAGAGTTCAACGGCAGTAATACTCCGAATCCCACGGCCACTCTCTCTACCACTTCCCCCTCTCCCCGCCAATGCTTCTTTTCCTATGTGCTGGCAAAGAAACGGAGTAGAGTCAAGCACGCACATGTGGCACTGAGTACCGATTCACATGTCAGTACGTTGCCACGACGTCTATGATACTCCTTCTGCACTCCGACACACGTGACACGACTTCTGTAAGCCGTCTTCAGAAATCCGACACACACTGAACGATGTTGAGGGAAAATGCTGCTCTCCCTCCTTATTCACGCTTCCCCCTCTAGAGGCTCCCCTTTGTTGATCCCTTCCTATTGGTCGCCCTTACTCCTAAACTCGGAATCCCTACGCAAGTTGGTCGAGCCTTCATCACGTCTTCTGAACCCTACGTACGTTGGACGACGTCTTCAGTACGTCTTCTGAATCCAGACGCACGCTGAACGACGTCTAGGGCACGGCTCCTGATTCCCTACGTTTTGCGCTTGATTCCCCTTCATACGCTTACGCGTTGCATGCTGAATATCTTGTAAAGTTGGACGATTAGCAGCCGAGGATATAGTTCACCAGCAATCGTCAATGGTTAAGCTCAAAGAAAGCCCGGCTGGCATACGCCGCACCGTCGAAGCCATCTCTTGGTTCAGTCACCTCTCCGTGAGTGACAACGTGACCGACGGACTAAGCGAATTATTTATAGTAAGATTATTATTGATTGCGTGTATAAGACACACGTCATAAAGTCGAAGAAAATTCAACAGGCACCTAAACAGACTGACCGTCACTAAAAACTGATAACACAGCCATTTCCTCTTCGCCAATCGTTTGAAGAAACCATAAACCTTCTCAGTTAATTCAGAATTGTGATTTAGAACTAGCTATGAGGAGGCAGCCCTAGACGTAAAAGACCTCACCGTTGTCTTAGGAGTGCGGTAGGATATCTGTTTAGGAACATCTCTTGTTACCGATGGCAAATTCTTATAAAAATGCGAAATGTCAAAACTTGACCCTTGGTGTCGCAAATCGGCATGCTGTAGATAATGATTTTCCTCGAAGAGTATTAAATTTCGAATAAGAAATTCATGAAGATCTT
This sequence comes from Heligmosomoides polygyrus polygyrus, assembly GCA_947396885.1. Classification (NCBI taxonomy): domain Eukaryota; kingdom Metazoa; phylum Nematoda; class Chromadorea; order Rhabditida; family Heligmosomidae; genus Heligmosomoides; species Heligmosomoides polygyrus. Next base: position 79,964,767 of record OX377204.1, on the reverse strand, counting down.
CAATATAGCAGAACCAGACGTTCAACGGCCGCCAAACATCTGATTTGGGCTTCGCCCCAAACCAGGAGAATAGAACACTCCGAACGTCTTCTTCTCCTCTTTAGACCTTCTCTCATTCATTACAGTAAAAAAACTGGTTTTGCTATATAGAATGGTATAGCGGAATAGGGCAAAACAGGTCCATCACCTTCACTGGACCACCCTTAACTGATCCCTTATCACTGGTTCCCCTTTATTGTCAGCCCTTTTCCGATTCACCCTTCACTGGTCCTCCCCCCCCCCCCCTTCGTCGGTCCCTACTACTGCTCCCACCTTCACTGGGCCTTCCGCCTTCCCTTACTGGTCCCCTCTTTGCTGGTCATCCTATCCTTCACCGATCCAAATCACTGGTCCCACCCTCACTCGTCCCCATTTTATTCATCAACCCTTTTCCGGTCCCCCTTCACTGGACCCCTTCCCCCATTCACCGGTCCACTCTTCACTGGACCACCCCCCCCCCCCCCCCCTTCACCGCTCCCCATTACTGGTCCCTTCCTCACCGGTCCCATTTTCACTGGACCCCTCCCCCTCATTCACCGGTTCCCCCTTCACTGGATCCCCCTCACCGGTCCCCATTGCTCTTCAAACCTTCACTGGTCCCTCCTTCATTGGTCAACCCTTTGCCGGTCCCCCTTTCTGGAACCCCATCCTTCACCGGTCCCCCATTACTGGCCCCACCTTCACTGGTAACACGTCGTCTAAATCCGGAACCCTCGCGCGACATCGGTGACACCTCTTCTGAACCAGGACGCCTCTTGAACAACGTTGGTGACATGTGTTCTCAACCTGAACGTGTTTTGCGTGACATCGTTAACACGTTGTGAGAATCCGGAACCCTGGCGCGACATCGGTGACACGTCGTCTGAATCTGGAAGGCCTTTCGCGACATCGGTGACACCTCTTCTGAATCCAGGTACCTGATGAACGACGTCGGTGGCATGTCTTCTCAACCTGAACGTGCATTGCGCGACATCGGTGACACGTCGTCTGAGTCTGGAAGGCCTTTCGCGACATTGGTGACACCTCTTCTGAATCCAGGTACCTGATGAACGACGTCGGTGGCATGTCTTCTCAAGTCGGGCCTGCTTTGCGCGACATCAGTCACACGTTATTGGATCTGAACACCCCTTCCGGGACATCGGTGACACATCTTCTCAACCTTAACGTTCTTTGCGCGACATTGGTGACATGTCGTCTGAAAATGGACGCCTGTCGACAACTACAACAGTTGACAACTGGTGACAACTACAACCCCTTCTCGCTTATATATAGTAGGATAGCAGACTCAGACAAAAAAAAACACAAATGCGCATATATTTTTGTTTGCAATATTGCATGAATTTGCAACTATGTTTCAGCTAAGACGAGGACAATGTGCTATTGTGTCAACGCCGGTACGGATCTTCACTTCTACTCACATAACGACGCTGACATTACGTTTGCTCTACATTACGCCGAAAAAGAGGTGGAAGTTGTAGGCGACATTTTCGCTCATTGTTCATTTTTAGCATTTTTGCACTTTTTGCGAAGAATACTTTCATTTTTTAAAGGAAATGTTGTATTGCGGTAAGATCCGGTGTTAGGAAAACTAAAGCCTTTATTGTTAGTGAAAAACCAGTGAAATCGATACCACAAAGAGGGCTATGGATTCGAAATTTCAAAAAAAAAAATTGCTGACGTGAGAAAGAAAAAGTGAACACAAATCTGCGGCCTTTTCTGAATTTGGACGTCAAAGCAGTGTTCTGGTGATTTTGATGAAGTCCTGTATTTATGTAGTGCTACGAGATAGAAATGCGACAGTTTTTTCTGGTATTGTGCGATTAAAGTATCGCAAAAAACTAAAGAACCAGGCTTGTTTATCACATGTGAATGTAACTAATACAATCAGCTAGTTCAAGTGCCGGAGGATTGGTCTTATTTATGTACTTTGAGGCATGCGCATTGCCTTACACCTTGCCAGTGGGAAGTACCTGGCGACGAATCAGTACTAGAGCCCGTTCGATCATGAATTACAGCCTTCATTGAATTCACTAAGGTCCGGTGTGCTACGATCTCGTGTTTCATCCCTGGTTGGTAATCACCATCATCCGGTTTGGCCGACGAATTTTTCAGAAGCACATTAAGAGAAGTAGCTTAGCCTCCGCTTTTCGGGAGTGTATCACCGTTAATGCTTCGACTACATTGCTGCTTTCGGACCGGAATCGTTGTTGAAGATGTGAATGGTTGGAAGGCGGCAACCTTAGTTCATTTCGTTCAGGATAAGAGGAGTGCGCCGGTTGTGGTTGGGAGTATGTGTCATCTGAGCTAATGTTCGGTGACTAGTCGCCTCCAGAGGTTGTGCCATGCACATCGCTCTCAACCCTAAGGGTATTTCTCAAGCTATGATTGCATTGGGAAACTTTAACATTAAAGAATAAGAGATAGCGGTCAATGCTAGTCAATTCTTTTGCGGGATGCGCTTCTATTTCTATGAGATATCATGGAGGCAAGTTTAAATGCGTATTTGGCCTATACAGTGACTTTTCGTCACCAGCCGACGGATAAGTCTAGTACCTATTCATCGACCTTGGAGGGATAGAAGGTTTGAATGCTTGGGCAGGAAATCCGATTCAAGAACCTAGAATCGGAGTACATGCGTAGCCGGCGATTCCTCCTAGTGCGTTACCACACACCTCTAGCTAGAGTGCGAATGGCTGCTCTTCAAGAATCAACCTCCCAGAATTCGTTAGGACTGAGGATCTTACGTCGTAGCGAATGTTATAAACCAGCTTTTCCCTAAAAATTTTAAAGGAATTACAATTTTCTGTAAATTAGGTACTTCAAGAAAATCAAACTGATCCAAAACTCTTCGAAAACTCTGCAAAACAGCCAAAGAAAAAACCAACCCGCGGTACTATCGCTGCTACCCACCGAAATTCGTCATAGGATTTCGACAGGTCGGCCGAACAAATATGAACTCCGCTCATGCCTGTTGGTGGTGGTAGACTCAATACCCTTGAGTAATCCCTTCTTATGATTAGTTCTCACAGAGCGTCTATAATCCGCAGATCGCATCGAGGACCATAGTAAGCCCCTCTCTACATCGGTGTGTTTGCAGTTCTCTACTTTGTGATGTTGTTTTCGACAGAGGATTTTTCCATGCAGTTGAATAGAACCTCGACCTGAATCCGCTCCACTCCAATGCGTCGTTCATTTCAAATCGCTGTTTCCGGTCAGCTGCGGATTCACAGACCTAGACAGAAAAAAAGATCGCCATGTCTGCCAAGGGTAACTGCATAGGAACTGCTATTCACTGAGTGCTCTTCGATGCTTTCCTAATTGGGAGGGACTGGTCCGCGTTTGTGCGAGAAATTATTAGGGTGTAACGAATTAAATGGCACTGGCTCGCGTCATTTTTTGGCGCGTCTTTACGCGTTTGATCAAGAACAAACCGTAACATGTGGCATATCATTTAGAAGCGCAAACTTTGCTCTATCGGTGAGTACCAAATTTTCTATGTAAAAGTGAGTGAGAAAACTTTAGAGTTTTATTGACTTTTTTGCAGATGGACAAAAGGGTAATCTGAGGAATTTACTTGTATGAATTCAATCTGGGCACTACAGCTAAGGAGGCGGACGAGAAGATCAACGCTGCATTCGGTCAAGGATGTTCCACAATTCGGACGGCGTATCGTTGGTATCAGAAGTTCCGGAATGGAGATGAGAGCTTGGAAGAACATGAAGGTCGTGGGAGGCATAGTGATGTTGATGAGGACACACAAAGGTACCAGGGAGATAGCGAAGGTTCTTGGCGTCAGTCACAACACAGCTGCCCGGCATCTGAAGAAATTGGAAAGACCAAAAAGCTGGAAAGATGGGTGCCTCACGAGCTGTCTGAGGAGCAAAGAAACCGACGATATGAGATCTCGTCCGCACTGCTTCTACGGAACGAAACGGACCCATTCCTTGATCGCATCGTAACCTGTGACGAGAAATGGATAATGTACGACAACAGGCGACGATCGGCACAGTGGGTGGACAGCAATGAGAGCCCCAAGGTTTTTGCGAAGCCGGAATTGCACCAAAAGAAAGTAATGGTGACAGTATGGTGGTGTTCGCTGGGAATTATTCACTACAGCTTCCTCCCTCCCGCTGAATCCATCATGGCAGAGAAGTACTGCATTGAAATTGAAGAAATGGTGAAAAAGTTGAAGGATATCCGGCCGGCCTTGGTAAACCGAAGGCGAGTTTTCCTTCTGCACGACAATGCTCGCCCCCATGTAGCACGAATGACGTTGCAGAATTTGAATGAGCTGAGCATTGAAACTGTACCACATCCTCCGTTTTCTCCCGACCTCTCCCCAACAGACTACCATTTCTTCAAGCACCTTGGCGAATTCTTGGTAGGGAAAATATTCAAATACCAACAGGATGCCGAAAGTGCCTTCGAAGATTTCGTCAATTCCACAACTTCTGATTTTTATGCTACTGGGATAAAAAGCTTGTGTCACGTTGGCAAAGATGTGTAGAATCAGAAGGTTTTTATTTCGATTAATAAACTTGAATTCAAGCCGAGATATTAACTGTTTAAATTTACAGTGGTTCAGTGCCATTTATTTCGTTACAACCTAATAAAAAAAAATTAAAAGTGAAATTATGTCACGCCTCTTTCTGGCACGTGACCTGCTGCACTAGTGCTACTTCTGTTGGAGTAGTGTCATCACCTATATCACCTATCGATCCATTGATCATCGAGTTACCCGAGCGGGCGCTAGCAGCGTCTCCATTCGTTCCTGTCGCGTGCCAGAGTGCTCCAATGGATCCTCCTCGCTCGAGGGACGCGAAGAGCGTCATATCGTTCGTTCAGGCTTTATCGAAGAAGTCCAACTAAGGCGTTGGTGGGCGCCCTGGTGTTCTTTTGACATCCCGTGAAATCCAGCCGGTGACGGCTCTCGTCCAGCGGGTGTCTGAAGCGAAGCGCATTACGTGGCCAGCCCACCTAATTTTCGACGGCTTAGACCATTATCTTAGGGACAGAAAAGAAGCTGCCTCGGAAGTACAGGGAGAGGTAGATGGACTGGAACACATTTTAATAAGCAAATTGTCTTATGCATTTAAATCCATTAAACTCTACAGTGAAACTTCGAGGCCTTGTTAATCGTGTTTGAGGGAAAGCGCTCCATTATACATAGGAGCTCCCTTCTTTTCAACACCCAGGCAAAGCTCTTGAAAGCAACACATTCCCATAACAATTTTTATACTAGAGTGCTCAAATAAATATACTAAAAAGAAAGCATCTTTAAGTCCTCGGTAAAAGGAAATGGAAAGGAAAAAAGTTTCTCAAATGTAATCGGTGCGTGCTGTGATGCTTCCCTGTGTGTGTGTGTGTGTGTGTGTGTGTGTGTGTGTGTGTGTGCGTGTGTGTGTGTGTGTGTGTGTGTGTGTGTGTGTGTGTGTGTGTGTGTGTGTGTGTGTGTGTGTATGTGTATGTGTATGTGTGTGTGTGTGTGTGTGTGTGTGTGTGTGTGTGTGTGTGTGTGTGTGTGTGTGTGTGTGTGTGTGTGTGTGTGTGTGTGTGTGTGTGTGTGTGTGTGTGTGTGTGTGTGTGTGTGTGTGTGTGTGTGTGTGTGTGTGTGTGTGTGTGTGTGTGTGTGTGTGTGTGTGTGTGTGTGTGTGTGTGTGTGTGTGTGTGTGTGTGTGTGTGTGTGTGTGTGTGTGTGCAAAGGCTTAGGCCCCGTTTATACTTCGTCGCGGAGCGACGCGACGCGACGCATAGTGGCCATATTGATTGTGCGACGCGATCGATCAATTTGGCCTCATTGCGTGGCCATCGCGTCGCGCCGCGACGAAGTATAAACGGGGCCTAACACAGTAGAAGGAGTATCCATGATGTGTTCAATTTTATCACAATACGCTAGATGGGTCACTTCTCGGAGCTCATTCTATGCGTCTAGTTCAACACCCCCTCCCCACAGGTACCTGCACGTGCATGAAAAATGCAAAGAAAAATGTGTCAAAACAACGCATGATATAGGCAAAAGATAACTAGGGAAATTTTTTCGCGATTTCATCGAAAACTCCGGATCATCCTTAATAAAGGCTTGAACTGTTCATCGTTTGCCAATTTAAGACGGCAGGCATGTTTCACACTACTGTAATTCCTTTATTTATTTATTTATTTATTTATTGATTTAGGGGTCGTCTCGAATAAAGAATTCTTTGATTTTCAGCTAAATTAATTTATATTGCTTTTTATAAAATATTATTATATTTTATATTTGTTATATTTACATTTTTAAGGTAATAAGACAATAGAAACTTTTTAATGTAAATATTAAAAACCTGGCCATATAGTTCATGAAACTACGCTGGAGTACAATTTACTTTTTTAATTTTTTGGCTATAATATACTAACATTAAGACTAAATGAAAAGAAAATTGTGAAGATTAACAAATGAGATTAAGCGTAAGCTCTCCAATTAATTCAAAAAAGGGGTGTTACGACAATAATTTTCGCATTTTCATTTTCAGGATACGCCAGAAGAAGAGCAGGAAGTTATGTTGCCACCGGTCCAGAAATGCGGCCTACCGGCTATGGATCTCTATGACTACCACGCTGAACATACTGGTTATTACTACCTCAGGTTGGTGTCTTTCCCTCACCTGAAGTGCTGCAATAGCCTTTTTTAGATCTTTTTCTGGAACTTGGGTTAAGAGACGAGCTTTTATGTACTAGTTAGTAAGGAAACTTTCCCGCCACTCACTTGGCGTTCCACCAAATCTTTGAAAACTGTTCTTGAGCCTCCTCCCAATAACGCATATATAGACTGAGCAACGAGCTACTTTTACCACCATTATCGTCATATTCTGTTACTACTGTGGCAGAGAAAATCGTTGTCGACTGCCAGACTGCTTCTGCTTTACGAGTTCGAAAACCAGAGCAGTGCAAGAGTCGCGGAGGACAACTTATGTGGAACGATGGGCCCTGCCACTGTCTCCAATGGCACAGCGAAAGTGTGGTTCCAGAAGTTTACGAATTGAAACCTTTTGTTGGAGGACGAACCGCGGGCAGGGCCCATCGTTCCACATAAGTTGCAGTCACGATTGTAGTCACGCCACCATGGCTCAACACCTGCGTGGCCTGGCCTTGGGAAGACATGTATGTAGATATGGTGCCTGAATACCGCGTGAAGTGCGCCAGGATGCATGCATGAACTTCTTGACTTTACGACGGAATTTTTCTTGGCTGGAGAAGCTGGTCACTGGCGACGAACACGTGGGTAGTCTAGCAAGCAGGAATTCTCACGCCAACACCGGAATTTCACCCAAAAAAGCCATGCTCAGTGTCTGGTGGAATTACCAAGGAATCATTCACTGGAAGCTGCTACCTGCAAGCACTACTGTCACTAGCGAAGTCTACTGCAGGCAGTTGGATCACGTTGAAGCACCTCTGCTTGGGAAACAACACAAGACCTTCTTCCTTCACGACAATGCGCCTCCACACGTTGCAAGGTGCAAGGGAAACTCAGAGAAAATTCCAGTGTTTCGGATGCCATGTTCTGGCCCATCCATCGTATTCGCCGGACCTTGCTCCAGCGGACTACCATCTGTTTCTTTCGCTGTCGAACCTATTGCAGGAGAAGCAATTTGACGACAGGGAGCAACTTGCAAAGTGCCTCGCTGAGTTTTTTCGTTGTTGTATGTATGGAGCGAGAGAAATAAACTTGAAAAAAATGCACAAGTGGCGGGATTGTTTCCTGCAACGTAATAGTAAGAGAGTATTGAAAAATTTAAGAAGCTGGCATTTTCTGGCGTGTAACATGCAATGACTTTGTCACTCTTACTTTTTGGATACGAGGCCTTGTTGAGTCTCCCATCTGAAAGCGCTCTTCGTAACCTTGACTATGTACTTATGGAACTCCAGGCCAGAAATTAAGCTTCAAACTAGAATTAGGATTATTATGGAAATTAAAGATATGCATTATGCTTCGATTAGAGGCGTCAATTTGTGATTGTCACAGTCTTGAAGCCTTTTGCGGTCTTATACCATTTTGGAGAACATCGTTTCCGAGTGGATGCCTAAGAGTAACCAGCTCCTCCATGCTAGGGTTGTCCCGCAAATTCAGTTCTGGGATCAAACGTAGATGACAGATGGTTCACATCTCATGGTTTGATGCATGATTTTTCACTGCTCATGAACCCTCACCACGCTTATCCGAGAGGTTTCCTTTTTGAAAGGGATGTGAGGTGTTGAGTGCTTTGTAGTAAAACAAAATAAACAGCTGGAATGGAACGAAAAAGGGACGAAAAAGTGAAAAGAGGAAGAAATGGAGGAGATAGACCGGGATAGCACAAGATAGAATGAAAGAAATTTGACTTTTCCTTATTTAGGCTGACGAACGACGCTGCATGGCTGTTCCCAACCACATACAAGCTGATAGTTCTGGACAAGGCGTCTGGCAAGGAAATTCCTGCGGTGAATCAGAAGGAGAAGTGGATCAAACAGGGCGCGAAGGCGAAGTGAGAAGTCGTCACATCGGACAATCAACATCGATATCGCTCTGCCTCGAGTGCTGCCCTCCGTAAGGGCTTTAACGCTGTCTCACATAGTGTCTGTAAATAGAACTGTACGTACGTCCATCTCATCGTCATTCCGCAGCGCTCGCCATATCCACGACAAATTCCCACACATTTATTGCGTTGTATCGTGAGTGCTCTTAATAAAGTCTTAGTTTCCCGTTAACTTGACGAGTTCATTGGTTAGGGTACCGTCTGGATTCTACGATCGCATGCCAGACGGAAGAATCGACGAGATCGAGGTGGCGTAGTAGTGGGGCAGATGATCGAGCCGTCCGGCTGACCGTATCCCTTCCATCTCCTCCAGTTGCTGAGGGCTGCTCGGCACCAGCAAAGTGCGCATTCCGTGATCACGTCCGAACTTCACATCACTGCTGAAGCTGAAAATGAACGCAGCTCATTGAATTTAAGAATCATTCTAGTAGTATTCTCTATTGGGATAATGTACAAGGGTACGCGCACTCATATTCCGTTCGTGAATATCGTGCTCTACCAAAAGATTTTCTACCAAAAAGGCGAGGTGGGCAAATTCTCCATTTTCAAAAAAAGCTAGTCACGGCTTCGACTAGAGCATAGAAGTTTTCCATTGCATAACTTATGGTTAAAGGTGGGTACGAGTCTTTATTATAGCACGGACGAGTTACTATTTTAGCCATTAGTTATTTAGCTATTGGTTCGTTGGAACCCTACAACTTTTTATGGAATCCCTCCAATTTTCTTTGTGTCAGTTCCGTTCCTAGAGGGAATGGAAATGACAAGATTACCCGAGGTTGACGTAAAGTTAGATATACCCCAAAGACTTAGCTGTCATTGCTTATAATCAGCTTTTTTACAAAAAAAAAATCAAAAGTCTTGAAATTGTTTTAGTTGTTTTTCCACTAAGGAAAGAAACCCGGGCTTGTTGTTAGCTCCGGTAACTGTAGAGGTACCAGCAGTGTCGTAGTCCAGAGACTAGTTGAACCCACTTTGTTTTTCTCATGAAAGGAGGAGGCAGTCTCCTTTTTGATACCTCACTTCCTAGGCTAATTTATGAAAAATCGTTAAGGCTTTTCTTCTGCCTAATTCTATAGTTGGGCGAAGCGCAGGCGGAGGAGATGCCGGCTGTCGCGTGCCCCCGATACCAGGTTGCCGGTTCGGATTTCCTGCCCAGGCTCACCAAGCCTTCTTCTACCCTTCCGGGGTCAGTGAATTGGTACTAGACTTGTCTGGGAAGGATAGAGCGATGACTCTGTAATCGGCCGGCCACCGTAACTCACAGTATGGTCAAATACGCAGTCAAATCACATCCGCGACATCCCATAGAAGTAGAATGCGTGGCGCATCCCCAAAGGGAATTAAGAAACGCCGTCCTCCATCCTTTATTCTTATCTCTAGATAAATGTCTATTCTGAGCAAGGCCTTGCATCACTTGAAATTCTCTATCCGTGGTTAAAAATATTCCGTGTCATTACTGTTTTTGCATGTTTTAGACAATTCCTTCCTAGCGCTGTAGCTGAATTTTGACTTAATTCAGTCTTTGATTAGTGCTTCAGAGATTCAAGGCATGAAGCTGTACAACACCAAACGCAGGCTTTTCGTTTTTTACAAACGAGACTTAAACTACCCTTAAGTTTTCTTACAGAATACAATTTTTCCGAACGTAAGGGTACCTAGAAGTCCTATAAGCTGTGTAATAAAATGCTTAAGTAAAGGCGAGATTATTTGAACGACTAAAACGGCGGAAACGTTTTTCCGACTTAATATTTATTTTTAATTTTTACTTATATTTATGCAATTTTCACGTCGAATTGGACATTTTTCAAACTGGAATTCTTTCACGTCAATTTCGACACTTTTCTTGTCAAACCGGACACTCCTCTAAGTTAGCCTAAGACTTTTGAAATCAAAACGAATTCTTCAATATCGAAATGATCCAATTCATACATTAAACTAGAGACTTTCCAAAAAGGCTAGAAAAAATTGTTGTTGAAGGAAAATGTTAGTATATCTTTCTTTGAAAATTTAATACTGATGCCAATAAAAGAACGCATTGTTTGAAATTTTATAAAAATTTAATTTTTAAGGAAAAACAATGATTTAAATTTTGTTTTAAAAGGAAGGAACGCGGCGACTTTCGGTGTTGAAAACAAAGATAGCGCCATGAACTCTTCAAAGACTACGTGATTTTTATTCGACTGATAGCACAATTTCTGTTTACATGGAGTTTCACACCTTCAAACGGTGCAGCATAAACAATTGTAAAAAACACAGTTATAATTACTTTGATGCTGCATGTTAGCAATATTTACACTATCAATAAAATAAAAGTTGCGACTTTCCTTTCGAGTGCATGGCGCGGTCCAGCATTTTAATCCATTAAATGGTTGCTGCCTTGTTGCACTTCAATGCAAAATTTAAATTATAGCTGTTTCTCATTTTTTCAAACTAAAATGATTACACATCTTGTTGGGCAGGAATTAAAAAACTTCAGAAAAAGTTGTACCATATTTTTCGTGAAAAAAATTATTCCAACCATCTTAGTGAGTCTGTAGTTTAATCTGCCTAAGTGTCATTTCGAATTGGAAGAGTTCGTTTTGATTTCAAAACTCTTTGGCTAGCTTAAAAGAATTGCCTAATTTGATTTAAAGAGTGTCTAATTGAACGTGAAAATTGTTATATTGTAGTTATTTATACTTACTTCTATATTTGACGGTCTTATTTGAACTGAAACGATAGCTGTCACCTTAACTGCTAGCCTTCGCTCCACTGCGAACTCAGTAGTCCAACTCACGACTGCAGAACCTCAACCTTTAGCGCTCGTGACAGTTCATATCTCCAGAATTGCTGATCGGAATCTCTCGCCGACGTGACAACCCTGTGACAATGACGTGCTAACGCAGGCACCACGTCATCCTGATCGGTGATTTTTACGCGCGTGATTGGTATTTTCATGCTTTCGGTCACGCTTTGATGCTATCTATCCACTGTGGAAAGTTTATGGGAACGGATGGCCAAATATTCATCAAGAAGGTATTGTCTAGCGAGAAGGAATAACTGAGGAGCGGAGATGGCTAGTAGATAACCGAGCTCATTTTGAGGGTACTCATACCAACAGACAACAGGCTTATGGATCGAATCCCGCATAGAATTCTCATTGTTCCTAGAAAAGCTGGGCGCGTGTAGCGCAGTCGGAGGACGCGTAATTGTTGCCTGTACCCGATACCAGGTTTCTGGTTCGGATTTCCCGCCCAGGCCAACCAAGCTTTCCATCCTTCCGGGGTCGGTGAATTGGTATCAGACGTGTCTGGGAAGGACAAAGCGCTGTCTTGTTCATCGGCTGGCCACCACAAGTCATTGTATGACCAAATACGCATTCATGTCGCCTCCACGATATACCGTAGAGGTAGAATGCGTGGCGTACCCCAGAAGGGATTGAGTAATGCTGTCCTTTATCCTTTATCATTGTGCTTTGAGGCAACTTGGGTAATACATCTCTTCCAGAGTAAAACCGATCCAAAGATGAACAATAAAAAAAATAAAAAAGGGGTAAGGGACGGCGGTTTTCAGTCGCTTTTAAAACGCTCCACACAATGTACATGCATCTGATGCCGTGGAGACAAGTTGAATGCGTGTTTACCAGGGGTACCAAACGTATAGTTATGTTCTCGGATTTTTTTCGAATATTGGAATGGTTTCCAGTGCTCACAAATTTCAAATACTCGATTTCCAATATGATCGAAAGCTTCAATTTTTCTGAACATTCGAAATCGAATACATTGGAGAAACGTTATTTTTTCGAATATTCGAATTCGAGTATATCTGAAAAGCTCGTCAGTCCGAACATTGGAATTCGAAATAAAATTCGAATATTCGAATTCAAAAGCTGTCGATTCGATTATTGAAATCTGAATATTGGATTCGAATATTCGAATCCGTATCCATAAATTCCATCCCGATCCAATAAATGCCCGAATCGTGGAGCAATTTTTACGCGTGCGAAGGTGAACGATTCGAAACGTTAGGTAGCTCAAGACTGATTTACCTCGTTCGGAATGAAGGATATAAAAGGAACATAACAGTTTTTTATGAACAGTCCCTCCACTCAAACTGACAAAAAGGCAGAAATAAGAACCATTTTGCAAGGGAGTGCACGCGGAAGGTGAAGGCAAACACTCTCGAAGAGAGCATGAGAGATCTCTTAATGACCTCCCTGCACATAGATGGAGTGTAGAGAATTCGAAAAGACAGCCCTACCTTCGTTTCGAAAAATTCCTTCATAGCGTCATCTGCCTCTTCTGAACTAAGCATCTCTGTTCAGAAGTGTCTAAGCAGATGCCAAGACCGGTTGCTGTCATTCATCTACCACTTAGGAATCTTATGCCCTCGTAATCCTCATCAGTCTACAAATATGATCATCCCTACGGGACCCCAACTCTGCGACTTACTGCTCAGCTAGTCGGGAAAGCATCTGGAGCGCATGGTTATCCTGCGTTGCCAACCCTCGGACAGGGAACACGCCATGGAAGCAAGGCGATCATTGTTATTGGGGCAGGTTTTCGAAAAAAAAAAGTCTAAAATTTTTCCCGAACAGAAAGTTGTTTTAACCTTTTTGGAGTCTCTAGCTTTATGTAGAAGAAGCTCATTTCGATTTGGAAGAGTTGGCTTTGATTTGTAAAGCATTGAAGCTAGTTCAGAAGTGCCCAACATGGTTCACACGGTGTTCAAATTGAGCCGGTGGTGTAGCGGCGTAGAACCTTGTCGCCCTCTCAATAGGAGGTGGGAGTTCGAGTCCCACCTGGCGCTAGAGTTTTGGTCGCAGCGAAGCATCGTTATAATAGCTTCCAGCGTCGATACCAGCCACTCAGAACTTGAGGAAAACGAATTAAACGTGTCCAATTTGTTTTGGAAAGTGTCCAGTTCGACGTGAAAATGGTATATTTCTTACCGCATTGCTTGCATGACAATGTTTCCTGACTTCGTTATGGAGAGCAGAGGAACTTGTAAGGGGTCAAGAACGAATTCTTCAGCGATATCAGTGAAATTCTAAGAAAATTAGGGTATATGACTACTGGGCAACCTTTATGATTTGGGAGTAAGGTTTCGAGAGAAGTTCCAGAGATTTGGGAAGGTGGAGAACTGAGTGGTGGGAAACTTTTCCGCCAACCTAATACTTGGAACGTGAACGCTCCCCCTCCTCATCAAAAGGAATTGGGTTCTGAATCTAGCAAAAGGTTTTTATCACCATTGTGGCATAGCAAGATTATCGTTAGAATTAGTTAGAAAGCGGATCACCTACGTGCGAGAGGAGGCGAGCTGATTGCGATTGATTCTCAGGAAGCATTGCCAGTAAAAACTAATAAATGGCGTTGCTGTGCAGTAAGACCGACCAGAATTCACTATAGTGACAGATCAATTCAACGTGGAGTACATATATTGCGTCTCCAGTAGATAAGCAACACGGGCCTAGTTACGTATATACCACGTTGGTGAAAAAGTCTTGCACCAAAAATTTTGAAATTTTTTAAAGAAATAACAGGAACTTCCAAGGACTGTTTGGTGCCACGTAGTTGTAGCACAAACATTCTAGAATATTTCGCATGTGTGGCAATTCTTCTGAGGGCATATAAATTCTACGATTGCAGTGAAGGCTGACTGACCCCGTGACTTGGACAGAGCTTCGCGACTGACTGTCGCTCAGTCTCTCCTTGTTCACTTTCCTAATAAGGACTTTCTCAAGAATGTTGTCACGGGAGATGAATCCTGCGTCTTACTCGTTAAAAATACTCGGAAGGCCCAGCGGCTTCCTCAAGGAAACCCACAACTTCAAGGCCGACATTCACCAGAGGAAGGTAATGCAGTGCTTCTGATGGGATTCTTGAGGAATGCTCCTTCATGACTCCTTGACGACGGGACCGCAGTAACAGCGAACATCTACGCTACACAGCTGCAGAAGCTGACCGAGGCCATGCCGCGCAAACGGCGAGGTCGGAGGAATGTCTACCTTGTTCACGACAATGTTCGCCCCCCCCCCCCACGTTGCAAGGTCGTCTCGCCAGAAGTTGTAGGACCTTAGGTGGGAGGTGCTGCCCCACCCACCGTATTCGCCTGGTTTTGCGCCATCGGACTACCACCTCTTTCGAGCTCTAAAGCAACACCTAAGGGATAGTTGCTTGAACGACCGAAACGAACTGGAATCCGAGGTGGTGCACGTTTTCGAGTCACAGCCGACTCCATTCTGGAAGGAAGGAATTCGCGATCTCGCCATCAGATGACAGAAGGTTGTAGATGTAAATGGCAATTACTTTGCAGTTTGAAGTCGCTCACAAAAGAAACAATAAAATTTTGAAAAAATTACGCTTTCGGGCAAGACTTTTTCACCAACCTAATACTATATTGCATCAAGTTGCATGCCAGGCTAGCTTTCGCGTATGCTGCTTGCCAGCTACAAAACGGAGTGAGTTGTAGTGAAGTTAGTTACATTCAAAAATTAAGTAACTTGCGGTCTTAGTGTAAGTTGCTTGCGACATTAAAAATTGAGTAATTTACTTGCGACATTGACACTATTTACCTGCGACATCAAAAAAATTTAGGTAACCTACTTTCGAGAATAAAAAACTAGGTAAGTTGCTTGCTATCCTAATGTAACTTACTGTATACCTTTATGTAAGTTACTTGCAGCAACTTATTTAGTAACTTAATTAAGAGCTTTTTCAAGTTACACGCATCATTGCTTTAAGTTCCTTGCTATTTGCATGAGGAAATACATTACTAACACTCAACTTGCATGTGGCTTGTCTAAACGTTTTTGAGTAGCGTTTAAAGAGCTGGACATGTGGCAGAGTACGGAATCGTATCTACTAGACCTTTATCTCTGAATACGTTTTGCTCAGGCATTGGATCCGACACCGACACTGATAATTCGGATCCGCCATTTTCTTCAAATCCTAGTTACACATATTGTGCTTACAATGAGATTTTTGAAAAGTCCTGATATTAGGACGATTCAAATAGGGTTGTCTTTCCCCAGCTCGGATTCGAATACCTTAAAAAGCTGATTTTGACCAGAAATCTGATGTCGTATCCGCTTCGGATAACCGATGTGAGATACAAAGATAAATAAATCATTTAGATCATAAGGGAATTCTTCTTGTTACAACTACTCCTATCTGAATCTCTCCAGTGACTAAAAATGCTATTATTCGCATAATTCTTTCAACCGGGTTTGAAAACAATGACGGACTGGAATTATCCAAATCGGTGCCGGATCCAATGTCTATTTTGCACGCTCTCACTAAGTTATTTCATGCCTTACCTGCTGCAAACAATGAGCGTTCTACTTTTCTTGATCTTGAACTTCTTCTTAATGAATTGAAATGGGAGGTAATGCGGTTTCCCGACGATGATTGGCTGTCTGTTCGATGCCTTACTGACAGCGGCTGCTATGGATCCTTAAACACAAACTTTTTGAGCCATCATACCAGATTTAGGGTGCGACTATCAGAAATAAGTTCTTTTCTTTCCGGCCAAGAGAATTATATCAACAAATAGCAATAGGAGCACCTAGGCTTCTTAAAGAACTGTGAGTAGCGCAGAATATTCGAACCTGCATCTGGGACCACGACGTCCGTGTTTTGACAGCTGATAGTAGGGTCATCGCTGGTAGCGATGAATAGGCAGCTGGGGTTCTTTAGGTAGTTGGCAGCTTTTGACAATTTCTTGTAGTTGAAATGTCTATCCAACCCCACCACCACAGCACAGACCTCGTCTTTCTGAACAAACGAGAAATTGGATGCGATCTTCCTCGTCACAAGGGGCACCGCTAGAGAAATGAAACAAATACAAACAGTGTTGCCTCTTCCGTATAGGAAATTACAAAAAATCGTAGACCAGTTTAGTGCGATTCTTTGTAAAAAAAAGTTTGCTTTCAATTTTCCCGTTGTCGACAAAGGTATACAGTGGAATGCACCCCCTCCCCTTCACTAAGATGGACCCATTAGATACCATGGAGTCCTCAAAACTGCGCTAAATGGAAGGTGATTCTCGTCTGTAGAAAGAGGTAAGCCGTCTATGTGTCTGTCTGTAGGTGCGTCCGTCACAGTGGCACAACGACCGCAGGAGGGCCCTACAACGCGATCGGTATTGTGAGAACCACGCAGCTTCAAAATCTGATGGAGAGTCTTCACAACAATTGATCCCAATCGGCCGGCTGACTTTACCTATTGATTTTATCGACCTTTGCCCGAAGATGATCCTACAAGGCGGGATCAGGCGAAATGGTGCGAGATCGGTTTCAGTGAATTACCGGGTGAACGACCATTATATCGGCTATTGATGATGACCAAAAAGTACTCTCTCAGCAGTAATTCATTGAAATTCACAACCATAGTTTCTTTGGGCAGTATTATGTGGAAGATTTCTGCCAAGCTAGACAAGTGTACAGTCGATCGTCTAGAAAGGAGGGTCTATCTTCATTTTCCTCCATAGAATTCAGAAAATTTGTCTAAAAATTATTGTAAAATGGAAACGGCAGAAATGGATATTCATAAGTGGACCGCTAAAGTCAGCTTTGGCTTGAGTAAAACTCTCAGTCGTGCCCTCCCCCCCCCCCCCCTCCCCCCTTTCTAGACTATCCTGCACTTGCAACCTGGGTACTAGTGGTTTGCTTCCTCGTGCTTCCTGCTAGTGAGCTGCCTACCCCATCAAGCAGCTAATTTTTCTGTGAACAAAGTTGGATGTCTCAATGTATTCCGCACAAGACTATATAACCTGCTATTGCATCTCGAATAACATAAGAGACACCATGAAACTGGAGAACACGCTACCACGGATCATCAGTAGGGGCGAAATTTCAACTGAGAGAAGGAATAAGATATTAGCTGCTTGTAGCAGTGGGATTTCGATTAAAATGACCATCAATATCGATCCACAGGTAGTAAGAGTCCCGCAAGACATTACTGATTTTAGCTGCAATGTGAGTCCTCTCAGATCGAGGTTGCTATAACTGCGCAAGAGGCGCCGTCGCAACTACATGGCGTGAGTGAAGCCTAAACAAAAAAGTAACTCCGGTTAGGTGTGAAGCACGGTTTGACTTAGTATGCAACACTGTGGTAAAATCAGTGAAATTAAGCTTTTCTTTAACACAACTCGGGTGAAGGAATTATGTTATTATTAATTATGAATTAAGCGGTAAAGAGGAATCGACAAAAGATGGAGAATTACATCTGACAGTGCGCCGCCGACTCGTCATGGTTGCTCTAACGTCCAAGCTGTATCAGATGCTCATTCGACTGTAAACTTCCCGGCTGCCGTTGGGGAAAGGAGTAGATGGAATCCTTTGGAGTCCAACGACGACGCAAAAGTAAAAAATGTAAACCAAAAAATTTTGGACGTAAATAAAACTTAAATAAAATTGTCTTCTGTAATGTATAGCAAAACCACCAAAATTGTATTGGACCATGATGCAGCCCAAATATCTTCATATCTTGTCATAAGCGAAGAACCCAAGCGAAGTCATTCCAGCCTAGCACTCAAGCGCATTATGCAGCAAGATGTTTGGTATGAGCTCACTTTTACGGCCAGCCCAGCATCGAATATGGAAGCCTCCTTTCCTGTTGTGGTCAGCAAATCCGGCCCTTCTCCGAAGCACTGTAGTCCTAAATTTCAAATTTTCATATCCTGTGAAGGCAACATCTTACTGAAAAAATCTGCGGAACAAACCACAGTTTTTCATTTCGTCGGCTACACCTTCCGATGCAATCAGGTAGACTTTCTTGGTGGCGTCACCAAATTTCTTAACGTATTCCGCTGCTATTAACCCTGGCGTCACAATGGAGTCCTGCAATGTTGGCTAGTACGCTATAATTTGCATAGTTCGCATAGTTTAGTAGTTACGTAATTTAATTCGGACGCGTGGTAACGCAGCCGAAGAATGTGTTAGCGGCTGTCGCGTGCACCGGATTCCAAATTCCTGGTTCCGGTTTCACGCTTAAATCAGCCACCCCTCCGGGTCGGTGAATTGGAACCAGACTTGTCTGGGAACGATAAAACGCTGACTTTTTATCGTCTGGCACCGCAATTGTATGGCTAAATACGCAAACAAATCACCTCCACGACACTGCGTAGGTGTAGAATGCGCCACGCATCCCAACAGGGATTCAGTTACGCCGTGGTGCTAGACCTGTCTAGGAAGGAAAAATCATTGAGTTGCTTATCGACTAGTTAGGTGAAAGTCATTGTATAGGCCAAGGCGCGTTCAGACTGCATCCAAGACATCTCGCATAAATAGAATGCGAGGCGCATCATCTTATTTATTTTTCGGAGTGCCTTGTTTTAGTAATGGAATTCGCAGAGTTCACTCTGTAATTGCGGCAGTTTTCTAAAAAAATAGTGGTGGAACAAGGAAAGATGGTCAGTGAACTAGGCGAATTCGCCTTTCCTGCCGATTTGGAGTTGTTGTGGAAAAACCTAAAAAATGAGTTTAATGGGATGAGTAGTGGTCCTTCCCTTTCATTTCACCGAAAATTCACTCGCAGTGGATTACTAGGAGTTCCACAATCATTCTTGCTACTGCTGTTCTATGAAGGGCCGGCGGAGGTGCAGCACAGAAGTAGCAACGTGGCAGGATGTTCAGGGTTGCGCCACCAGACGTCATGACACGTGTGCGTGTCACAATGTTCTAGAGTAGCCACGTCCAACTGTCATAGAGCCATTTGTTTTCCAAATAATGCTAGACTGTGGTAAAAACAACGTGAAGGACCTTCTACCATCAAGGCGTGTGTCGTGCCCCGGGTGAGTCCGCTGCACCGATAGTAGAACTCATGCGGCCCTCAACCAGAGGCCACCTGTTGAGGCACAATCAGAGTCGAGGTCTTAGCTTGCGCGCTAGCTCTCTTACATTGCCTGCCACGTTAAGGTTAGACACGCAGACCTATCCAGGCTCCTACCTGGAGCCTGTGGTCATGAGGGCGGCGGATCGGTCGGTCTCTGCAGTTACCTCCTGTCTGATGCTTCTGCGCGTCCTGTCCTGGTGGTCCGGATGTCCTGCACGGCTGGTCGAGTCGATGTCCCGATGACGATGGAGTGCCGGAGAAGAGCGGTCCGACCGCTCACTGCGACGACAACGATGCGGACTGCCGGGCGCGCTGGAAGGGGTTTATACTGCGTCGCGGCTCGTGAGCGCGACCGTGAGCCCTCCGCGTTAGGACGTGGGAGGCTCCAAGGATGTGTGTCCTTGAAGAGTCGTGATGGAGCGTCACGACAGCTTGCTTTGCAAACTGACCTTCCTACTCCGGCTAAAATTCTCTTCGCTACATTTTTTGCCTTGTTTTATTCCTATCAACCAGCCAACAAGAAAGAAGACTGACTCAAAAACAGTTTGAAAAGTAGGTAAATTGACATAATTCCGGAGACCAATCCGGCACTTACTTTTGTTATTTTCGGGCTAACTCTATGCTGAGCCAACTTGCTCTGGTGAGTTGATCGCGTTTCCGTCGTGTCGTTGGTTAGTATGATGACCTTTTTGTCGTTATCGAGTAGTAAGTTGATTAGACTGGCCGCTTCAAGGATCACGCCTTCACGAAGCCATGTTAAGGCTGAAAGCCTGTACATTGCAAGCGTAAAACATGGAACCTTCACTGTAGTATAACAGGCGCTATGTCGCTATGCGCTCTGAGCTCACCATCTGCTCCGAATACAAAGGTGTCGAATTCTGCTAAAAGATCGACGAAGCTCTCGGCCGTTAGTAGCTCCACGCTGGCATCTGCGCTCGCCATGGGGTACAACTTCGTCTATAAAAGAACACACTAAAAATTGTTGTTGTCACTGCACTCACTTGAGTAAAAGTTTAACATGCCTTGTCCTTTATGGAGAGTCGCTTCTGCTTGGCATACCGAAGACACTCCTCGTTGAACATTCCCATGAAAGTTCCTCCACCGTGAGCGCTACCGGCTGGAGAGGAGCTCATTGTTCAAAACAGCCTCTCTCGAACGCAATGTCAGTTAATGTGTTCCAAAAGAAATCCAAGGAACCTACTCGTAAACACGTTATCAGAGCTGTTTTTGGTAAGGATTCAGTGGGCTTCATTTTTCGCCGTTAATCATCTATGGTAAGCTAAAAGTAAAGCCCAGTGTGAACTCAGCTTCCCTTTTGTGAAAAAAGCGGAGTGATCTTGAGAAAGTGGTGCGCCCACATCATGTTCCGTAATCACTGTTACAGCCACATTTTAGTATAAAAAAGGGCGTTTCAATCTAGAGGGTACATACTTCTCCCCCTTAGTAACACAAAGGCGGTTATTCGAAAACTTTTAAAATGAAGATTCGTGTTCGACGTTCTTGTCCAACGGGCCTACGAGTCCTTTTGCCATTGCTTCTGCTTCATTAGGACACAGTGTTTTTCCCAGGAATTTCTTGAGAACTTCGATACAAAACGGATAAAAGGCACTAAAAATAGATGTCGAAATAGTGCGCTTCCGGTGGATTTTCGGAGTTGCGAGTGACATTGCAACGTCATTTGCGTGGTAGTTGGCGTTGCTGCGGTCTATGCGGAACAGCAGTCAATTTACCACCGCGGCATCCTTCTCCGCGACCTTTTGAATCACAAGTGCCGGTAAGTTTCTGGCAAGGAGCCGGGTAGGTAAATCTGTGGTAACAATTTGCCGACACCTTCGTTGATGAATCCGAGCCCAGAATGTTAGCACATTACACCCGATAGTTCATCCCGATAGTAGATAGGTGGTTAAAAGGGACGCGTCCTTCCCTGAAGGAAGAGGATAGGTTCGAGTCCCCCTTGACACAAAAATTTTGACCGTGCCTAAGCATACATCTAGAAACGTTAACACAATAATAAGTTAAATTTCATGTGGTAATAAACACGAAGACTATTCGCATGACACATTGGAAATTTCTCTTTTCTATTTCTTTGGAATTCAGCTGAGAAACATTTTTGCAGTTTAATGAATAAAAAATTTACGTTCATTGAAACAGCACAGTTGTTTTCACCTGGGACGCGCTAGACGTGTAGCGCAGTGCCGACTGTCGCGTGCACTCAATACCAGTTCCGGTTCGGATTTCCCGCCCAGTCCAACCAAGCCTTCCATCCAGGCTCAAGCGTGGGTTGCGATTTCTGCAAAAAATTCACAACACCCCCTTGAGAAAATCGATGGATTTCAATGTTAAGTTGTCTCTTGTGTTGCAAACATTTTTAGAAAGTGTGAAAAAAGGAAAAATAATTATTAATATTTAATTAACAAAGTTTTGACGCAAATAAAACAAAGAAGAGATTTTTCAGGCATGGCAACGACATGGTGACATCATCACTTCTTCTACGGAAAGCAGACGTCATTTGGATTTGAGAGTTATTGCATTAGATAATAAATTTTTTAATCATTTTTCAAAACAGCTGAAAGGATCGATTGCCGCTCAATTTTCGCGGTGACGGCGCGACACATTTTTTAGTTGAGAGATGTAACTGCTGAAGCCGGAAATGGATCTTGCCGAAATTTAACCTTCAATTTGTAGCAGGAGAAAAATCTGGCCTCTCCAAAGCAACCTTTCATCCGATCAAGTGGAGTGATTCTCCCACATTGGATTTTTCCAAAAATAAAATATTTTCTGAACAAGGCCACGAGTGGAGCTGAAACTATAGTCCACAACCGTTTTATTTAGCACTTCTTCAAGAAATCAAGTCTTTCCTAAGCGATGTTACTCGCTATCAGGTTGCTCATGCTCAAAATTTTCTTTTTTTTCAAAATTAAACATTTTCTTCCTGAACGGAACGAGAGCTAACATGTAATTAAAACAAAACGGTAATTTTTATTTTATATATATTCCAAATTCGATCCTTTCCTAAGCGACATTCCTTGCGATCAGGTGAAGTCATGCACAAATTTTTCTTTTTTTTTCAAAAAGAAACATTTTCTGCTTGAACGGAACGGTGTCTAGAGCTGAAATGTAGCTTTACAAAAGCGCAATCGTTGGTTGGCACACGACAAAAACCGCTGCTCATCTGGAGCTATTTTCGATGTGATCAAGAAGGATGGATCACAGGTCGATCGCTCGTCGATGTGATTGGAAGGTGCTATACTTGTACTTTGTTCAACCGATTGTAACTCTTTCAGTTTTGAGACTTATGCAAATGCGGGCGGTATTTAAAATACAAGAGGAAATTCTCTTTCTTATGAGCGTAAAATCACCTTTCAAAATAGGCATCTTCATGCGCGACAGGGAGGTTGAGATTTTTGCTCGGAAAATTTAGAGTAATTTTACGAAAACGAACAACTCACTATAACTCACTAATTTTTGAGAGATGTGTAAACACGAGTGGCAATCAAAAAACTAAAGAAAATTCCCTTTATGATGATTTAAAAAAACGGTAATTTTTATTATATATATATATATATATATCTTCCAAAATCGATCCTTTCCTGAGCGACATTCCTTGCGATCAGGTGAAGTCATGCACAATTTTTTTTCAAAAAAAAAAAATTTCTACATGAACGGAACGGTGCAAAACCGCTTCTTAGGAAAGGCAACTTCATGCGCGGCCGGGACGGCGCGATTTTTCTGCGATTTTTGCGGAAAATCGCAGGCCCTCGGCCACGCATGAAGATCCCTTTTCAAAAACCGATTTTGTATAGAAAAGATGGAGAATTTTACCAGCTTTCCACATATTGCTCGCGTCTCCACAACTCTTAGAAGTAGTTATGATAGTTTAAGTGCGGGTATCTGCAACCGCGACCTCCAGGAAGAAGAAGTCTTACCCTGTGTTCAACTGATGACATAGCAGCAATATATCTCGTCAAATGGGGAGTATGGTGCACAGATATCACTCGGCATCCCCACCAGCGGTGTGCGTTGAATTCTTTTCGGTAAATTTTTAACGACCATGTTTTAATGGAAAAATTTTGCGTTAAAATCGGTAAATTCGGACAATTCGTTAAATAAAATTTTCCTTAGCTGCAGTCAAATTGGCTGTATTTCGCCGCTGTCTTTCCAAAAAAATGTATGAGGTATACGCGAATTTAAAAGAGAGTTTCTCCTTCTATATTACCAATCATCTTGCTTTTGTAATTCCCGATTCCTCCAAATAGAATTCATCACTGTCTGTCACACTTTTACGACTTTTCAGCGATTGAACACTGGTTTTCTTCTTGAATCATCTAGTACCATACTGTGCAGCACATTTGTTTGAGGCTCAAATGTGTTTTCGGTTCGTCAATTTCTTCCTATTTTTGTGGAGCACATTTTGGATTGTTGAAAGGTATTATAGTAATTTCGCAGATTAGGCGAAAGAATCCGCAGACATAGGGAGATTTTCTGGCTAGAGTCCAACCTGCGTCCTCAAAGGTATACCTTCTTTTAGAACAAATCTCTAGAACTTTCTTTCTTTAAAAAAATCTCCATGCAATAGACCGCTTGTAAAATGTCAATTTAATGCTAACTTTCTAAATAAGAATAACCGACAGAGAATGGTCATCGACTTCTTATTTTTTGATTTAATTTTATTACTTTCGTGTGCATATACTCACTGTTTTACGTGACATGTATACTAACTGTGCTTCTCCCCGAGAAAACTGCCATGGGAGCTCTCGAAGAAGACGAAAGGTTAGGTAAGGTCGTGGTCATGCAGGCACGACTTTCATAAAAGGCGAAGCAGTGACAGTACCAGCAGCCACTCTCTATCAGCTAGGCGGGGCTCAACGTTGCCTCATCGTAGTCCCACAATCACCGGCTGACTCTACACGAAAAATCTCTCCTACAACTTACAGAAAAACTTGCGGAAAAGAGGGAAAGAATCCAACGACTTCCGAAACATGAGAACGATATCGATTGCCTACACTGATTCAAGTAAATAGAGGATTTCCTCGGCATCACAGTGATACTGCGAAAGCTCATCCAAAAATTGATCAAAATGTATTTACATGAAGAAGAAAATTTCAAAAATGGTGTCTAAAATGTCGCTAATGCAATTTAACGGATTTTTCCGTCATTAAATTCCGTTAAAAAGTTCTAACGAAAGATTCCGGTAAGACCTATGGTATACTCCAGTCCGCTGCAGCGACGCGGGAGTGCACAGCGACGCGACGGCTCGCTATGCGCGTCGCGAGCCGTCGCCATCGCTGTGGCTGACATAGTTCACGCAGTTCTGCAGACGGAGACTTTTGCAGACTTTTAGGGAATCGGCTGATCCAGTGCAGTGACGAAATCGAACTTTGTCCATCACATCCACCGCGAGTGCTGTCGTGAATTCGCTCAAGAGCCCAGTTAGACTAACTGAGAACATCGCGCTGCAGGAATGTTAAGACAAATGCGGCGGGGGAGCGGGAGGTATAGGAGAGGGACGAGGTATAGGAGAAGGATTCAAATGCCTTAATCGCCGTCAGACACCCAATCTACGAGTCTTTTCTTTCTCAAAACGAGTTTACATAAATTTTTCGTGTAACAGAACAAGATTATTTGACCTCACAGAGAGCGCATGAGTTTTTTCGAGACAACCCGTATTAGAGCACAGAAAGCAAAAGCAGTGGCACAGTTGCAAAACCCTAACCTCGCATGAGATGCAATATTGCTAGGGTCGCAAAAAAAGGGTTGCGATGGATAATCCGTCGCAAAACGTCGCATGCTCATAACTCCTCCAATTTAGATATCTACATATTTTGAGAAGAGGTCGACACCGCTCTTTTCACCTCTTTTCACCTCTCCACAATCATTTGCATAACTTCACTGGGAATTTCGTCGTGGGCGGCTCAAAAAATGATTCGAGCAGCCTTTACGCGATTGGAGCAGTTTATTTCCCATGACATAGAAGTTCTCGAAGCCGCATGGCGTACTTTGCCGGTGCCCTGTAATGTGCCAGATGGACAATCCTCGCTCACTTGGTCGATTTCGTCGATTCTATGTGCATTGTGTACGGCTCACTCGAGTTGCATGCCTGACACTACTGGGCACTAGCAAAGTTCGACAAGCTTAAGGGAATGTGTTCTCGAAAATAATTAGTTACAATAGCAAAAAACCCCGCGCCAGCAATTATTTAAAGCTATCTCTTCAAAAAAAAAAAACTGGAGCGCGGCAGAAGACGTCGCAATTGGGTGACTTCAGCGGCCTGTGATATCTAGCCTAACGAAACCTTAGTGCAATTGAACGTTTAAAAGAGGATAGAGACATATTAACAATGTTCTCGTTCTCAGAAAGCAAGATGTTGAGCTCTCTGATGCTCCTGTGAATGTCGAAACTTGACCTTACTTTTGATCTTGGAAGTGGCAGGTAGAGTCGGAGATGCCCTCTTCTGTCAGTTGTCAAAGAGGCACCAAAAAACCCAATTGGGTCAATGGAAAGCTTTTCTGTCAGAACTTTGAACTACATAACTAAATGTGCTCGCTTTTGTCTAATCTCAAGGGTAGACAACCTAAGCATTTTGGCCCTGTCAGACTCACTCGGAATATTGTCGTAACGGGTAAAGTTATTCCGAACACTTTCAAGGAGTTTTATGTCCTTCTTCTTACAGGGACTGAAAACTGAAACACCGCATTCTACAATGGGCCTTACGTAAGATTTGTGGGCTCTCACAAAAGAAGGTTGGTATTTGGTTTTTTTCTTAAACAAGTTATAAATTCAGTAGTTAGCCTTCTTTACAAGTGCTTTATAATGGTGCTCAAAGTTTAGGTTACCCGAGAAATGGAACCCTAAATCTCGTGCACTTGTAAGTTGCTCTAAAATTAACCCGTTGAGTGTATATGTTGGACGGTGACTTTGAGATTTAGATTGTATCACGAGACAATGCGATTTTTCAGCCGAAACGGGTAGTTCCCAGATGCTTGCCCATTTCTCTACAAAATTTATAGCCGCTTGTTGTTCGTTTTAAGCGTACGTCTAGTGTGTTCCGAGAGTTGCCTACAACGACTATGTGTTTAGTGTAGTGTATCGGTAAAGTGTACTGTGTTTTCAGAAACCGAATGCACAAAAAATTAGCGACCCCACAAAAATTTGATTTAATGGTGCTTTTTGTGGAAGGTCTCAGATTTCTCTAAACTGATGACAGCGGTTGCCACTCCTCTTTTCTTCTTATAGGTTCAAAGTCGTAAAGTGCATACAATACTCACCATATGCTATCATTCAATAGCTCAGAGGTCGTCAATAATTCACGATTTAACCACTGGTGATGAACTGGCCTGATTACAGTTCAAATGTGACAGTAGAATCTTTGGGGATTTTGGTTTTTCACTAAAATTCTTTGAAAGGTCCTTCGTGTAATATTAAAGAAAACTTAATCTCGCAGTACGGTAGAAGCTCTCTAATATTAGTAGGCAATGTAGTGGAGGAGGTAGTCTACCAGAACATTCTGTGTTTCTAAAATAGCTAGTGACAGTACAATGATGTGTTGTCTTGAAGCGAGACTCCATCCTCCTTTTCCTCTAAAGGCCCCCACAGAGTTCTGCGGTAACGCCGCTCGCCGCAATGGTTAAGGATAGGCAGGGACGCCGCCGGCGGCGAGCTCTGCGTCTCTGCCTTATGGTTAAGCATAGGGCCGCGGCGCTGCCGCGGAACTCTGTGGGGGGCCTAACAGAATTTTCGCCATCATTTCACAGAATAAAACCTTCTCTTGTTTAGATTAAACCCATAACCGTCGCTCTCACTCTCCTCCTTCACCCGTTTGCCTTAGGTTTCACACCACTTCTGAGCACTGATTTGGAAATTCCCTTACTTCTTTATCGTCTCGGATGAGCTACAGGAGATATTGTCTTCGTCCCAAGATTACGTCGAGTTCCACAGTTTTCTTTCTGTCCTTCAGACGGTAGGTAGCCGCTTCGCGACCGCACGCATGGCTGCCAGTGAGTATCGTTGCTCGCAGCCCCCTGATCCCCACCAGTCTGTTTCATGACTGCGTACCTGCACTTTGTCCCGTGCTGTGACTTCCAGTCACTGTTTCAGACCGAGTAATACCACGTCCCACTCTTTTTGTGGCCTTTTAACAGCTAATCGAAACAGCGGAAATGCAGTATCTGAATGTAGATTCAAGCAGCTTAATAAGTTTAGAACGCAAAATGCGTGATTTAATCCCAAGGACATTTTTGGGTTATACATAACCTTACGCTTTCATTTCCCCTTCCTCGATAAAGAATATGCGCAGCATTGAACACTAAAATTTTTATTGTAAGGCGCAGCATCACTGCCCGGAAAGCAGATGGTGCGGGTTCGTGTCCTGCCACTAAACACTTGATCGCCACTAAACATCCTTCTAACAGCTTCTACCTTCTATAGCAGCCGCTCTAGGCTTTAGCACTTTAGCTTGGAGTGGTGTTGTTGTCAATATAGAAGGAAAAATGGCTCATCCTGGGAAAATTCTGTGTCTAGTCCCCCAGAGCTTAGTTAGATCTGGATTCATCAGCACCTTATTTGGAGCGAAGAAACCAATGGAGAAAAAGGTAAACGTCAACGTTAGCGAATCCTGAAAGGGCGCGCCAGATGCTCTGCATTTACGAGATGACGCGAAAACAATTTGAATGCGTGTTTTCCCTACGTAATGAATTCTGGCTAGCCAGTGTAGCGCAGTTGGAGGAGGTGCTGGATGTCGCGTGCACCCAATACCAGGTTATTGGCTGGGGATTCCCGCCCAGTCCAACCAAGCCCTCCGTCCTTCAGCGGTTGGTGAATTGGTACCATACTTATCTGGGTAGGAAAAAGCGCTGATTTGCTCATCCGCCGGCCACCGCAAGTCACTGTATGGCCAAATACGCATTCATGTCGCCTCCACGACATCCCGTAGAAGTACTTAATCCTTCCCGAACAAGGCTGCTACCACTTCACTGACCCCAGGGATAAAAGCCTTGGTTGGTTGACCTGGGCGGCAAACCCGAACCAGGACCCTGGAATCGGGTGCTCCCGACAGCCGGAACCTCCTCCGACTGCGCTCCAGGTGCCCACCTCGAAAACAGGTCTAATATCAATTCTCTGAACTAGAGAAATTGAACACTTCGTTGATGTTGATCGGGGACCGATTCACAAATTGATTCAGAAAGTTCGCCACATTCGGTAGGTTTTCCGAGTACACTAGAAGTGTCCATAGAAAAATTAAACGTTTAGGCCACTCAAATCGAAGAAAATAGAAGTTTACTTCGATTCAGAACGCTGACAAATAGAAATATGCATGTACACAATGACTTCACAGAAGTCCATCAAAAACATCGAGAATGCCACGAATCCCTTCGGCAGTCACCGGTATCGGAGCTCTACCGAATGTGACGTGGCCATATTGAGCAGATGTAGCCGGGATCGACTAATATGTACAAACAAACACTAGAGAAGCTCGGCGAGCAGTCTCGACCCGTTTAAGCCATGCCTCGAGGTACAATCAGAGCACCCAGACACGTCGCAAAGTAGTCAGGGACCATGTCGAAGCGGTCGTTCATGCGGTTGTCCATGATGTCTTCGAGCTGATGACATCCAGAGAGTACTAGCAGCGTCTTCATGCCGTGGTCGCGACCGAATTTCACGTCGGTGTTCGTCCTGTAAATCAGACCGATAATCATAGAAGTCAACAGAGGCGCCTCAAAACCGATATGTTGTGCTGCCGACCTGTCACCGATCATCATCGTTCGCTCAGGGTCGATATTCCATCGCCTTCGGATATAGTCGAAGGCAGGTGTGTTCGGCTTTCCGACCGTAATCGGTTCTCGGCCCGAGGCGCATCGAACAGCCGCTACTAGTGGTCCTGAAGAGAAGGAGATTGAAGAACGAAACACTACAGCGAATCCCCTGAAGGAGACGGACCAACCTGCATCTGGAGTGACCACATTTGGGTTCGGTCCAGGGCAGGTTTCGTCCTCGTTGGTGGCGAGGAAGAGGCAGTGTCGCTGCTGAAGGTAGTTGGCGGCCTTCATCAGCTTGACGTAGTCGAAATGCTTCTCATAGCCGACCACGACAGCTCCGACTTGTGACGGCTAGAATGGACGGAATAAGGAACTTCTTGACGAGCTCAGACTGCCTTAGTGCCAGCTGGAGCTGCTACCTACCTCAACTTCGAGATCTATGTCGAACATGAAGGCGCTGCCGTCGGATTTGTCTTCTGGTTCTGGGCCATGGCCGAAGTATTCCACACCTGGAAGATGTCGTGTACTCAATGGAAGGCTCTATGATCCGCCAGCAGTTTCTGGACACCCAGACTCACCGAGATCATCCATCTCATCCCGTATTCCTTGAGATCCAATTAAGTAGACCTTCTTCTTGTTACTGGCTAGCCCAGCTCTAAAGAGGGTGTCGGCGACAACGGCAGCTGGGTTGACGATGGAGTTCTAAAAAGAAGGATAGAATCTCTAGAAGAGTGAGACTTTCTAACGCCGGTTAAGGATGGAAAGAGTGCCTACCTTATCCAGTTTGCGGTTAAACCCAAGTCTCGCGAGTTTCTTCGCATATACAGCTCGCGATTTGGTGGCATTGTTCGTAAGGACAATGACCTGTTTGTTCTGCTTGATCAGGAAGTCGATGAGCCCAGCGGACCCATAAATCGCATCGTCACCGAGCCAAAGGACACCTGAAAAGAAGGGAATAGTTCTCTCTTGCCCGACGCCTAGGCCATAAAACTGATGGCGAAAGGCAAGGGACTCTAGGCTACCTACCGTCGGCGTCGAAAATGAAGGAGTCGATTTCGGAAAGCAGGTCTAGGAAGCCCTCCGGGTGCAGGGGCTTGGTGGTGTGTTCGGTGACGTGATGATGGTGGTCCTCACCATAATCGTAGCCGGGATAGCTGAACAGTCGTTGAACGACAGCGGTGGAGTCAAGTATTTTCATCTGAAATTGAAGGCGTTGAGCCTAGCACTAGGCTAACTGTCGTTGAAAGTAAAACGAGACTCTTGAGCTATTTGTAGGACTAAAGGTGAAGAGAGACGTCTAAGTTGGGTGGCTACTATCAATGGAGAAGAGAGGAGTATTCCAAAGAACGGCTGTTGCTAGACGTAGGAAACAGCCGTGCTTATATACTCGCCTCCTCGGACGAGAGACGGGAAAACATCCAGACGCAGGCTGATTAATAGTAACGACCAGAAAACAAGTATCTTCGAAGGTGGACCCGACGTCAACTGGCGTCTGTTCACGTGAACGCGGTGTGTTCCACCGATCTCAGACCCCAAACACCGCGGAGAATCCCTGAGCAGATCCCGAAGCAGATAAAGCCTGTCAAGAAGCTTGCAAGCTTATTCCAACCAGCTTGCGCTAAAACCTATGCTCAGAAATGAACGAGAAAAGCTAATGCGAATAGTAACCATTGAGAGAGCGACCACTTTTCCTATTTCTTACGAATCACCTGTATCACCTGTCGTTCCGTTGATCATCGATTTGCTCGAGCGGGCGCCAGTAGTGTCTCCACTCGTCCCTGTCGCGTGCCAGAATGCTCCAATGGATCCTCCTCGCTCGAGAGACACGAAGAGCGTCTTATCGGTTGTTCAGGGCTTCCACGAAGAAGTCCGACCAATGCGTTGGTGGGCGTCCTGGTGTTCTCTTGACATCCCGCTGAACCCAGTCGGTAACGGCTCTCTTCCAGCGGGTGTCTGCGAAGCGCATTACGTGGCCGACCCTCCTAATTTTCGACGACTTGGCCAATGCGGCAGCGTCTCTGATCTTCGAACGTCTTCGAAACTCGAAACTCCGAAGGCCTTCTCTCACTTGCGTTAGTCATGTCACTCCAAGCATCGTTCTCTCAATTCCTCGCTGCGCGACGCTGATCGCGTGTTCATCCTGCTTTCGTATAGCCCAGGTCTCTGAGGCGTATGTTAGGGCAGGAAGAACGGCGAAGTCGAATAGGTGGGCACGGAGTCGGACGTTCTTCGTCTTCTTCACGACTTCTTCGACGCTCTTGAAAGCTCTCCAAGCCGCTCGTTTCCTCCTGCTTAGCTCTGGCGCTAGGTCGTTGGCCATATTGACTTCGCGACCCAGATACACGTAGCTGGAGCATTCGGAGATGTTCGTTCCGTTGAGCGAGAATGGGGCATCAGAAACTCGTCCGTTCCTCATGAACTTCGTCTTCAGCTGCAGTTCAACGTTCCACATACACGATCGAAGGTGGCAGGCATTCGCTCCGCCTGGCTGATGTTCGGTGTTATGAGCACGATGTCGTCAGCGAAGCGAAGATGGTGCAGTTGCCGGCCGTCGACCTTTACACCCATGTGTGTATGTGGTATGTGGTCGATCGTGCTGAACCCTCTCCGAAATCCTGCTTGTTCGCATGGCTGTCCTTCGTCCAGCGTTCTGCTAATCCTATTCAGGTTCTTATGAATATCATGGAAAAATGTGAACGCGTGCTGCTTATATGGACGTCTCAGAGCTTTATCCTTCCCAGAAAGTGTGGGGCCAATTCACCGATTCCAGAGTGGTGACAGGCTTGGTTGGTCTGGAAGAGATCCGAATCCGTGCTGCACGTTGACAGCCGGCGCTTCCTCCGACTGCGCTACCATACGCTCTTGCACCTAACACTTAGGGTTAAAAATATTGGACGAAACAAGGGGTAAACGTCGCTATTGGTCAGTACTTCTCTACGCCACGTATTCCTTCCCTGAACGATATATCTACTAGTTGCTCAACGAAATAATTAAGGAAGACTTCCTGCATCTGTCACGCAACTTTTTACAGAGTACGGCCAGTAAAACTGCCTTTTCAGAGGCGTTCTAAATTTTTAAATTTGCATGTAGTACTAGTTTTATTCTTTTATTTATTACTTCTTTCGTATTTAGATTTATTGGCTACTGCTGTTGTCGCTGCTTTTTTTACTGGATTGACATTAACATGTAGACTCCATGTCCGACTTTCCATGAATCTCGGCATGATATTTCGTGTTGAATAGCACAGCTCCAAGAACAAACAATTCGACATTAACATGATTAAATAAAAACTGATATCGTAGAAAAGCTATGAACGCATCTTTGGCTAAGTCCGGTTATTTGCGGCAACCGATAGATGAAGTAGTCAATGCTGCAGCATGATCAGGCAATTCTCTAAAAAATCATAGGCCACGCAAATATGGAAGGCTTCGTGGCTTGGTTAGGCCAACCCACACGAACCTCCGAACTTAGATCAAATCTTGGCATGCAAGAGATCCGTCCTCCTTCTGACTCCGCCTCAAACGTGATATGAGTATGTTCTATCCATAGTAATAAGATGACAGCTACCACGTGAAAATAAAAAGCGTTCTTTTTTTTTTAGGAAGAAGGCGTTTCTCCAGTCGCTATTTGAAGCCCAGTTTTCACCTAAGAACTTTAACCATGACCTCTGAAGGTGTGGATGAGTTACCGAGATGACACCGTGGATGTAGGTTTGGCATCGACAAGAGTTTGCCTTCCAAACCAGAATGAGAAGGAGCTAAGAAGAACCACAAAGAGAAAGTATTATCTCAAAGAGGAGAAAATCATAGAGGGTCACTACCTTAAAAACCACCTTTATGTGTTTCATTGGGTAGAAAGCGAGAGCCACTTTTCGCGCTACTAAATAGCCACAGGTTCGGGTTGCGCAAAAGTCACTTACATTGCCCTACACTTCTCAGGGTAGAGAGAAATCTGCAGAACCTGGGAAGGATAAACTCAATTTTTATTTTTTTCAAATTTGTCTAAAAATGCTCATTGGGTTGCAGTTGAAATTCATCACGTAAGCTGTGAGAGGTGGGCGTCAATACCCTTTGACACCGACTCCTCACACGACCCCTCAGCCCTCAAATCAATCCCTTTGTGGGGTGCACCACGCACTTCACTTCTAGGGAAGTCGTGTAGATAGCTTGAATCCGTGCGTGGCCTAATGATGATCATAAAGGACAGCCATTAGAGCTGCAGGTGTACAATTCCTTCCTAAAAAGAAAGGTGCAAACTTACCTACAACCTCAGGTAATGTTAACTTTGGTTGGGGACCCAAAACAATAGCCGGATCTATCCTAGTCGGAGGGAGGCATCATGCGTGTTTGGCCCCTCCCTTTCCTTGAGTTTGTCTCGGAGCTTTAAATACTCCCAGATGATACGATTGTGCTTATGTGGTCCCAGGGTTGTGATGTCATGTCGTTGGATGCCCCACTCAACTGTCACATTAACGTTGCCCCCTCCCGATTGGGATGGATCACAATAGCCTTGCTTAAGGGTGTGCGATTCACATTTAACTGCACCACTCCTGCTCCAAATCATAGTGAAGGTCAATCATTCGTGGCGGCTCTGTTTTTAATCGGTAAAGCGACACTCTCTCACTACATGCTCCCGTAATCACCTCAAACCACTCTGAAATCCAAGGCCTACTCTAACTTGTGACGGTTTTCAAAAATAAAACTTCCGCCTAACACGTCACGTATTTTCGCATAAAAGTCGCAATTAATATCATTTCGTTCTCTTATTTCTGAAAATTTTATTCATCTCTTCCAGAAGGAGTGGCAGGTGAGACAGAACTCGACGCTAATTCCAGTTTGAATTGAAGGAAGGTCTCGTACAGAACGATTATAATGCTAGGAGAATTTGTTTCCTCATAAGTGCTGATACTGCCTTGAAATCTTAAACACTGAGAAGCTCACAGTTAAGGCTCACAAGAAAAATTGCTCAAGTTCACAGGAAACAGACTTCTAAATTTAATTGGGTCACCTTATTTTTAGGTTGCATTGGGGTCATTTTTCAGAGCGTAATGGCTCCTTAAAAACATCCTAAACATACTACTACAGGCAAAGGCAAAAACGAGAGAGCAGATAAGCAGCTTCTCGCGTTGAAGAGGCTTCTGTTTTCATTCCAAACAATGCAACATTTGGCGGGATAATTCAGACAGATGCGGTTTGGAGACATGTCGACAGTGCAGGAAAGACTTGGTCGGATCTACCCATGTCGGGAGGGGACACAACACTTTGTCACACTAATAACGGTGGTGAAATTGAAAATGGCTAGACACTGAACTAGCTCACATGCGGATCTTTCTTCGCAATTTGCAAACAGGGGAAGGCCACACTGTTTCTGCATGTGTCGCTTTTCTAGACGTCCCCTCCCCTCCGACTAGAAGATTCGTCCAGGTCCTAGGAGAAGAGCATGGAAAGAAGGGTATTTATAGGGTCCATCCTAAGCAGAATGGGCATCGCTAGAAATGCGAAACAAACACGGACAGAGTCGCCTATCCCGGTTCAGAATTGTACAGAAAGGTCATATCGCAGGCTACATCAGAATGAAAGCTCTGTGAAAGAGAACACTTTCGGGAGTGAGTGATGCGCTCCTCCATCCCCATTGAGATAGATCCCATTTGTGTTTTCAAAGCTTCAAGGAGCTGAGTACTCCACCGTGACTATCGGCACCCACTGCATCCAATGTCGGGCTTAGCCATTGAAGGGCAGGGTCACCATTGGAGCACTCTGGCACGCGATAGGGAAGAAATGAGACACTACTGGCGCCCGCTCGAGCTACTCGGTCATTAGCGGGACGACGGAGATACGGGTGACCTACCCAGGTAATCTTGTTCTCAAGTCTAAAATCGAGAAGAGGTAGACTTCAGACTAATCTGGGCACAGAATTCGAACCAACTTTATCACTAGGTGTTTTTCTTGTTTAAGTACCTTTGGATTCCCCTTTCTATCCCTCTTTGTGGGCACGTGGTGGCGCAGCCGGAGGAGGCACCAATTGTGGTCAACGCTCCGAGTTGAGGATGAGTTCGGATCAAACCAAATCAAAGCCCTCCATTCCTGAAGGGTCTTTATTTTTCCTTCGATGCCTTCCAGAAAGATAAATTAGGTCTCAAAATTTACTAGTACCTAACAGCGAATCTTCTTTTGAGGGTCTTCAAGATTCTGATGACTTTATGGGAAGGTGTGAAAGGAGCTAGAATCTGGAAGTATGGAATTATGGTCAATGGCTTCAGGTCGTTCTACACCAACCTCAGGGCGAAGGAAGCAAATCCTCTTCGCCGTGCCTAGCCCACGGGCATAGAAGAAGTGCTTCCTCCGGCTAACAATCTGCATTGAATTAAGGCGAAGTATAAATAGTCTTTCATCTGTGCTGCCATTTACATCGTGTCCATCACCGCTTCACGTGAACAGGTCTTCAGAAGATACCTCACCATATGTCTGTGCGAGACGTGGAGAAGGTGGGTGGGAGAAGCGACAAAACACTGTGGCAAAAACAGGAGAGCAGCCGGCGGAAGGGTTCCACAATCACAACAGTCATTGGTCTACAGGTGTTATCAGAGGGCTATTTTCAAAACAGCGCGTCCCACTATACTGAAGAGATGACGTCGGCGTCTCGGTCCAAAGGATACCAGCGTCAGGTCCGCGGTGAAGAATGTGTTGTCGCCATGATGATGTTGTGGACCAAGGAGACGCACCTGCTCGTGATCATTGGCGGCTTCTTCGAGCTGGGCCATCAACGTCGGTCGGCGTTCTTCGGTTTTTGCTCTTGGTAGAAGTCCACTGAACAGCATCCTTTGGTACCTAAAACACAGTGTGTGTTGCCTCTAGGGTTACAGACGATGAAAGTACTATACAAAGATTGAGTTTAATATGAGGTTGTGAAACATTCTATGGGATAAAGGCCAGCATTAGTAAGTCCCCTTAGAGATGCGCCACGCATTCTACCTACACCTAATGTCGTGGAGGCAATTTGAGTGCGCGTACTTGGCCTATACAATGAGTTGCTGTGTCTAGCCAATGGAGAATTTAGTGTAATATTCCTCCTAGACTATTCTCGCACCAACGGAGGGATTGAACGCTTGGTTGACCTAGGCGAGAAACTCGAACCATGAACCTGGAATAGGGTGCCAACGACAGCTGGCACCTTATCCAATTGCGCTACCACTCGTCTATTTCGTAGCTAGCTTCACAAAACCCATACGCTTATTCTCTTAATGCGTTTAGTCTCCTATAAGTCATAGCAACAACTAGAATATCTGAAATTGGGCTAGATCAGAGTGAACATAGGTTATTTCGATGGAATCCCTCTTACAGAAGATTATGACTTGAAATTCTTCTTCACAGTTGGACCATGAGATGTACCAGACTGATACATAAATTCACGGACATTTGCAAGTGTGCTCATTTTAGAATTTTCAGCAATTGTGAGAGATGGCTCGAACTAGAGGAGAAAATCTCGACAGATGAAATAAGACCACAAGAAACCGTCGTCAAGTTTAATCTAGTTCAAGCTGGCACTATGGCTTTGCAGTTAGAGCTCTGGAGCGCGTGGTAGCGCAGCAGGGGGCAGTGCCGGCTGTCCTATGCACTCCGAATGTTCTTGGTTCAGTTTTACCGTTAAGCGTTCCATCATTCAGCTGCATTGTATAGCTGTACACGGCAGCTATATTGCTGTCAGACTCGTCTGTGTCCTGTAGATTTGTATCCAGAGATTAAAAAACGGCAAATGAAAGAGGTGTGCTATACATTGCGGTTGTTCAGTCTGTTGCTCATATTTGCTCATCCTTTTACTCACAACTGGGAGAAGAGGAAATGCAATTGGTCCTAAACTTACGAAGATACTTTAGTTCCCAGTTCGGACGCCAGGTGATCGATCAGAAACTTTTTCTAATTTTAGCGCTGAACTACACTAACTGAACACCTGTTGTGTGAATAAGTGCAACCCCTATTTTCTACTGCTGTAAGAAAGCGTCCCATTCCTAAAATTCACGTGAATGTCACCTGCACGAAATTACTGTTTGTTGAGCAGTGCGCTGGAGGATAGCAAAGAAGCTGAGCTGGACTCTGTTATCATTTCTCTCTTTAAAACCCTAACAATTGCAAAGAAATACGAAAAATACATTACAATTGCTACAATTTCAATAAAATTGTATGGAGCTTTACACCCGTTAACGATAGAGCAAAGGAAACGACAAAGTACATACTTATCGTCACTTGGATAGCTCAAGTAAGTGGCATTTGCGCAATCAATCAAATGAAATTTTTTTAACTACACGGCGCCCTTTTTAACTACATGGCGCGATCTAATTTTTGAATGCGCCATCTGCCTGCTTTTTTGCTATGCTTTGGAAAAACATCAACTTACTGTCTTTTCTCTAAAATTAAAAGTTGTATAAAATTATTACATTTGGGCAGCTGAATTGAAAACTTTTAAAAAATGTTATACCAGATTTTCCTTGAACAGAAAATTATTCTAACCATCTTATTGAGCTTGTTGTTTATCCTGCCTGAACTTTATTTCGGAAGGAGTTCTTTTTGATTTCAGAATTCTTTCTAGCTTGGAAGAATGTCCAATTTTGTTTGACAAACGTTCAGTTTGGTTTGAAAAGTGTGCACGTTGATTTGGAAAGTGTTCAGTTTAACGCGAAAATGATATATACCATTTTCAGGTTAAATTGAACACTTTCCAAATCAAATTGGACACTTTTCACGTCAAATTGGACACTTTGCACGTCACATTGGACACTCTTCTAAGCTCGCCTAATGATGAGACTTCTTAAATTAAGGAGAACTTTCCGAATTGCAACAATCTTTATACAGGTTGAACTACAGGCAATAAAATGGTTAGAAAAAATTTGTTCAATGAAAATTTAGAATAACTTTTTTTATTTTTTTAAATTTTAGCTGCCCGAATAAGTGTAATAATTTTATAAAATTTTTACTTTTGGAGAAAAAATAACAATTTGTATTTTGTTCTAAAGCGCCGCAAAGCAGCAACCATAAAGTGCTTTTAGTGCCAAGAGATGAGATTACGCCATGCACTCGTCCAAGACGACTGATTGATAGTGTACATGGTGCTTACATAGAACCTCAAGGTGAGGATATGCCCATTCTTTGCAATTGTAATTGATGTATTTATTCACTTTGTATTACATTCTTTTACCTACACGGAATGGAAAAGAAGAATACTGCTTGCGTAGATTTATATTATGTATATGCTGATTATATTTATAACTATAGTTGATTTATATATATATATATATATTTGTAGAGAATGCAACAAATACAATTGCTATGAACGTAGTTCATCTCGTAGTTCCATGTAACAGCATTTGCACTATGAATCAATTAAAAATCGCGACGAGATTTTCGAGTGCATGGCGCAATCCGGTCTTTTAGTGCACTTTGCTGCTGGTTGCTGCTTTGCTGCGCTTTAAAACAAAATTTAGTATGTTATTTTTTCTCCAAAAGCAAACATTTTATAAAATTATTACACTCATTCGGGCAGCTAAAGTAAAAAATTCAAAAAAGTTATTCTAAATTTTCCTTGAACAAAATTTTTTTCTAACCATTGTATTGAGTCTGTAGTTCAACCTGTATAAAGGTTGATACAATTCGGAGTTCTCTTTGATTTAAAACGTCTTAGGCGAGCCTAGAAGAGTGTCCAATTTGGTTTGAAAAGTGCCCAATTTGATTTGAAAAGTGTCCTATTCGAACTGAAAATGGTACAAATTCCAGAGCATACTATGCTACTTACACGAACACCCTGAATGAACATTTGGTGTCCCGAGAAGCCCACTACAGTACCGGACATGTCTTTTGGTCATTGGCCGAAAAAGCCGCGCCGGCCAACATAGGCCGCTTTGGAGCGTTCCAAAGCGGCCTTTTTGAATAACTTCTTTAGAAATCGAGTACTTGCGAAAATAAACATATATTTGAACTCAGCAGCTCAAGCTCTATCTTTTGGTATATAAATCTCAGTAGAGTTGAACAATGCATATAGGCCCGACAGAATCAATCGAGTGGGCGCGACAGCTTGTAGAGCGAGCGTTTGGGGAGTTTTATCGGAAACTTCCAGTCGTCCTAATCAGAAATTGCTCTAAGACTGTCCAGATTGCATTTGGAGTGCGCCGTGAACAATGCATACGTCATCGAACCTATCAATCGAGTGGGAGCCACCGCTTGCAAATTGCACACGCGGCCGTGTTCGGAGCGCGATAACTCTGTCAGGTCCGAATCGTTTCGGCTGCAACTCGTCGGTCTTGTAGGCAGTGAAACGTTGTAGTAGTAAGCTAACGTAGAACGGTGTAGCTTATGATTAGGTAAAGTTACAGGGGCGCGAATATGCAGGTTAGCCTTGTGTTCCACGATTTTTTCGGAATTCAGACGACCTCTGCAGGAAGACGCGTAGACCTAACGGCCTACAAACGCGTAGGCGAGCAGTACAATTAATGTACTTTATGATGACTTGCTCAGAACTCCCTAGTTTCCTGAAGTGCCTTAGCCCCATCTGCCAATTTAGAGTGGCGGAAGATAGCGGTTAGTGTTTCTTGAGTTCTTGCACGCCCAGATTTGAGTTTTCGACACTCGCAATGGTACTGCTCTGTTCAGCGTGAAAAGCGCTATCGAAAGGTGTCAATTTCGGCCGATTTTGGAAACATTGATTTTTCGACAATTTCGCATCGAGGACGAGACCGCTCCAGGCCGTTGCAGACGGACGATGACGTCATCGAAAATCGATGTTTTCGAAATTGGCCAAGCTTGATACCATTTGATAGAACTTTTCCTGCTGATTTCAACGGTGTTACTAGCAGTATCGAGAACTGTGATCTGGGCGAATAAAAGCGCGGAGACATCGACTCTCGTCTTGCCAAATAGGACGCAAGGGCGTATTCGGAGCGCAGTAACTCTGTCGAGATCCAATCGATCTGGCTGCAACGAGTTGATTTTGTAGCCAGTAAAACGTTCTAAGAGCATGCTAAAGAACATC